>CM021108.1:99754239-99807017 GCA_007115665.2 Sequoiadendron giganteum
TCACTTTTCCTATCCTTCACTCATCTCCTAACATCTCTCCTACTTGTGAGATGGACGATCATGGAAAATCATGACAATCATAATTATTCTTCTCCTACTTGTGATGAAGGTATCTTGGTGTTAGAAGACCCAATCATTGAGATTCATGAGAATATTGTTTGTTTCTCTCCTAAAACCCCTCCCCCTTGGGAGGATCTTATGTCACAAGAGGATGAGATCATTGACACATTTCTTAACATCACTTTTCCTAGTCACCATTCATCTCCCAACATCTCTCCCACTTGTGAGAATTTTTTGGTGCAAGACGATGCAATCATAGATGATCATGACAATCATAGTTTCCCTTCTCTCAATACCTCTTCTATTTGTGACTAAGGTACCTTAGTGTTAGAAGATCAAATCATTGAGTGTCATGAGAATCTTATTTGTCCCTCTCCCAATGTTTTACCCATTTGGGAAGATATGGTAGAAAAAGAAGACGATATCATTGATACATTTATTTCAAAATATAGTAAGATGGCTTGCTTAGATGCTAAGGAAAACCTAACCCTCCTTGATAGAAGATCATCAGAAATAAGTCAAATCCATTGAGATTATGAATTCATAATTAGCCATTAGATCTCCCTTCAAACCTCCTAAGATTCCTCTAATCATTGGGCCTCCTAAGATCCCTTTTGAGCCTCATAAACCAATTCTCATTATAGGACATCCTACACCTCATGACCATATCCTAATCTTTGCAAAACAGCTTACTAGTTTAATCATGTGTCATAGCAACCTAATTATCAAACTATATCTTATACATATAACACTAGAAACAATAAGCAACCAAGACAAGCGCAAGACATTTCATCATCGATACCATTCACACAACTTATTTTACCTAGTGCTCCTCATTTACCTCAACACAGTGGAAAGGAGTATGACCTTGTAGAACAACTTTGTAATACTCCTGTTAAGATATCCTTGTGGGATCTCATTCAAACATCACTTGTTTACCATGGCATGCTTCAAAATTATTTTTAAAATGTTGTTGTTCCCAATAGTGCACAACAAAATGATGTGAAACCTTGATTGAGAATATGAATTCACCTAATATGGACATTGTCTTTCACCAAAGTGAATTACCTCCTTTGGAAATGCAAAAATAAAATGATGCTTTGATGATATTGTTTGTTATTAACAAGGTTCCACAAGGTATTAGGTGTATACCCTTATTGGAAATGGTTCAATACAATGTTTGTAGTGTGAACCTTTTGGATAGAATTGGAGTAGATAGGACTAAAATTCAACTAGATGATTTATCTAATCATGGTTTTGATAATGTGGGGAAACAACCACTTGGTGTGATAACATTACCTATTAAAGTTGGCAAGGTTACATTGCAAACTTCTATCCATGGCATTCCCCATGAACTTTCATATAATCTTCTCTTGGGTAGACCATAGATTCATGAAATGAACGGAGTGCCTTCCACGCATCATTTTCTGATGAAATTCACTTACAACAACTAGGTTTACATGATAAAATTTTATCCAAAATATGAAAAAAAATTACAAAATAAAAAGGGAATGAAAATTCCTTTGACAACATTGATACCAACCTCACAAGTGGAACCTTTACAAATCAAAGATAAAAATGAGTGTCTTTCATCAATGAAAAATTTGTTAGATGATGATTGGGGATCATTAGATTTCACACCTAAATTCGATGGAGAATACAAGATTATACAACCAAAATTAGGAAAAGAAAAAGTTTTCATGATATCAACACAATTTGAGTTATCAAAAACATTTGAGTCTACAAATTTTACCAAAGGAGAGAAAAACAAAAATTATACATCCACATATGATGAGAATAACCATGTAAAACCACCTACCTCACAAGAAATGAAAGCTACTTATGGAAGAGGATATCAACTTTTAAAGTAATGTGGCTATAATGGAAAAGGTTGTGTGAGAGAACAAGGTATTTTTGTCCCTATAGAACCCAATATACAAGTAAAAACAAGAGGTATTGGTTATTTTTCATTCAAAAACATCAAAAATATCTTCACTTAATCAATAGTATTAGTTATTTCTCCTTGTCATGGGGTAGTTATAGTATCATAACATATTCACTACCATGCATGGGGGTCTAAACTTAGCTTTATGCAATCATATTTCATTTCACAAGAATCGTATCATAATCCATTTGGCTCACCTTTTTTCTCTACGCTTGGGGGGCAAGGGTTTAGGTAGCCTTGTCCTAGGTGTATTCCTTATTAGGATTCCTTCATTTTTCCTTAAAACATTAGTGTAGCAAGTACACTAACATTTTAATGGGGGAGACATATAGTCCCCCACTCATTGTTTGTATAGGAAATGGTCCCTTATTAGTGATGATAGTGTACATCTCTTGGGAAGTGTGACCTTTTCAACCAAAGTGTGGTCTTCTTAATCCATGTGATGTGTCTTCTTTGTGGTAATGTTATGTTTGATGTCCTTTAATAATGTGATCTTTCTTGGCATATGACTTTCTCCTTGGTGGTAATGCTATGGCTAGTGTTCCCTAAGGTATGATCTTTTATTCCTCGACTATTTCTCTCTTGGTGATGATGTCAAGTGCGGTTTTCCCTAAGATGTGACCTTTCATGCATTAAGTAAAGCCCCTTCGATAATCTTGATTTTTTACCTTTTTAGCTTTGTCGCATTCATCCCCCGAGATGTTAAACCTTGTCATATTCATGGTCACCCAACATAATACACCTTCCTTGGGTCCATGTGTTTCATGATTTTTTAGAATAATACAGCTTTCTAGTCTTGTGGAACTTGTTATATTTCATGGAATCTAGCATAATACAACTTTCTAGCCATGTAAAACCTACTATATTTTGTGGCACCTTATTGGAGTGATCAGGGAGTATAACTCTTGGTATGACTAACAAATGGATAGACACCTATAGACCTGGTTGCATCCTTCCCATTTTTTCCACCTTTTCATGAGTACACACCTTGTATACCTAGTGTGTGTTTCTCATCCTTGTCTTGGAGGCTTCAACCTAGTGAATATCAAACTTCACTAGCCCATGTGAGATGTATTTCGTGGACACAGAGCATAATACAACCTACTAATCCATCTTTTTCTCTTTGCATTAATTTTAACAGTGTATGTTTGTGTATCATTTCTTGCTACATATCATATCATACATGTGTGTTCCTTTGTGCCTATGTTGGTTTTCCATGGGATCTTGGATCCTAGGGGCTTGTCCATATCCCTTGATCCTTTTTCATATATCTCTCTACTTTAGTGTGAGTATGAGCATAATTTATACTCTCACTAAAGTGGGGGCTAAATGTAGTGTAAAAAAGTGTATATGCTTATAATTTTATATTATGTTTTGGCCCCTAACTTATTGGACTTAATTAAAAGCTTCTAATTTTCCAAATTATGCATTTCAAAGCCTATTATTTATCATTTATGGAGGACAAGCATTGAACAAATGCATACAATCATTAAATTATACCCAACTTTGAGTGCCTAGAAATTTGGGCCAAGACCCATTCACCCATGGGTGGCTGGGTCCCCCTTCTTAACCAAGACCCAAATTCAAATATGTTGTTGGTGGTATTTTAATGTCTAAAACTCAAATTGTAAGTGTCAACTTTTGAAATCTATTTTTTAGCTTATTAGATAAACACCTATAAATACCTATTGTTTTGATCATTTCAAACACAATTTGGAGAAAAACTTATGATCAAGCATTATTGTCAAGAGCATTCAAGAGCAGCATTATCAGTCATTTATAGCAACAATCCAAGATCCAACATCATGTCAAATTTTATGTCTCTTCATATTGTCTTGTGAAGGCTAACATTGTTGTAGGTCTCCAAGCATTTAAGCATTCAATAAAATCTATCAAGCAAGAGCCAAATCCTTGAAGATATGTGTATGACCTCAGTCCTTCAAGGAAGCCATTGAAGGGTAGTGAGTTGCAATATTTTTTTCATTCATCATTTCCTTCCTTTCTATTAAGGTTTTATCATTGGCATTGCCATTGTGGAAGTGGGAACACTTACATGGGGTTTTAATAAGGAAATCCCCTATATGGCACAAAATTTTCCCTCTTTATGAATGTGTAGGTTATAGGTTTGAAGAGGATCGAAGAGAGCTTGAAGATCTATTTTGAATTGTTGCATTTTTTATCATTAACCTTGTTAAGACATAGAAACTCACCTATAGAATGTATTTATGATATTCTGACAGTGGGACAAGTAAAAAATAGAATCTCACATCTAGCACCAGAGGACGCAAAAATTTGATCAAAAAAGCTTTACAAAGACCCAATCATCATTGGGTGACCCATTCCTTGTAGGCACAGCAAATCCAATTTTTCTAGGTTGGTACACAGTCATCTGCACCTTCCAGATCTGTCAAAACTTGATTTTTTATGTTTATTAGTTTTTGGTATCTTGCATTTTTCATATTAGGGAATATAGCATCATTAGGTTAATAATTCTAATATATTTCCAATCAATTCCAACCCTCAATTAGATTTACATCCAAGTCTGATTGGCTCACCTTCAGGGTTGTGATTCAATCTAATCACCTTGTTGCTGTACATCCTAATGAAACTTGGAAAAAGTCCCCTTGCATCCTAGGTTCTTTGCATTTAGGACCTAGGATCCCTTTTTCTATGTTACAATAATAATTGTAAGATTATGATTTATGTCCATCTTTTGCTTCCTTAAAAATAATTATAATTTAAAAAGGATTGTAAGAGCATGTAAATATTTGATCTTAAAAAAGTTTTATTTTTAAGTTGTGATTTTATCTCTTGATCATCCTTGTGAAGTCATCATTTCTATCTTGATCATTTACATGTTCTTGCATGAGATTCCATGGATTTTCTTTTTTATATATCAAGACTTATGCATTAGAAATTAAATAAAAAATAATTAACAATAGTATCAAGTTGAACCATTTATAATTAATATAAATATAAAATATATATAATACCCAATATACTTATTATTAATTTAAAAATATACAATTACATTAATTTTAGAAGAGAAAATCTTAAAAATTAAACAATTGAAACAATACTACAAAATAAAAATAAAAAAATCAAATGCTTTGCAATGAAAGTAAAACTATAATTTATTTTTTTAAATAGATTTTTCTCCTTTGTTTATTTAAAAGTAATCATAACTTTAAAAAGAATTTACAAGAGATTGATCTCCAAAATAAATTAACTTTTTAATAGTTAGGGATTTTATTTTTTAATCCTATGCATTTTTTATGAGATTCCATGAATTTTCTTTTACGTCAAATTTATACATTAGCAATAGAAATATAAATTTTAGCAGTACTATAAAATAAAACATCAATCTAAATAGAAAGTAGATATAATGATCATAATATATTTATTAATAATTCAAAATATATAATTACACTAATTTTAGAGAAATAATTTATTTTTTAAATTGAGATTTTTTTTATATTCATGATAGATAACAAAATTGTTGATCATAGGAATCAATCATACATTGTCAATTTATACCATGGTACTGATGTCAAAAAGGAGCATTGTTTTGAATATAGTATCTAGTTTATCATGCATACCATGCAAGGTAGTTGTGTAGACTATTTCTTCTTTTTTTCTTTAATTACATAAAATAGTGTGAAAATCTTCATAGTATAAGTTGGAAAGTCAATCTTCTTTTTATTTTGGTTTCTTTCTTGAGATTACTTTGTTGTTGTTTGGAACCTCCTTCATGAAATCTTTCTTCCCAAGTTTTCAATACATCCATTGGTTTGCATTTACTAATTCTTCTTTTGTTATTTGGATTTTTCTATCTTTCATCAGTTTC
Organism: Sequoiadendron giganteum; assembly: GCA_007115665.2. NCBI lineage: Eukaryota > Viridiplantae > Streptophyta > Pinopsida > Cupressales > Cupressaceae > Sequoiadendron > Sequoiadendron giganteum. The sequence goes on from CM021108.1 coordinate 99,760,092, forward strand.
AGGAATTTATCTTTTGCCACTTCAAGTGTGATAGAAACCTACATCAAAACATTATGGATTGTGAGTCCTTTTTTAAACTCTATAAGTTCCCTCCTAGTGCCTTGGTACTTTTTTATGTAGATCAAGGAGATGCTTAAACTTGATTCAATTGACACATTTGATATAATGATTCACCACAAACCATAACTGGGTGCATCCTAGTTCATCTTGGAAATATTGCTAAAATGGCCTAATAGTCATTCAACAAGGGAAAATAGCATTACACATGAGTTCTTGTAAATTTCAGTCTTTTCATAACATGTCTCAATGATTCTACACTCAACCATTATCAAACTATCGATTCAAGATTTTTTCAACCCTTTAGCAACTAGGGTTTTATGACAGTTTTCTTGCAAAATGAGACACACATTCAACTATTTCACCTTGCAACCCATCAAATCTTGGCCTATTGCTTGGAAATATGAAATAAGGCATGAAAATATAACTTTCTACAAGTTTATAGAATTTTTCACGATACGGATCATGAGAAATGATTTTTTTATCAAATTGGAAACCCTAATTTTTGAACATGACCATCTAGAGCATTTTTGTCATAACTTTCTCAAATTAACTCCAAACGAGACAAAACCAAAATAATTTGAACCCTAAGACATATTTCTAAATTTTCCAATGATTTCCCCAACCATTACAGATCGTACAAATCCATACAAGCATAATTTCTTGCTGCAAAATAGTGAGAAATCTGCAACTATTGACACCAAAAATGCTATAACTTTTGCAAAACATAAAAAAATTGACCAAAACAATTGAAAATTAAAGGTATCTCATTCCTCCATATTCTCTAGGTAATATCCCATCAATACAAGAAATTATAAATCTATACAAAAGGAAAGAACAGGTCTGCAACATTAGAAAATGCACATAAATGCTTGCTTTCATTCACCAAAAAACTTCAAAATCAGTTTTTCCCTCTCTATTAAACCTTGGAGGGAACATGCATACATTTAAGACCAATTCTAACTAATTATTAAGGGTTTTTTCTTTGCATGTAACAATTTCTTTCCTTTTTTCCACTTGGACAAAGTTGCATGACAACTTTTAGCAACATTTGGCAATTTTTACATTTTTAATCAAAAACCAGGAGCTCTAAACACTCCAAAATGAACCCATATGATTAAAAATGGTCATAAATTACCTTAGAAAACTTCAAAACACACAAAACAACCTAAAATCCAAATTTTTGCAACATGACTCAAAATGCATCAAAAGATGCCCTTGCATCATACTCCCCAGGGAAAAGGAATTTGAGTTCCATCTCAAATGATGGTCTAATTTTCTTTCTATTCTTCCAATTGTGCTACATGTGGGTTTTTTCTCCATGCTTGTCTTTATCTTCTCCAAGTTCCTTGATCTTGATATATTTGTATCATGCTTTCTTTTTGGACCTCCTCCTAATAATCTTCTTCTCAACTACAAGACTCCAAAATTCTATTTCTCTATCATATTCCTCATTACTCACACTACAATCTGCACTATTCTCTTGAAAATCTGCATATACCTCTTTATTCTCACCTCCATACTCCTCAATATTCATCATGACAAATGAATATAAAACCACATCATCATTATAGGTAAACAAACTTACCTTTTCCCTCACTGTTGCAAACATTTCTTCACCATCAGTTGCAACCTTCATCTTCTTGTCATTCGATGTCCCAATTGCATTCATATTTCCATCTATACTATCCATAAACAAACTTTCAATAGCTGCATATAAATCTGTATCATTATTTTCTCTCCATCCATCTATTTGCAACTCCTCATCCATCTCATTAACAAACAAGTCCCTATCAACTTCCTCAAGCAAATCATGCTCCTCATCAACAAAAAAATCTGCAACATCTTCATGGAAATTGAAGCATTCCACATACCTACTTTCCTCTTATTCTATATCCTCTATTGCATTCTACCATTCAAAAAAAATTGATTCATAATGTTCACTCTTTACCTCATTTTATTTTGATGTCCCAACTTCTTTTCCATCATTTTTTGTTGCACCATTTATGTTTTCATGTTCTTCTTTCCAATATCCTTCCAACAACTTGTCTATTTTCTCTATCTCCTCTTTCCATAGGAGACCATTCTCCTCTTCGCCCACTTGCTTGTCAAATCGAGGACCTTCTATCTTTGACATTTCATATTCTTCATCTGCTATAATTTTCCTCTCTTCATACTCATGTGCAAGTTTATTTCCTTCTTCCTCTATCTCCTTATCCTCCAAAGGATAAGTTGTCACTATTGCTACATCAATTTCATCTTCTCTACATAGTTTTCCTGTACATTCCATGTCTTTCCATGGTTCATTCTTCGCTGCAAATTTATGTTTTGCCTCTTCAAAAATGCATGCTATTGTTGTATCACCTTCACCTTCCAAGATAGATATCCTTTGCTTCCTTATTTTTTTAATAATCACCTTTATGGGCCATTTCACCTTCTCTCATTGGCCAATTCCAAACATTTTCTTGATATGCTTTCTCAAGATACTGTTGCACTGTAAGCTTAATGTGTCTTTCAAACTCTTCCATATCTCTTTCAAACTCTGATCTTATATTATTGACTGTCATCTTCTCCTTCTAAGTTTGTTGCTGCATATTCTTGCTATCTCTCCTCTTTTCTTGATCCATGATTCTTGTGATACCTCACTTAGTTCTTCTTTCCTTTTCCTCACTACTTAGTCTTTTGGAATCCAAGTTCTTCACTTCAACTTGTCAAAAGAAACACACAATTTCCAAAACTTATCTTGCCCATATTTTTGAGCTCTGATACAAAAATGATACAGAGGAAGGAGATGCTTAAACTTGATTCAATTGACACATTTGATACAATGATTCATCACAAAGCATAACTAGTTGCATCCTAGTCCATCTTGGAAACATTGTTATAATGGCCTGATAGGTGTCCAACAAGGGAAAACAGCGTTACGCATGAGTTCTTGGACATTTCAATCTTTTCATAACATGTCTCAATGATTCTACACTCAGCCATTATCAAACTATGCAAATATTTGTTCAACCCTTTAGCAACTAGGGTTTTATGACACTTTTCTCGCAAAATGAGACACACATTCAACTATTTCACCTCACACCCCACAAAATCTTGGCCTAGGGCTTTTAAAAAATAATCTATATATACGATATATTCTTATATAAACATATATACACATATTGACATACATGTATGTAGTTGACGTAACTAAACATCCATACATGTATGTATATGTATATATAAGTATATACATATAATGATGTTTTATGTATGATAGCATGAAAATATGCATTCAAATATTAAATGGTTTATTATTGTGATCGATTTTAATGAATATATATATATACATATACATATAAATAATAATATATATATAAGTTTATATCCTTTATTGAGCACTTAAGTGAAAGTAACCATAGAGCCGATATGGTATAGTGCATACATATAAGTATTAAATAATTATTTTAACATGCGCATATATGCATATTTAACCTATGCCATGTAATATGAAACTCAACGCATGAAATGGAGTATGGATCAAAGCTTATGAATAGTAGTGTGTAAACACATGCATCTTAAATCGATATACAAGCATTTATTGAGTCAACACTTTTGCAATGTGTTGTGAGTAAAACATAGACCAAGTCAGATGCTTTAAACATTGATACCAAAATTAGACTTATTCAAACAAGTGAAAATAGCGGCCAAATTAATAGGGAATGAGTTGATTTGGTGGCACCAAATTATGAATTTTCATAAACCAAATAGAATTTTGTAGCAACAAGTCAATTTTTTGTTGATAATCATGTGCTTAAATGAATCGGTCAAACCATAGCTAGCTCAAAAAGAGGTCGATCTATTGTTCCATTTGTTGAGTGTTTGTTTAAATTGTTGCCACCTTCTTGAATGAACTAAGTCGATTTTTGTTGCTGAGAGGTGTCAATTTGCTTAGAAAATATATAGGCTTCAATGCCTCGCATTTTTGTATAAATAGATGAGTTTCTCTTCTCATTTGGATGTTGTTCATTATTTCTTATTGTTGTTTTGATATATGAGCTATTCATTTTATGAGTTGAGAGTATTTGTGAGCTTAGAATAAGAGAGTTATTGTGAGTTACTTTTTAGGAGAATTGGAGAATGAAGAGAAGCTTGGAAAGTTGATTTTGGAATGTACATAGTGAACCAGTCTGACAATTGGGAAATAAGTGTTTATAGGCATGTGGTCTATTCTTTTATGTTTCATTGTTTGGGAAAGATTGAATGTTTATTTGTTTTGTGTGAAAATCATGGATTTGTTAGTATAGGGAAATATTGTTATTTAATACTTCAAGTAAAAGAATATATTCTCTCTTTGTTAATTTCATCATAAAGTATTGATTGTACATACTATGTATTAAGGAGTGAATGTATACTTTACTATTATATACTAGGATACCAAGATGCTTGAATAGCTGTGAGGTTTTGAATCAACTTATTTATGAACTACGAACTATATATAGTCCATATCTTCTCTTGGGAGTAGTTAATTCTTACGTTGAGAATAGTGTTGAAGAGCAGGGAAAACTTTAGTGGCGAATCTTCACCAATTGGCGAATTCTAGGAATCGGGCAAATTGAAATTGGCAAATTTACCGTATCCAACAGGGTGTTCAAATCGCCCGGATTTCACGAACTATCGGTCCAATGCATGTCCATTCAACAGAAGTTTTTTTTTACGAGGCATGTTTAGGCAATAAATTTTCCATAAAATACTACGCGTTTCTAATGGACCGATTGATATTTTCACCTAGAATCCCAGGGAGCATGTCATAAAACACCAACATATTCGCCAATACTATTAAAACAATATTATATGAGGACCCATTTCACCAATTAAAATTTACAATTAGTTTCTTGTGAAGACCCATTTCGCCAATTAAAATTTATAAATAGTTTCTTATGAGGACCTATTTCGCCAATAATATTTAAAAATAATTACATTCGAGGACACATTTTGCCTTGAAAATTACAAGGCATCGTTGTATAAGCACGCGGGATTCCCCAAATTTTTAACATACCATTTAAAAATCCCGCGGAATTCGCTAAATATGAATTGATATAAATACAATTGAAATTTTTATTTGTTCTTACATATTTTGTTTGGTTCTAAGGTTCTACTTCTTGATTCAGAAGTCGGCGAAACCCAAAAATGTAGACTCAAAGGTGAGTGATCATTTCTTCATACTGTTATTAATTATTAGTTATAATAATAAGATTTCTTTATCTATTTTCCATTCTTGCTTTAGTCTTAAACATGATTTTGAGTAGGGAATGGGATCTATATTCTTTGTCGATTTGTCCTTCTTAAACAAGAAGACATTTTTTCCAGCTTTATTCGAAGTGAGATATCAATATGTCGACCAGCAAGGGTAAGACTCCTAAGGATAATGAAGAGACTGGGAGGCCATAAAAACTCCCAAAACATGGAGGTACCATACAGTATTACTTTGGAATTGGCAAAGCTTCTAATCCATTGGATCAAGGTGGAGCTACATCATCAACTCTTCCACCAAATATTATTGAAGATGGCATTGACAATACCTCACTGCCATAGGAAGGTCAAGGTGAGATTGTCATTGAGTTAAATCAAAATGTATCAAATGAGGATGGAAATACCACAGAAGATGTTCCAAGGGATACCCTGGTTAGCCAGAATGAGATAATTGACTTGGATGAGGATGATTTTGGTAGCAAGAAAAGAAAAGGAAAATCAAAATTGGGGTGCGAGTGGGAAATGACTAGGAATTTTCAAATTGGTTGGTTGTCGAAGTACCCATTCCTTGAACCAATGGCGATATCAAGTGAAAACGATATTGAAAGGGCAACAGAAGGTCAAATGTAATATTTGTAGTTGGAAATGTGGAAGAGACAAGATGATGCAGCTAAAGCTTGACACTATAGAAAAGCATATCGGTAAAGTTTATGAAAAACAAATCATAGACGGAAAGGAACAATTAGCCGTACGATGGAAATCAAAGGAATGATGTCTTCATGTTAAGTATGTTGCAGATTATGTAGAGCATAACCATAGAATGTCGAAGATTAAAAAATGTGAAGGTACACTTGAGGCTCATTTTAGAAAAGCCATGGCAGCAGCAAATCTGTCAAAAACTATTCATATGAGTGTTGTTTTTCATATTTTGTCTAGGGGGCGTCCTATGATAGACTACCCATAATATTTTGATTTATTATCTTATTTGAGTGTTCCCCACTTTCCCTTCTCACATTGGTCAGTAAACGTTGGATGGGAATGGGTGAACTATCTTGCTGTAGTGGAAAAGCAAGATTTAAAGGAGAAAGTAAAAGATTCAAATTTCATTGCATTATCTTTAGATAAAGTTACTGCGGTAGACAATATTTCTTGGGTTTGGATGAATTTGTATGTTGTAGAACAACATGTTCACCAAGCTCATCTTCTATGTGTTCATAAAATGAAGGACAGTTCAACATTGCAAAATCTATTTGAACTAGTCAAGAAATATTTGAATGAAATTGCAGGTATGGATGAGCTGACAATTTCCAAAAAGTTGGTGTGTGTAGGATCTGATGGAGCTGCAATGATGCAAGGTCAAAGGAGTGGTGTTTGCACAAAGTTACAAACTACTTGTGCACCATGCATTCTTGGCATTCACTGCATGGCCCATAGAATGAATTTAGCATTCAAAATTGTAAGCAAGTTTCCTACAGTATCAAAAGTTGAAAATCTAGTTCGTGAGATCCATGCATACTTTTGCCGAAGTCCCAAATGTTTCCTTGAATTTCAACATTTCGTTGAGGGAATAACACCTGGAAATAAGCTTATCAAGAATGTTGATACCAGATGGATCTCCCTGAATGGGCCAGTGCAACGAGTCCTTTCAAAATATCAATCCTTGATTGGAGTGATGTACAAGCATCACAGCACAGTAAACAAAGCTCCTGACCTCTTACATAGGTTAAGCGATATAGAGACACTCTTGACTTTAGCTAGTCTTCTCCCCATGCTGGATGAGATGAAAAATCTTGTGAAGAAATCCCAAGATAAAACTATGTATATTTATGAATATGTCAATCTACGTAAACTTACATGCTTGGCCCTCGATCATCTATATCTAGATCTAACACAAGAAGGCGCAAATTATTTGATGTGGTGAAAAATTACTGATTTGAATAATCCTAATAATTATCTATAGTTTAATGCAAGTAGGAACTTATGTATCTGTGTACGTGGATATGAGATACCAATGTACCATTGTAAGATAGCCAGGTGCTCTAGAAGAGAAGTACCTATTAATGGGGAAGATTTTAATGGAATTTTTAAATCTATTAGTGATAATTTGAAGGAAATTGCAAAACCTCTTTCCTCAAAGATTCGTGAAAGATTCCCTAGACATGAAATACTTGAAGCCATGGGTATTGTGTATCCTCAATTTTGGTTAAATCAAGATAACCCAAAATATTTTCATGATCAAGTAAAAATCCTGATTGAACAGTTTTCGAAAGAGTTAACATACAATGAGCAGACAATAGAAGGAATTTTAAATGAAAATAATCTTAGAAAGCAATGTGGAAGTTTTGTAACAGCTATGAGGGACCAGTATAAATCCATGGGAAAGAAGAAGGCCTTTGAATCGGAATCAAAAAAAAAGGTTTGGGCAAGCTTAGGTCAGAGTGAAATATTGTGTGGTTCGATGTCAGAATATTTCAAACTTGTTGATTTATTTCAAACAATGATATTGGGGTCGGTGGAGGATGAGAGAGTTTTCAATACATTCGGGTTTTTGAAATCAAAGTTAAGAAACAAACTGGACAAAAAATTTGAAAATTTCTTGAGGATGAAAGGAACTGTGTATAATGTAAAAAAAAATTCCTTTTGAAAGGGCACTTGCAATCTGGAGGTCCACATGTGAAAGAAGAGGGATCGGGTTGTGCAACACAAGCTCTCCAATTCCAAGTGTCATCGGTACTAGTGGTAGTGGCAGTGGTAGTGGGCCTGGGATAGATGATAATGATATTGAAATTGACATAAATCACACAATGAATGTTGAATTTGAGACACAGGCCGAAGAAAGTGAAGAGAAGACTTAGAATCAAGATGACTGTTTTACTTTATCTCAAGATGAGCATCGGTTTGAAGACCCTGACTCTGTTTGGGAAATGGAAGAGAATTAGCGGGTTTTAGGTATTTTTACTGCACTTCATGAATCATTTTCCATTGTTCCAAAGTCCAAATGGTAGTTGATGATATTTTATATTGTATTCAATGAACATTGAAATTGTGAATCATTGCGCTTCATGATATCTTATTTTATATTGCACTCAAGCACTGCATGAATCATAATTCAAACTATAGTTGATGATTTTTTTATTGTATTCAAATAAATTATGAATCATTGCACTTCAAGATATTTTATTTTATATTGCACTCCATGGTATTTTATATTATAATTCACTTCATGAATCATATGCCAAATTCAAATTGTAGTTGATGATATTTTATAAATTATATAGTATTCCATCATCCATGAAATTGTGATATTAAAATTTAAATTTGAACTCTTAAAAGGAAAAATAATTTTTCTATACAAAGAAACTAGCCTCCACTGAGTCCACCCCACTTATCTTCCACATATCAATAATCACAAAAGTAAAAAACACTTTGATTTTATGATTCATACATTATGAACAATGCAAATTGTAGAAATTTGTGTGACAAGATCCATATTATAGCCTACATTGCATCCATAAAAAAAATTGAAATTCCATAGTGACGTAGTCCTTCCCCCATTCCTAACAAAATTCAATACCATCGGCCTAGCAATGCTTCATCGGCGGAACCCCCATCATAGTCTCACTGATGGCCCGATGAAAATAGCTCACAACCTAGTGTCGGTGTAACAATACTCTATCGGGCTGACTCCTAAGGTGCTCTCCTGATATACCAATAGAGTCAAGTTGTCAACAAAAGTAACCATGAATTATAACCATGGGCATGAATTATCAAATTTTATCAATAATCACAAAAATATACCACACTTTGATTTTATGAACAATGCAAATTGTAGAAATTTGTGTGACAAGATCCATATTATAGCCTACATTCACATTGCATCCATAAACAAATTTGAAATTCTGTAGTGACGTAGTCCTTCCCCCATTCCTAAAAAAATTAAATACCATCGGCCTAACAATGCTTCATCGACGGAACCACCATCATAGTCTTTTTGATGGCCTGATGAAAATAGCTCGCAACCTAGTATCGGTGTAATAATACTCTATTGGGCTGACTCCTAAGGTGCTCTCCTGATATACCGGTAGAGTCAAGTTGTCAACAAAAGTAACCATGAATTATAACCATGGGCATGAATTATCGAATGCATAAACTATATCGGGGGAACTATGGTGCATCGGGGAAACATTATCTGGCGTTCCACTGATAGAATGAAGGATAGGTGTCCATTGATGGAGAGGGTGGCTATTGGTGAAATACTGATGTGACATCCTAGGGCATCATCGACTTCCAAATATTTGAAATAATTTTTCTTCTTCAATGAAAAGACTGAAAGACAGTCCACATATGGTGCATTTATGAACTAGAATTGAAGCAAATTATATCACAAGTTGATCACATAGTTGTTACAAAATCCTGGAATTTTCGCTTAGGGCAGAAGCAAAAAGGTAAAAATTTGCAGTTCTGATGTAGCAAAGACCGGTGGACTGTGGAGGCTGATAGGTTGTCGTTAGGTCCTACTAATTTAGAATATAGAATGTCAATTAGTCGACCGGGCAGTGTCCAAGGCAGTTTGCAGAAGAAGATGATTATTTATATTTTATGTTTTTTTTTAAACTATTGAAATCAATTTTAATCTAAGGCAATTTAACTTCTTAGCTGGAAAACAACCCGTTCTAAGAAAATTGGAAATACTAAGCTAGAAAGCATAAGATAACTAATTTAGAAAACATCACAACTAAACTAGAAAGCATGGAAACAAGCAAACTGAACAACTGATATACTACGGAAGTAGAGAAATAAGTGAACAGAATATGGAACATCTTTTTAAATGGTAAAATATTCTAACAACTATGAAAAGTAAACCATACTAACTAGAACAATGGTGCTCTGAAACTTCAGACTCGATTCTCAACAAACTTAGTTACTTCCTACTAAACAGTTATCTATTTTTAACAAATAATATAACATAACAGTAAAATACTTATCTATTTAAGCTAACTTCGCTCGAGTGGTCATCTCGCGGGTTAACACTTCATTCTCAAATCACATTAACTACAGGATCTGGAGTCTTTCCACTACAAACAGTTATCATCATTCATAGTTCAACAACTTAGTAAGTGACAGAAGAAAGTTCTTTCATTCATCAGTATTCAAAAATCATATAAGCACCATAACGTTACCATTCAATCTCCTCCATTAATCTCTTTTTAAGTTACATTTTTATAGATGACTTATAACTAAATCCTAGATTCTAGATGGTGTGGATAGCCATTGAAAAATTATTCAACAACTTAAACTTTCATGTCTTTAAAGCTCATAAACATATAGAAGGCTCAAGACGAGCCATGAAGTTTTTGATAACAGAATTTAAAGAAACAGAAACTAAATCTTTGGTTCATCATCCCGATATTCAGGAGCAGGTTTGCAACATCTATCATTTACCACACTTAAGGCATGTGTTGGTTTAACATTTGTAACAGCTACTAGATGACCGATTATTCCCTACAAAAATACTCAAGTCAACCCATTAAACCTACATTGGCAAATTTCCTCAATTGATCATAAGAAAGAAAGTTTGCATAATTTTCCTTTAAAATAAGCAATTATTTCTCCTAAAGTTTAATAAATTGGCATAGACTTAGGATTGAGTTTGTAAAAGTAAGCTTTCATATTTTATTATGATGAGGTTATTTTTACTTCATCATTTCCTCCCCCACCTAATTCCTGGCAGGTCCTCCTACTCCATAATTATAACCTTGATTTTTATTCCACTCCTTATATAGGGCACTATGATCATGTACCTCTCTTGTTGCATCAAAAACTTCAGGGTCATAGATGAACCCTCTATGAAATATCGCACTCTCTCTCCATTCATTAAAAAGTATGTCACTCTGATCAGTTGAAATATTGAAAGAAGGAGGTGGGTTAAGTAGCAAGGGAGGCTTGTATCTCATTCCCATCCAGTATATCTTAAGGGTTCTTAGGATTTTAACTAAAGCATCAGCTCTTCTAAAAGACCACCTGAGATTAAGAGGGGAAATGACCTCTCTTTTCTTGAGGTAAGCAGGTAATGGAGTGAACCTCTCTTCATAAGCATACCATGCTTTCCCAATCAATTTTTGCCCATGATTCATAAAAAAATTGTAACACTGTTTGAGGTTGTCATCATAATTTTCTTTCATCTTGTCATTGACAAGGAGAGACAAAAATGTGTCTTTGAAACCACCAGGCCTAGAATTTGGGGACCTTGTTTGAAGACTCGCTGTCTTTTTTCCCTATGCAAACTCTTTTGTACGCTCCTACCAATGAATCTAGTTTCTCATGGTGGATAACAGGGCTCTTAATTCTACCTCTCCAACAAACAAATTGATAAAGAAATTTGTGTGATTTTCTAATAATAAATCATGCAGAAAGAATTCACAAATCATATCTTGATCCTCAGGGGTTGATTCTACAAATATCTTAACAAATTCTTTATCATTGGACTCGTAAGGCTGATCATTGTAGATTCTAAATAATTTCCATCTTATCCACTGTTTGATTAAAAACATGGAGTACAATCTAGATGGCCTTCTATAATTTAATAGACAGTCAACAAGTTGACATGCATCCTGTTTTCCTCTATATGCCATGTGAAATGACTCCTTCAGGAGTACCAATTCTTTCTTTAGCCTGTAATTCTCAGTTTGAACGTTTCTTAAGAAAAAACATTGTTCCATCCAATTCATTAGCAGTGGGGGAATGTGAACTTGGAACCAATTGGTTATAACCGGCTCAGTTTGGATTTCTTTGGATTCCATCTTTGGTTTCATAATGCATTCCATCAAGTCTTGTTCCATCTCTACAACTTTTTTGATGGAAGCATTTAATTCTTTAGTTTTTGTTTTCCTATCGTCTTCAAAGGTTGAGAGCATAAGCACAAAGTTTTTCTTTATCCTTTCAATTTATGTATTCTTTTCTACAATTTCAACTTTATAAGTTGTATGCTCTTGACTCAACTCTTGCATTTGTTCTTTCAACTTATAAATTATTGTGTCATTTTCTTGTAATTGTAGTTTCAAACCCTGTATTTCTTGACTCCTTTATTTATTACAATTGTATGCACCATCAATTCTTCTTTTTGCAATTCAACCTGTTCATTACTTTTGTACAATTTTTTCTTTAAATTATCAATTTATATTTTACATTTCTTTGTTTCTGCAATTTCATCCTTTGTTTCAACTATCTCAATAATTCTATTAAAAATAGGGGAAAAATTACTTGGAATACCATCATCTCCTTCCTGTTCTCTTCCCTGAATTTGTTCAGTGAAGACCTCCTCCACATATGCAGAGTGGGAAGGAAAATCTTCAACTGAATCTTCTTTTTCTAGAGGTATTTCCTCTACATTGGTAGGCTCTGAAATCTCAACAAGCTCAGATGGCCGCTTGGGCTTTTTCTTTTTGGAACTTCCCTCCATACCCTGCATTGGCATTTCAAATAATTCAGAGGCTAGGTGTTTACTTCTTCTTAATGGAGGAAGAAATTGGAAGTTGATAGGTGTCCTATTTTTTCCTTTTCTTTTTCTTCTAGGGTTTCTCAAATCAGAATAAACAAGCTCGACTTTCTCTAGCAAATCAAGGGTTTTGAATTCATTACTTAAAAATTTTGGCACTTCCTCACCAGGGGTGGTGGGATTAGGAGCTTCCGGAGCTAGAGAGCCCTTAGGGGAAATTGCTCCGGATGGTGAAGTAATTCGGTGAGACGATTCCCCTAGTTCTATTGTTTTTCTGATTGAAGGCTTCTCAATTTTCTTTAAAAACTTTTCCCATTTTTCCTCGGATTTCTTGTGAAAATGGTATTTACAAATCAATTGAATTAAACCATGGTGTTTCAGTGGCCTTGACCCTGTTTTATATCTTTCTATGGAAGTGTTTAGAGAGTCATATAAAAATTCAGGAAAATTTACCCTAAGAGCGGGGTTCTCTTTCCCATGATGCAAATGGATCAGCATTCGGAAAGCAAGTCTTACTAAAACAGCTAGTTGACCTTCACAAATAAAATATTTGATGATCCAAGCAATGGTAGTACCCCAGGGCTCTAGTATGGAGGTCCTCTGGAACCCTTTATTTAGCTCTCTAGTGCTAATTACTACCATGGGGTGAGGGTCTCCCTCTCTAACAAATAATTCAGATAATTTTGGGTACGTTATCTAAGAGGTTTCTTTATCTTAATACCTGGATTTTCTAACCCAAAAAAATGGGAAATGATTTTAGGACTCACCTTGAAATTCTTTCAATGAAGTATCACTTCTCCATTTAAATAGTTTTCAGCAAATGATCTCACTAGCTTTTCATCATATCCTTCGAATTTTTTGATAAAATCCAACCATCTTGCCTCTTCGAATAGTCTGGAGATATTGCTTAATCCCAACAATTTGTCAGTTGAATTTGGCTCTGACTTCTTTTTACCACTCCCCATTTTCATATTTTTCCTCTCTGTAAAATATTTCAATCACGACCCAAGGCTTTCATACAGAAATTTTGAAAATATTGCCTCTAGAATAACTTATTTGTCTTGTTTGTAGCTTACTAAGCAATGATTTTAAGTCTACATGAAGGCATGTGAAAGGCTTGTCCTACAACTAGTTGATCGCCGAGTGGCACAAATTGCTAAATTGGGAGTGAAGTTTGTGCCAATTAATCATTCTTTATTCAAAAATAACTACCTACTTAAAGCAAAAATTAGTACTTACTTGCATTATGTGATCGTTCAAAGATCTCGTACCTTACAGATTTGACAAGATGACATGAAGGTATTGGTTGAGGTGACGATGGATTTATTATGGCGTGAATGCGTAATTTTATGGATGATGAAGCTATTAATGAGGACTGCGGGACTTGGTGGCTTTATTTATGATAAAAAAAACAAAATAGAAAGACAAGTGTAAAAGATATAATGATGGAAGTATCACGAAATTTTGAATTTACGAAAAAGGTGGCAAAATACGAATGAACAAGTTCTGGAGTACGCAATTGACATTGCGCTCGAAACTAGTCATAAGTTCCAAAGCACGCAAGAGGTTTGTATTCACGAGGAAGAAGGCGAACAAGTTCTGGAGCATCTGTGAAAGACGCAACTGGGAGGGCGATGAAATGAATGTTTTGAAGCATCACTGAAAGATGCAGCCAGAGAAGGAATGAAATGAAGGTTTCGAAGCATCGTTGAAAGATGCAGTTGGAGCAGCAACGGAATAAAGGTTCTAAAGCATTGCCGAAAGATGCAGCCGGAGCAACAATAGAAGGAAGGTGGAGTGACAAGACTTTAAGAATTTTGAACTTTGGGAGCTTTGAACCTTAGTACAGGAACGCCTTTTTGACATGACGATTTTTGTACAAGTTCTGGAGCATCGGGCATTATGATCATAACGTTCCAGAGCATCTTTGGAGGGTGCACCAGAAGTTATTTTCCTCCTTTTTAAGAAGTCCTGCAAAATGGAACAAAAATTAGCTAAGTCCAAATGAAGAAAAATATCTTGGCATACATGTCTTTTTATTACACATTTTTGAAATTATTTATATATATATATTTTATTTTATTTTTATTTTTTTAGAAACAGCATTCTTACCAAAGAGACTCGGCCTTGGTAGAGTCAACACATTGGACCTTTCCCTGCATTTCCACCATTCTTGAGAATTCTTTCCTGTTGACCGGCTTATGGTAGACACGTAAGAAATGACCATTAACTACGAGGGTTTGTGTGTCAACATCAATTGGTTTCAACCGAATAGTTCCATTCAAAAAAACTTCAGAAATCTCATAAGGTCCCAACCAATGAGTCCTGAGCTTTCCTCTATGATCTTTTTACCTTGAATTGAATAACAGGGCCCAGCCTCCATTATGAAAATTCCTCTCCATAATATGTTTTTCGTGCCACACTTTCTATTGATATTGAATTAATTTAGTTTGATGGACAACGTCTAGCCAAAGCTCATCCAATTCACTTAGTTGCAGTTATCATTCAACTTGGGCTCGTTTTAAATCCAGACCTAGTTCCATAGTTGTTCTTAGAGTTTGTAGTTCAAACTCAATGGGATGAAGAGGTTTCTTTCCAAAAATGAGCTCATAGGGGCTAAATCCAGTCGTAGATTTCTAGGTTGTGTTGTATGCCCATACAGCTTCAGGGAGTTTCCCGGCCCAATCTTTTCTTCCTGAAGAAACTATTTTTTTAAAAAAAATTTCAAGTTCTCTATTAGTTACTTTAACCTGGCCATTTGCCTGAGGGTGGTAAGGTGATGAATTTCTATGGCTTACTTGAAAATGGTTGGTGAATGCCAAGAGCACTTTGGACATAAATTGGGGTCCCTAGTCAATAACGATAGTTTGAGGGGCTCCAAATCTAAGGAAGATTTTATTATAGAGTAAGTTTGTGACTTGCTCTTCCCTAGCTACTCGTAAGGCATGAACTTATGCCCATTTTGTTAGGTAATCAATGCAAACCAATATGTATTCTTTCACTTGAGAGGAAGGATCTATGGGTCCGATAAAATCTAAACCCCATTTCTTGAATGGTTCAAGCACTACCTGTGGCAGTAAAGGCATTTCCGAAGAAGTAGTTGGTCTTCCTACTCTCTGACATTCATCACAATGATGAACATAGTTCTTAATATATTTATGCATTGAAGGCCAATAGTATTTGGTGCCTAATATTTTATGGGAAGTTCTCTTCGCGGAGTAGTGCCCTCTTGAAGGATCATCGTGGAAAGCCCTTAGAATGTTGTAGGTTTCTTCTGCTCTCACACATCTTCTTAAGACCATATCAGGTCCACAATGAAATAACATTATGTTAATCCATTTGAATGGGGCACTTTACCTGATAAGTCACTTCTTTTGCTTAGTCGTGAATCATGGGGGTACCTCTGAAGTAGCTAAATAGTTAGCGATATCTGCGAACCAGGGTGATTTTACAGAAACTACAAATAAATTTTCATCTGGGAACTCATCTTGTACAGGAGTATTGTCACCCTCTTCGTGTTTGATTCATGACATAAAATATGTTACTATGCTATATCTCCCTGGTTTGTCAAGAATTGTAGCATTAAACTCCTGAAGGAGTAATAACCATCTCATAATTCAACCATTAACTACAGGTTTGTTCATTAGGTATTTTATAGTTGAATGGTTCATATAAACTGTAACCTTATATCCCGTGATATAGTGGCGGAATTTTTTAATGGCATGAACAACAACCAGGAATTCTTTCTCTGTTGTTGTATAGTTTCTCTTCACAGATGTAAGATTCTTACTGATGAAATATATGGCATATTTACCCCCATTCTCATCTTCTTGTCCTAGTGTTGCACCAATAGCATCATCAGAAGCATCTGAATAGATATGGAAAGGAAGACTCCAATTTGGTCCTCGCAGTATGGGAGCAGAGACAAGCTTTTCTTTAATTGTTTCAAATGATTGCTAACACTCAAATGTCCAAATAAACTCTACTTCTTTCTATAAAAGAAAGAACATAGGAGCCGCAATTTTACTGAAGCCTTCTATGAACCTTCTGTAGTAACCAGCATGTCCAAGAAAACTTTGAACATTTGTTTGTGTTTGAGGGATAGTCAACTGTTGAATGACTTCAATTTTCTTGGGGTCGACCTTTATTCCCTCAGAGGAAATATGATGACCCAAGACTATTCCTTGTTCTACCATTATTAAACATTTTTCATGGCTAAGGGATAGTCTATTTTCCTCACACACTTGTAGAACTCAATCTAGGTTCTGAAGAGCTTCGTCATATGTTGACCCATAGACTGTAAATTCATCCATGTAGACCTTTACACAGTCATTAACGAGAGTAGAAAATATCAAGAACAGCTCTTTGAAAAGTCATTGGAGCATTACAAAATCCAAAGGGAAGCACTCTGTATGCAAATGTTCCCCAAGGTCAAGTAAGCATGGTCTTGTCTTGGTCTTCTGGGGCAACCTGTATCTGATTGTAACCACTAAATCCATCTAGAAAGGAGAAATATTTCCTTCCAGCCAAGTTTTCTAGAACCTGGTCAAAAAATGGTAGGGGAAAATAATCTTGATGAGTGGATTTGTTAAGTTCTCTATAGTCTACACAGATTCTCCACTTTCCATTTTTCTTGGACACAACCACCATAGGTGATACCCACTTACTATCAGAGATAGGATAAATAAATCCTGCATGGAGGAGTTTATCAATTTCAATTTTGACCAGATCCTTTAATGCAAGATTGAGTCTCCTCTGAGGCTAGCGAATAGGGCTTATATTGGTGTCAATATAGATGTGATGAATAAACACACTTGGGTGAATTCCCCTCATGTCTGTATAATCCCAAGCAAAATATTTAGACCTTTTTACCAACACATTGAATAAATTATCCTCTTGTGTTTCTGTCAGCCAGCTATTGATGTTCAAAGTTTTTCCTGGTAATAGCATGATTGATTTTGTTTCAGGATGGACCGAAGTGACAGTATAAATTGGTCGTAACAAGGTATTGAGAGGACAGCTATGAGGTATAAGTTAGTGAAACCTTGTGATATCTTCAAAGAAATGACTTGTTCTGGGAATCATGTTTGCTAAGGAAGGGACAAGGCATTCCCATCGTAGCATAGCTTTGCTCCATCCCGCTTATATCAATTGGTTTCCCAAAAATTCTTATAACATCCATCATTTCTTCCTCATTTGGGGTTATAGCAAGGCATGCTACATCACTTACTAACTCTTCCTCCAATTCTTCTTCATGTTGTTTAATTACTACCATGGCTAGCAAGGCCAAACTGTCTTGACCACTAGATTCTTCTAGTTCATCAACCCGGATCTTTTTATGCTCAGTTGGTTTAGCAAGGGGATATAAGAATAAACGTTTATTGTCTTGACCATGTAAAATGGTCATTCCCCCTTCCCTGCAATCAATCTTAGCAACAATTGTGGCCAACCATGGTCTCCCAAGAACTATTGGATAACTATCTTTAGGTGTAAGTGACTGAATTACTTGCAAGTCAACTGGATATTCCCATCCATCAACTTTAGCGAGGATTTTCTTAATGACGCCCTTTGGGATGGCTATAGATTGATTTTCCATTTGTAAGACTGTGGTTGTAGGATATAAATTAGTTAGTCCTAACTTTTCCATTACATCCACAGTCATCATGTTAATAGTTGCCCCAAGATCCACTAGTGTGTTTGGTATTGCTACATCATTGATTGTAATAGTTATAAGTGGACTCCTAGGATCATTGTATTTTGGAGCAATAGACTTTCCAGATAGAAAATTAGCTAAATAGCCATCAATATGAATGGTATTTATCTTTTTTGGCTTCGTACCGAGCGTTTTGATACATAGATGTTTGATTAACTGGTTTAACTCAAGAATTTCCTTTATTGCTTGCAATAAAGGAACTTCAATTTGTAGTTGCTTAATATCCTAAATTAACGCAGTTTCTAAAGCCATGAATACTTCTGAAGTATCTTTCAAAGTTATTGACTTTAAATGTTCTAGATATGGTGCCATCGTATTCTCCTCTGGAACGGGATCCTTCCTATGTTGACTCAAGGACTGACCTTCCTCCCCCTAAGACAAGTCAGCAGCTCTTGCCACTAAAAAAGGCTCTTTGTCTTTGGTAGTGGTATCTTGATTAGATGAAGTGTCTTTGATTGGACATTTAGACTCAGTTTCCTCCACTATTTCTTCAATAGTTGGAGGTTGAAGAGTTCAACCAGAGCGCAACTGCACATTTCTGAAGTGTATCGCATTAAGTCCTATAACATTTTCATGTTCGGTAGAATAGACTAGTGTATTCTGGTGATTATTCTTAGGGTTGGGAAGCGGTTGCACTAGAGGCTGAGGTTGGTTCACCTACTCATTCTGAGGAGGGTTTTGATCCGGAGGCAACAGATTATGTTTTTGATTCCTCTTGGGCTCAATATAAAATGGATTATGTGCCCAATTCCATTGAGGGGCAGCATGTTGTTTGTACCATTGTTGTTGTGGTTGATTCGACCACTGCTAATTTCCCCACGTTTGGTTTGCCCATTCGGGGGATCCCTAATAAGGAGTTCCCTAGTTAGGTTGTGGTGGAGATGACTAATTCCAAGATGGATTCCATTGATTATGAAACCAATTATTTTGTGGTCTTCATGCAGGATTGAAAT
Organism: Sequoiadendron giganteum; assembly: GCA_007115665.2. Taxonomy (NCBI): domain Eukaryota; kingdom Viridiplantae; phylum Streptophyta; class Pinopsida; order Cupressales; family Cupressaceae; genus Sequoiadendron; species Sequoiadendron giganteum. Next base: position 99,779,548 of record CM021108.1, read on the forward strand.
TTTGTCCATAAGATAAATTACCACCTTGACGTTGGTTTAAGGCATTTATCTCGTATTCAACCTGAATGGTTTTTTTCTTAGTATTCTTAATATCAAACAGAAGCTCACACTGATTTGTAGGATGGTTGTGCTCACAAAGTTGAAAAACATTGACTTTATCTAAAGGAAACTCATGCAATAAGTTGAATAAGATGATTTGAATTGGACACTGTTAGAATATAGAATGTCAATTAGTCGGTTGGGCAGTGTCCAAGGCAGTTTGCAGAAGAAGATGATTTGGATAACTCATTTTATATTTTATGTTTTTCTTTAAACTATTGAAATCAATTTTAATCTAAGGCCATTTAACTTCTTAGCTGGAAAAAAATTGTTCTAAGAAAATTGGAAATACTAAGCTAGAAAGCATAAGATAACTAATTTAGAAAGCATGGAAACAAGCAAACTAAACAACTAATATACTACGAAAGTAGAGAAATAAGTGAACAGACTATGAAACATCTTTTTAAACGGTAAAAGATTCTAACAACTACAAAAAGTAACCCACACTAACTAAAACAATGGTGCTCTGGAACTTCAGACTTGATTCTCAACAAACTTAGTTACTTCCTACTGAACAGTTATCTATTTATAACAAATAAAATAACATAACAGTAAAATACTTATCTATTTAAGCTAACTTCCCTCGAGTGGCCAGCTCGCGGGTTAACACTTCATTCTCAAATCACATAAACTACAGGTTTTGGAGTCTTTCCACTACAAACAGTTATCATCATTCATAGTTCAACAACTTAGTAAGTGACAGAAGAAATTTCTTTCATTCATCAGTATTCATATATCATATAAGCACCATAACGTTACCATTCAGTCTCTTCCCTTAATCTCTTTTGAAGTTACATTTTTATAGATGACTTATAACTAAATCCTAGATTCTAGATGATGTGGATAGCCATTGAAAAAGTCTTCGACAACTTAAACTAACTTTCATGTCTTTAAATCTCATAAACATATAGAAGGCTCGAGACAAGCCATGAAGTTTTTGATAACAGAATTTAAAGAAACAGAAACAAAATCTTCGGTTCATCATCCTGATATTCAAGAGCAGGTTCGTAGCATCTATCCTTTACCACACTTAAGGCACATGTTGGTTCAACATTTGTAACAACTGCTAGATGACTGATCATTCCCTACAAAAATACTCAAGTCAACCCATTAAACCTGCATTGGCGAATTTTCTCAATTGATCATAAGAAAGAAATTTTGCATAATTTTCCTTTAAAATAAGCAATTATTTCTCCTAAAGTTTAATAAATTGGCACAGACTTAGGATTGAGTTTGTAAAAGTAAGCTTTTCAGATTTTATTATGATGAGGTTATTTTTACCTCATCAGAGACGACTCAGCAAGACTCACATAAGTTCTTCAGACCCAGTTGAGAAGTTATTTTCATCAAAAGCTTAAGATTTAAATAATGGAAGAGAGTACAGACAAACCCAAAGCTAAAAAACAAAAAACCAAAAATACTAAGACTTTGGATCAATTGGACATTAAAAAGCCTAAGAGACTCCTAAATGAAGACCTGATAGATCAAGGCCCTGGGTCGGGGCTGAGACCCAACAGGAGTGCTCAAATGAATCCTTCCATTGATCAACTATGGGACAAACATAAGGGCTTAGGGGATTTGGAAACCACAATGAGGGTACGACCTCTTCATGTACCATTACAAAAAATAATTTAGGTTTCAACCAGTCTGCAATCCATGGAGGTTGAGCCTGGGAAGACTTGTGGTGCCTAATTTGTTTGTGAATGTAGAGCTAATTAAAGCTCTTCCTATCAGATATGACCCCAAGAAAAGAACTATTCAGTCACATGGCAAGGGTGGCATGCTTGGTATTTCTAGGGTTCTCATTTCTAATGTATTTCAGTTAGAGTGTTCACTGAATTTATCATTCACGATCAAAGATCTCTTGACACAATATTGCCACATGGATACCAGCTATAAGAGATGGAAATTACCTTTGCATAGGCCCAAGGATGAAGGAGGCCAACTCAGGAGGTTCTCTAGCAATGAAAACTCTCCTTTCCATGAAGATTTTTTCGAAGAGTATTTCTGATACACCTATTATTCAGCTGGTCAGGTTTTGGGAGTAGAGGTTCCGCCTCTCATGTTGATTGCCCCAATGGTCTTAGTTTTCGAGCAATGATATCAGGCCATTTGATTATGCTAGCTACTTGGCTAACGCCCTACATCGAGGGCTTGAAAAGATTAAAAATAATAGTGATAATATTAATTTTGAACACTATTCTTTGCTTATGCATTTGCTTTTGTATGAGGGACAAGTCAGAGGGGTTTGGAGTGAAGAATTAAGGATAAAAGATACAAATGAAAATGGAGATTTTAAACCTGTACAAATGTGGACTTCATTGTGGGATAGCCGATTTGGTAGGTCTCATTACCTTTATTTTGAAGATTTTTTTGTAAAACCATTGATGAAGTTGTTGGGATATTCGTGCAATTATAACCTATCCCCAAAAGTGCAAAGATTTATAAGACCAAAGGAAAATGACCGGAGAAATAAAGTGAATCATAACTGGGGAGACTGGTATGCTTTCCCTGATTATACAGTGATAAGGGTTTATGGGTTCGAAGGGGCTCCACACCTGATGCCACAAGTAGTTCCTGACCAAATTGCTTATTTAGAAATTGTGAGGCAATTGGAAAAATCTGATTCCAAACACCTTAAAGGACATAGCAAACAATCAATTATGCCCAGCACCTTATGTTTTGGAGACTTTACAATGGTTGCCAATTAAAGATATGGAGAAATTGATGGTAAATTATCATAGTACAACCTACCTCTAGGTGATGTAAGGAAACAGTTTGATGCAGAAGGGTTTATTCACAAGGCAAGATTATTGTAGGGGCTATCAGGGTATAAACATTTGTTCTCAATCGAAGATTTCATAAGAAACCATGATGAGGCTTCCACCAAGGAAAGAATAGTTGCCTATAACAAGATTATGCTTGCAGAGGAATGGAAGAGAAAAAATGTCCCATCTTATTCAAAGGCATTTGGTGCAATAAGGATCCTTTCACAAGAATTGAGCAACTCGCCGCTCATGTTAATGAACTAGTAAAGGATGTTCCCCCAATTTTTTTTGATGCACCTCATGCAACCTATTCAAGAGTACAAGCTGAAGACATAGAGCCCTTGGATTACATACCTTCACAACCTACTCTTGAGGTATATTTTTTTGTAGATAATGATATAAGTGAAGAAGAGCAGGGTGATGAAGAGGGTGAGGAGCTCAAACAAATCAATGCTCCTATGATTGCACAGTACGAGCCCACTCAAGAGCAAAATATTGCAAGATTTGAGGCATCAAATGAACTATTTGATCATGTGAGGGTTAAGGCTAGACAACATTTTATTTCTGATTGTGATTTTGTTGAATCTTCTGAATTTAAATCATTTTTTTATGAATATAAAGGCAAAAAAATGAGACAACAGATACAGGATATCACTCCTGAATAGGAGGCAACCACTCTGGAGGAATTGAAAAGGGAGGTAGAAAATGAAATGGAGTCCATCAGTCCTGAAAAAGGAAGGGAATTGCTTCAAGAAGCTAGAGTGTTGCTCCTACCAGGGTGGGATATTATCTCTTCAATTGTATTTGATAGCTTCAGAAAAAGAAGGGATAAGACAATGAACTTAACAGAAGAAGCAAGTGACAAAATGTATTCAAGATCTGGGTACAACCCAGACGAAGCCACCTTGCTTATTTGGTCATTGTATCCCCATGATAAAATACCTACTATAATTAGTAATCCAAACCAATTGTTTGGTCATCTCTTGGTTCAACGAGTAGTGGATACCAACCCTATGGAGACACCAAAATTGAACATAAATGTGGAAAAATTTACCAAAGCGCAGATCAAAAAATTGATTAAGGAAAATGACAAATTGAAGAAGGATCTAGAAAATCAAAGAGAAAGAACATCTTCCTCCTCCACATCAGATTTGTACTCCCCATGGCTTGAAAAAGATAAGAGAGTGCTTGATGCATTAGTTGATGCAGCCTATTGGAAGAATTGTCATCTGAAATCCTAGGAGAAATGCAAAGAATTGGAGAAAGAAGTGAAAACCATCAAATATAACACTGTATCTGAAATGATAAAAGAAAGATTCAAAAAAATGATCAAGTGTGCTAATGATTATTGGAAATTATTCAAACAGACACTTATTGCATTGGTGGAGAATGAACGATTGCAGCCTAGAATGATGGAGAAAAAAAAGAAGCTCATAGATAAGAATTTCAGGAAAGGACAAATATTTCTGACATATAACAAGCTAGTAGAATCACATAATGGATATCATAACATGCTTAGGGAATATTTTGACTGCTTTGATTCAGTCCCACTCCCAAAACTTCATAATGCCATTGGAAATCTGTGAGAATATGATGATTGGAAGGAAGAGCTTGTTAGGCTTCTAACTATTGTGTTGCAAGAAATAAATGATGAGGATATGGTTTTACAAAACACTCATAAGCAACTCAAAAAAATAATGTCTATGGAATATGATATGAAAGAGGCGATATCTAATGTGGACACCTATGCTGAACAAGAGTACATCCATCACCTCTCTGCAGTCAATCTGTTTATTAGCCAAACTGTAGATGTGCCAGAATCATATTCAACGGGAAAACTATCAGATTCAAAGTAAGAACGCCAGTCGACAGCATGATGAGCGCCCTATCATGGAGTAGAAGCCTTGAATAGACCTTAGGTGGTCACGGGCTTCTGCTTAGAGATTAACGGATTGATGCATTCACCTATGGCATTATTTTGTTTATAATTTGAGTTAAGTTTAGTTGTCAGACGTCATGAATTTTTGTAATGGGTTTGTATCTTGTTGCCTCTCATATATAAGAGAGATCAAGACCCGAATAGGAGATCAATGGATCATCACATCATTTTTAATTAGACTTTAGAGTAGAAAATAGTAAGAAGATAGATAATAGATTGCACCAATTCGCCCATCCATCTCATAGCATAAACTATTTTTATAATGCATATCATTTAAATTTTGAAGATCAATACAATGGAGAAGGTTACACATAATTATTGATTTTTTGTCAAGTGTTCAACTGTTGTGGATTCATATGCTTATATGTTATTAACTTATTTGGCTGTCTCCAAAGTGGTTGTTTATGTTATTCAAATTGAGTGTGTGGAAGTACATTTAATTTGTCAGTACATTGAATTTGAATTCTTCAAGAATAGGGGTTATGACCATGGGGTTTTAGATTTATTTATGGACATTATCATTGATCAAGTAGTAATGTGGGCCACAAAATGGATCTTGTCACATAAATCTCTACAATTTATGCTAATCATAAATTCAAATGTAGTGTATTTTTGCAGTATGTGGGATGTGGGTGAGGTGCAAGTTGGTACATACTGATCGGGATTTTTAGTCCCAACATAACATAAGCTAACAACTCAACATCCATAACTTAGAAGCTCTACCAAGAAGTAAATATAATGAGCTAACAGTTCAACATCCATAACTTGGAAGCTCTACCAAGAAGTAAATATAATGAGCTAACAGTTCATCACCTTATAGTTCAAATGATAAAAATAAATAATACAGATAATTGAATATCATCACATTACTGAAGTCTAAATTTGAGATTTTTAATTGATTCTCACATGAAGGAGTACATATTGGCATTGGCAATGCAAAATATTGACAATGCCCAAAGACAAGTCTGCACAGAGCTGAGTTGGAACTTGGAAACTCATATTATCAAAAATTGAAAATTAAAAATCAAGTTACTATATCACCTTTTCTAGCAACTTCCACTCTTCAAGTGGTGGAATTTCCATTTGTTCTAACTGATGTTGTTTGAATTGAAGTTTTTTTAACATTTCATGATTGTAATTGGAAGTGGAACCTGTCTTGAATTTTTCAATCAATTTTGCATTCAAGGTTATTAGTGTTCTGATGGAATCCAAATAGTTCACATCTGGGTTTTGAGGAAACTGGTCCAAATCAATCTTCCTTGCACCTTCCATCTTCTTTCTGAAACCATCATTTCCAATGAATCGATCATTTGTGTCAAAAGCCTCTCGAAAACCAAGCTCTGTGAAGTTCCTTACCTTCATCTTGTCTGCAACCAAATGCAAATATTCCTTTGTTCCATGCATTCTCGAACACTTTTCAATGATAGATGAAAACTACATTGAGGTTTCAATCCGATTAGTAATCCCTTTTGATTTCAAATCATTGTCAATTGCTTTGTAGACTGTTTGTAGAACTTGATTTGCAGATTTCTCTAATTCCAGCACATTTTTGTTTTCCACTAAATATTTGTTGAGCTTCTTATAATGTTGTCTGATAGCATCAATCAATTGAAACATGCCACACAAATGATCAAACCTCTACATTATTTCATCCTAGATCTTTTTTTTCATATGCCTCACTGTATCTCTACAAAATGCAGATAACTTATTTTGAGAAGACTTAATTTCCTCTTTTGCTTTCGTCGGCTCTATCTCCAATCTTTCATTTGTTTTTCTCTGTTTCTCCAAATTTTGTTCCCATTGTGTATTTCCATTCGCAATGCTTAGTCTTAATTTTTTTGAAGTGGATTTTTCCTCATCATATTTCTTGTTACTCTCATCTAGCCTTTGCTTCAGGTCATTCACTTCTCTCTCATTTGGTTTATCCTCTTTGCTTGTTGATGTAGAGGTAGATTTTATTATTCTTTTTTCTAATTCGTTTCTCTTGTTATCTGTTGCTTTCCTCTTTGCTTTCTCACTTGCAAGGTCTGCCTGTAACCTTTCTATTTGGGTATGCAACCTTTTCTTCTCTCTATCTTGCTTTAGCAATGATTTTTACACCAATTCATTGTTATTCTTTGATTCATTAATTTTATCAGTATTTTTTAGGCCAAACAAATCCAATTGAAAACTGGTTACCTGGTATTTAGATCGATCCATCTGATTTGTTGGTTTGTTTTGAACTGTGGGAACAACAATTGTGTACTCCATGATTTCTTTATTTGTGTCAAATGTGGGTTATACCATGGTTGTTGCAGGCTCTGAAGTTACAACAGATGCAGTCTCCATCATTTTCTTCTTTTCTTTTTTATTCAAGTCAGATATCTTTTTAAACTCTTCAATGAAATCATAACCTGGGGAGGCAGGAATAATGGAATTCTTGAATGGAAAAGGAATAGGAGTACTTGTAGTTTCTAATGATGTCGTAGGCACACTAACTAGAATTTGGGGAGTGCCTGGAAATAACTCCTTTGTGGTGGATCCACTGATAGTGTGTCTTGGACCTATCAAAATCCTTTGCCTCTTTTAATTGCCTTGATCACCTGTTGTTTCTGTGGTATCTTCTATTGTTTTCCTCTTGTGTGTAATCTATTTTTGTAGCACATGTTGACCACTACTAGTACTACTACCCATACCATTGCCACCAATGGTACTCCCAGTTGCACTAAGCTTTCCACCAAGGGCATACTAGTTGTGATTGTTTCTGACCATGAGGATGAGGATTAGAAGCTCTAAAAATTTGACTTTCACTTGTATGCCCTTGGTCTACTTTTTCACCTCCAAGCCCAAGGCCAGATTTATCAACCGGTTTTATATGCTCAACATTTGTTACCATCCAAAGGCCTTGTCTTTTGGACCCCAAAGGACCACCTTCATAACCAATTTTTTCAAGTATGGTTGCTCCTGAAGTATATGTTGAAGCATATGCTTCTTTTGCAGCCTCACTTAAACCAGGTTTGTAATTGGCATGGTTTTGTTCTACTTCTTCACTATCATCATTAGATTCATCATCACTTTCTTTGATTCCATGTTCATCAAGATGCTCTATATTCCACAATTTTCTAAACTCTTCATCGTCTTCATTAGCTCCATACTCTACAAGAGCTCTTGGATCACCTAGGTCCTTCCTTATAGACCAAAAGGTAGTAATTTTTAATCGTGACCAATTTTTATCTATAACTTCCTTCTCTAGAGAACCTAGAATTTTTACTCTACTAGATGTTTTATCACTTTTTTCATAAAAATTGTTGTATGTCTTGAATGTCTTTTGGTGCAATGTCATAATTCCTGCTGACAATTGTTCAAAATAAATACCATTCTCAGCAACACTTTTCTCCATTGCTATTTTGACCTCATCCCAAGAATCCTTGTTTCTCAAGTTTTCAAGCAAGGGTTTACTTTGATGTTGAATTCTATTTGCAACATTCCTATTGGCCACAATCATTAATTTAATGATGTCACATGGATCATACTACCAGTGATAGATAGCATCAAAGTCAAAAAAATTCAAAAGATTATGTGCCACACTAAATGCTTTTCTCTTGAATGTGAACCCTCCACATGAAAAAGGTAAAGAAGGAGATAAGGTCTTCTTTTGTTGACTGAGAAAGTGTAGTTCATCAACACTCTACACCTGCCTTACATATTCCAATGCAAAAACCCTTTCTTTCACATGTATTGGAAGTTAGTATGCTTGTACTCTCGATCCGTAAAATATTAGCACAGTATATTCTTCCATTAAGTACCAATCAGCCAATTGTATTTCTTTTCCTAGTTTCATGCAATTTCTACATGACATAGGAAATTGAGGCATTAGATTATTTGTAATTGCTTGATGCAATGGAGCCAAAAAGTAGTTTACAAAATGACTATAGTTCCTTTGAGAATCATGCATCCTTATCTCAGTGGTCCATTCATATACTGGAGCCATTTTCTTTTCCTCTACATTACTATAGGGTTCAATCTGAAGCTTGTTGGTTTGAAACATTCCTCTAAATTTGAATAGAAAAAGATAGCACAAGTAGGTTGTGAACCTAAATGTCTTGGTGGAACCTTTTTTAATCATTAAAAATTGTTTATGCATGGATTCTACAATGTGCTAAATATAATTATATTTGACATGTTCAACACCATAATGGATATTAAATACCATTTCAAGAAGGCTTGCACCTACTTCAAAATTTCTATCCAAACCAAGGAAAAATGCTAGCATGGAAATAGTATCATGAACCCATGGTTTTAAAATATCCAAATTATAAGGAGGCTTATGATCACCTTTCAATTTGTTTCTATCCTGAACTATTTTATTTAAGAAATTATTTTTCAGCCTTTCTTCCACTACTTCATAATCACTAGTAAGGTTTTCTAGGTCAATGTGGTCGTTTCCAAATTCTTCGATTGTAAACCCCAACACTTTTCCAAGTTATTTTGCATTAATGGATAATAAGTCTACTTGGCTATCTTTATTAACAATTTCTCTTTTCTTATCATCATAATTTTTGGCACAAACTATGATAACTTCTAGGCAAGGGAAAAGTTCATGTAACATCATGCGCCCTAATCCAGTTACCCACTGTGCACTGATACTATTAACTTGTGTTTGCTTTGAAGCCTTATTCTGAGATGAAAATCTAAGTTTTGAGGTACACCTACCATATGTTTCAGGATCATAAATATCATGGTACCCATCAGTGAGACCTGGGGTTTTAAGCAATTTTGTATAATGTATTTTTTTATTGGACATTGCTCTAGTGGTACTAGTGGTAGACATACTTATACAATGTGAAGTTGTGAAATTTGAATTCCCTAATACCTATTAGTCCTCCTTAATTTTTCTTAATTCCTAAGTCTCTAAACCCAAACTTCAAATTTTGACAAAATAAGATTTTAAGAAATGCCAAACGATAAAATGTAGCCGCAAGAATTTTTCACTTACCTAGATTCTGAGTCCTGACTTTTGAAGAGATTAATGCTTACAGTCATAGAAACTGGAATGGATTTGTTGGAAGTGAAACTGTGGAATCCAAAATAGGGTGGTGCACTGCAATGAGCAATTTGAAGAGTGAAGACTGAAATCTCCCCGTGTGTTGACCTTCACTTAGCAGTATAAAGTGTTTTTTTTCTCAAAATTGGAACATTAAAGTGAATCAAACGTCTTAAGTCTACATGTTGCAAATTCTAAACTGTTGATCTTTCTAAATCTAGCGGCTATAGGGTGATTCCAGAGGTTTAAGTTCGCAAGCCTATCGCTCTGTGAATTTCATTCTGGAATGCAACTACAACCATACATCAAATGTTCATCCAACAGTTGAAACTTGAGTAATTTATGATATTAACTTAAAAAATAAACATGACACATGTGTTTTAAATTTGTTTTAAAATTTTGTGCACTAGGATTGGTATCAAGGCCAAGGGGTCAGTAACTTAATGTTGCAAAGGTGAAAGGACCTAAAAAAAATTCCCCGTTTGCTGACCCTCTCACTTAAAAGTTCAAAAAAAATCACTTAGCAGTACAAAGTGCTTTAAATGTTTTTTTTCGAAATTGGAACATTAAAGTTGCAAATTTTTAATTGTTGATCTTTTTAAATCTAATAGTTATATGGTGATTCCGTAGGTTTAATTTTGCAAGCCTATCGCTCTGTGCATTTCATTCTGGAATGAAAATACAACCATACATCAAATGATCATCCAACGGTTGAAACTTGACTAATTTATGATATTAACTTAAAAAAATAAACATGACACATTGACACATGTGTTTTAAAGTTGTATAATGATAATCGTGATTCATGTACAATTAAAATCTTTAATTTGATTGTCTAGCTACACGCAAATTGTAACTCAAGCTGACAAGTTATCAAAATCACCAGTGCTACTCAAACGATATGAAATCATTACAAATCTTATTTCATAAAAGCTATGAGTTTTCCAAGAAATTGCTTTGGATTTTCATATCACATATGGCATTAATCGCCACCACTGCCAGCACTAGCAGTACGACAACCAAACTTTCTTCAAAAATATTGAGAATTTCAATTAAATGAAATGTACAACATCGAGGCATTGAAAAGAAAGAATGAGTGATGAGCGATGAGCCTTGGTCTCGCCACATGGCCGCATCTAATGGTTCTAGTGTTATTCTATAGGTTTCAATTCACAAGTCTAGTGCTTCAGAGATTTACTTCTGGAATGCAACTACAGTTGTCCATCAAAAATTCATCGAACGGTCATAGACTATATTAATTTGCACTAACATCTAACGGTTATAGGGTGATTCCGGAGGTTTAAGTTCGCAATCCTATCGCTTTGTGCATTTCATTCCGGAATGCAAATACAACCATACATTGAATGATCATCCAACATTTGAAACTTAACTAATTTATTATATTAACTTAAAAAAATAAACATGACACATTGTCACATGTGTTTTAAAGTTGTTTTAAACTTTTGTGCACTAGGATTAGCATCAAGGCCAAAGGGTCAGTAACTTAACCTTGTAAAGGACTTTAAAAAATATCCCCGTGTGCTGACCCTCTCACTTAAAAGTTTAAAAAAAATCACTTGACAGTTGACACTTAGCAGTATAAAGTGCTTTAAATGCTTCCTTTTTCAAAATTGGAACATTAAAGTTGTAAAATTTTAACCGTTGATCTTTCTAAATCTAATGGTTATAAGGTGATTCCAGAGGTTTAAGTTCACAAGCCTATCGCTCTATGCATTTGAAATCCCGTACTCGTAGTCCTTCCCCCATTCCTAACAAAATTCAATACCATCGGCCTAACAATGCTTCATCGGCGGAATCCCCATCACAACCTCGTCGATGGCCCAAAGAAAATAGCTCACAACCTAGTATCGATGTAACAATACTCTATCGGACTGACTCATAAGGTGCTCTCCCCGATATACCGATAGAGTCAACAAAAGTAAGCACATCAATGTAACACATAAACATCAGTGGAACGAATGATTGCATTCCCCCAATGGCCTGATATAACCATGAATTATCAAGTGCATATTGCATAAAGTATATTACTTAATTTCTTAAAGGAAAAAAATTGATTTGAATATATTAATATAAATAGACACTGAAGTTATGAACTCAAAAAATAACTCTTTACTGTAAGTGTAAATGAATAACTAAGAATAGCACAACACAACCATTTATTTTATTGCAACTGAATTTCAATGTCACATTATTACACATATTTTTAAGGAAGAGTAGTTGTAGAGAAGGAAAGCTCCTGTTTTGTATAAATAGCATATGTCAGTGTGTCACTTTACATAGACACAATTTAATAATTTATTCCAAGTTTTTGTTCGTTACAATGGATTACAAATTTATTCCAATTTACAATTTTCTGCTGGTGACAACTTAATACAAATGTAACTCTAAAAATAAACGCATGATTCCAAGCTTTTACTCGTGACAACGTAATACAAATGTGGCATTGAAAATTAAGTTTAAACGCAAGGGATTTTCCCAATTCCAACCATGCTGGGGGAAAGGGGGTTCTAATCATTCTGGGGAAATGGGAGTTGTGAAGATACAAAATGTACTTATCCCCTTTGAGAACCAGAGTCATGCAGAAGATGTAATACAAATGTGTCTCTGAAAATAAATGCATGGAACTTGCTAGGCCAGCCATGTTGGGGAAAAGAGAGATGTGAGGATACAAGAGGAGTAGAAAATCTGCTCCCATCTTTTGCACACAGCTTCCATGCACTGGTACAGCACTTACCTCCATCAGAGTTCCTCATCCTGGTTCAAAACCTGTCTAAGAAGTCAAGTTAACCAAATCAATTTCTTTCCAATTTCACCCATTCTAAACTTGAAGAAAATTCATCTTTTACTGATTACTCTATAACTACATAACTGTAGGCAGGAGAATTTATAGTATCCCCAATAATACCTCATCATCTTCTTCTTGAATCCTTATTAACCCTAGAAAATGAAAACCCTTGTGACACTATCCATTATTCACTATCCCTATTTATGGGCCACCAGACACCAATGTCGCTACCAGCCTGGGTATAATGATAATCATGATTCGTGTACAATTAAAATCTTTAATTTGATTGACATTTGGCTACACGCAAACTATAACTCAAGATGACAAGCTGTCAAAATCAGTAGTGCCACTCAAACGATATGAAATCATTACAAATCTTGTTTCATTAAATCTATGAGTTGTCCAAGAAATTTCTTCAGATGTTCATATCATATATGGCATTAATCATCGCCACTGCCAGCACTAACAATACGACAACCAAACTCTCTTCAAAAAGATTGAGAATTTCAATTAAATGAAATGTACAACATCGAGGCATTGAAAAGACAAAATGAGTGATGAGCCTTGATCTCACCACATGGTCACATCTAATGGTTCTAGTGTTATTCTGGAGGTTTCAATTTGCATGTCTAGTGCTTCATAGATTCACTTTCGAAATGCAACTATAGTCGTCCATCAAAAATTCATCGAACGGCCATAGATTATATTAATTTGCACTGACATCTGACTTTAGAAATAATAAATATGTTGACAATTGTTTGCATTCCGAACTCTTTATGAAGGAATTTGAATGTACGGAAAATATGTCCCGGAATTTGATATTTTCGCCAACCACACTAATTTTTATTAGCTTATCTGTTTATTTCGCCACTGAATTTTTTTATTAGTTTGAGATTATGTTTAATTCACCAATGAAAATATTTTTTCTGCTTTGAAAAAAGGTTTTATTCGCCAACATTTTTTTTTCTGTTTTGAAAACAGGGTTAATTCACCATAGAAAAAAAAAAATTGGTTTGAAAAAAGGTTTTAATTGCCAATGAAAAATATTTTATTCTTTTAAAAAAAAATTGCATTTCGCCATGATTTTCCACAGACTTCTAGCAATTGTAAAAGATTCGTCAATTGGGATTTTTTCTCCTGAAAAATGAAAAAATTAGCCAATAAAATTAATATTTTTATCGGGAATAATACAAGATTTTCTAGGATTTTACACCTTAGCTGAGGGGGAGGGGGCGGGGGGGGGGGTTTAATTTTTCCCTAAGTGGAACCACATCAAACTGCACCTCATCAACATACTTGTTATTTTGAACCTTAAAACACATTGCCTTGTTACTTGCAATTCATTATTTTCACAAACCCAACCTAGTGGATAAGGTTTTTGATGCAGTGTAGGTTAGGTGTCCACATTAGAGATCGCCTCTTTCATATCATATTCCATAGACATTATTTTTTTGATTTTCTTATGAGTGTTTTGTAAAACCATATCCTCATCATTTATTTCTTGCAACGCAGCAGTTAGAAGCCCAGCAAGCTCTTCCTTCCAATCATCATATTCTCATGGATTTCCAATGCCATTATGAAGTGTCAGGAGTGGGACTTGTAGAAGTTGAGAAATCCAACTTTAGACTCCAAGATCACCTGCATGCAAATGGATACCTGTCACAAGGAAGAGAATGGATGGAGAAAACAAACAAGGGTTTGATGCTCTGATAAATGGAGAAATTATATTATCAGAACAAAAGGGAATTGATATGATGTTGTAAAATATACAAAGGGATCAATCCTTATAAAAGGAGATCATGCAAACCCTAAAGAAACCCTAATAGGAAAAAACCTAAAAGAGGCCCTAATAGGAAAACATTTAATAATTTATATAATTATTAAATGTCACTTTATGCAAACTAACGTGAAATCTTAAGAAGGGAATAAAGGTAACTTAATCAACATAATTAAGTTAAAACCTTTACTCTAATAGCCCCCCTTAAGATGAGCAACGGTGTAGCTACAAACAAATGCAAGAAAGCAAAGGTAACTACAATGCAAGAAGGCAAACATGGGTCCCAGCAACTAGGCCAGATCAGGTACCCAAAAACAAACAAATCTCTGTAAAATGGAGAAATAGAGAAAACCTCATGGGAAAAACTCTACTCCAAAAAGAGATGCAGAAAGCCAAGAAGAACATCACTGAAGCAGAAGAATGCTGCAAACAACTATCGAAAGATGACTACTATGGTGTTGAAGAACCTCCGCTGAAGATAGGATTATCAGGATCAAGAAGACAACAATCTGCATGAGTGTCCCAAATGACACTACTCCAATCAGATGGTAAACAAAGGCAAACGCCTGGAATGAAGATACAGATGACACAAGTACCAATAGTCTGAAGACAACAATCTGCATGAGTGCCCCAAACAACACTACTCGAATCAGAAGGCAAACAAAGGCAAACACCTAGAATGGAGATACAGAATGCACAAGTACCAATAGTCTAAAAAACACTGATCAACTGAGAATGGAAGATCTCTTCCAAGGCGAAACCAAGGAAGAATTAGCACGAAAAGTATAATACCCCCCCATAATGTTGAACTGGGAGAGCCTGACAAATCCACTGAAATATTGTGTAACACCCTGTAGTGCATGAGGAAGAAGAAACAACATCTGAAACTGCACAAAAAAGCACATGCAACTGATAAAGTGGTGTGAAAAACAAAGCACACATGCATGAGGTTGGAATCATATGGATCCACTGTCGTCGTGGAGGGACACTCACCGGACAAAGGTGTGATGGCAAAAAAAAGGCACTACACAACCCCCCATGGCACTTTATAAAACAGTGCGAGTACAAAATATGGCACAACCTTATGTGCAAAATCCCCAAAAATACATGTACAATAGTGTGGCACTTTATCTCAATGCGTTTACATAAAAGATTGCTTACAAATGATGCTCAAAATGCCCACAAAGGACAAAAGACTGGAAATACATGAAGAACAGCCAAAAATGAAGCATCTCATGCAACCGAAAAGTTCCCAAGAATGAATATGTTCAGCTAATTCACCAGAGTGTGAAAACACAAAAGACTGAATAAAATATACCTGGAGGGAAATCAAATGCATACAAAAAAGAAAATAGTGCATGCACTGATGAATGTTCACATCTGCCTCCATGATGGAAAATAACTTCAAATTTGTGTAGATGACAAAATCTAAAAAAATGGCCTACACCACTATGAAGTGCTCGAAACTAGTTTTCCGTCGATATCTCATTTGCCAAAACCCGACACCGTGGCCAAAAGTTATGAATTTTTCAAAAACTGAATTTAGCTTGCAGGAAACGAGTTTTCTAGCAAAAATGTCTTTCTAATTTGATTTTTGGAAGATCTACTCACCATTTGTAGACAAAAATAAAAACTCAGAAATATTTTGATGCTAGAAACAAAACCCATAAATTGTTTTTTGATCGAACAAGCAGAAGATTAAAAAATAATTTTTTTTGACCTTCAGCAAGGAGAAAATGACGTCCGACGCTTTTTGGACTGCGATTTTCTCCAGATTTGTGCAAGATATACAAAATCTAAAAGATACCCAATTCAGATTTTAACGCTGGCTACAAAACCCAGAAATCAATTTTCCTACAAATAAGCGAAAACTGGATTTTTGAAGCAAAAATGATGATGACTCCAATAAAAAATGGCTTGCAACAAACCCTTGTAACTCCAAATTCTTCAAACAAGAACAGGCATGCAGCAGGAAAGCTCTTATACCATGTAGAAGTTGAGTAATCCAAGGAAGAGAATGGATGGAGAAAACAAACAAGGGTTTGATGCTCTGATAAATGGAGAAATTATATTATCAGAACAAAAGGGAATTGATATGATGTAAAATATACAAAGGGATCAATCTTTATAAAAGGAGATCATGCAAACCCTAAAGAAACCCTAATAGGAAAAACCCTAAAAGAAGTCCTAATAGGAAAACATTTAATAATTAATATAATTATTAAATGTCATTTTATGCAAACTAACGTGAAATCTTAAGAAGGGAATAAAGGTAACTTAATCAACATAATTAAGTTAAAACCTTTACTCTAATAGGACTAAATCAAAGCAGTCAAAATCTTCCCTAAGCCTATTATGATATCCATTATGTGATTCTACCAGCTTGTTATATGTCAAAAATATTTGTTGGGTATGTGCAGGATCATGATGGGCCAAAAAGTGGCAATAAGAAAAAATCAATTTGAATCGGTTCAAAAATGCGGAAATGGCCAAGTTGACTTTTCTAGGTTCGGGTGTCAGTACTTCTACCCCAACCTAAAACCAAAGCTAGTTTCCACATATCGGATATCCGATTTGTGGAAAGTGTATATTAAAAAACGACCGACTCTAAAACTTCATTTCTCACAGTTTGATGCGGGCGCAAAAGGAAAAACCCAAATCCGATATCTGCTTTGATCCGATATCCAATTTGAAAGGTATGAATTTGTTTTTTTCAATCTTGTAATCAATTTTTCAATAGATTCTCTTAAGTTTAAGTAGGTTTTATTTAAAAAAATTCAAAAATCCAGTTTTTTATTGATATTTTTAAAAAACTAGAGTTTACATTGATTTTTTATTAAAAGTTAATGTTTTGAAATGGATCTTGATTAAAAATTAGTGTTGTTGATGTATTTTTATCAAAAATAAGAGTTTGTTATTGATTTTTGTGAAAAAGTATGGTTTTTTTTGGATTTTTATCAAAAACTAGGGTTTTTTTACAATAATTTCATTTACATTGTGTAATTTCAATCAGTTTAATTAGTTTTTAACTTTAATCAGGTATTATGGCTACAAATGTAAATCCACAAATGCCAAATGCTCCACCACCTTCGCAGCCACCAATTGAAGACTTAATTGGTGAAAAATTGGGGCAATTGAGGGGCATTTGTGAAATTTATCAGACAATTCCTTGATTGAGAGATATGACAAACACATTGAAAGAAATAATTAAAAATATAGAAACCCTCTCCACCCAACATAATTCCTTTCATTCGTGGAGAGAAGACATGAGGGAATATTATCGATGTGGATTGTCTTACGATGATGTGAAAGAACTCCAAATAACCAAAGCCCAAATAGCCTCTTTATTCATTGACCATCACACCAGTTTACCAGTGAATGTTAATAAAACAAAACTTTCCATAAAATGGTGCATGCATAGGGACATTGTAGCTAACTTTTGGTATCGGTGGTGTATGGTTTTTGATAAACCACCGAACAATAATTCCGACACACCATTTTACTTTATTAAAAAATTATATGTTGAGTTTGTGTTAGGGCATCATGTCAATTACTTTGACATTAAACCCTTCCAGGACATCAGTGGAGGTATGCCCCAAGATAGACCAAGGGTAGTTAGAGTAGTCCTGCGCCCAAATGTTCCCCTTCCTCTGCCACCTCTAATATATCATCCAGAGATTATCTAGGATGCATCCACACAGACTATTCAGGCTATTCACTCTTTGAGTGGTCATTTGGTTTCGCATGCTTCTACAGTAGCTCAGCCACATTTTGGTTATGTTGGCGAAAGCTCGAGTGTTGTTGCATCATCCTCCTCAGGTCCACATATTTGTGTGCCACATACTTGCACTATGTGCCGCCAGATATGCTTGGGTCCTCTTGTACAGCCTGCTGAGCATCCCTTGGACACTTCTGATTATGACCTCCATGATATGGACAGTATAGATCAGTCGCAGGGGAGTGGAGCGCACCCTACAGAGTCCTCTCCTGCTAGAGAGGGAGATGTTGGAATAGTGACACAGGTAAGATTTAAGTTGTAATTTCATAACTTGCATTTGTTTTTAAATGAATATTAATAAGAGATAGTATCAAGTACTAATATTTATTTACATGGTCTATTTAACAGTTGATGTCTGAGGAGGAGCTCACATGGGTGATTGATAGCACCCTTAGGGCCATTTCATTTGGCTTGGACACACACGTAGTATATATTTTTACACTCACTCTTTTACATTTTATATTATATACTTGTTTGTCATTTGAATTATCATTAATGAAATTATATAATAACTTATATGTTTTTCTTGTTTTTCTCCTATAGGAAATACCCAATGTGAGTGAGGTATAGCCTCGTCCAGACTTATGAGGCGCAAATTTAGATAAGGGGAAGGTAATTAAACTCAAATTGGATTGAATTAAGATTTTTAAGATCTTATATTGATTATACATACGTCGACATAGAATTGTAGTTTCATATGTACTTGTCAATTTTATTTACAGGCAATTATGAGCTTTACAGATATGTTGACAAGGGACACACCGCCTAAAGGAGTAGTTATTGGAACACCTCAAAGAGTAGGTGTTGAAACACCTCAAAGAGGAGGTGTCGAAATACCTCAAGGAGATAAAGAAAAAGATCAACCTAAAGAGGTACATGTGCTTATTTTATTTTGTGTTTGGTAAATAAGTTTCTATTACCAATAATCATATGCTAACTTTGATCAATTTTATGTTTTTGTTCACATATATAGATTGGAATTTCAAAAGTTGATTTGGTATATTCTAGGACTCCTGACCCTTTGAAGAGATGTATATTTCAGGTAATCAAGATTTCAATTTTAGAGTTCAATTAAAATTCAATGTATATTGATTTTGATGTTAATTATTCAATTTTAAATTATATAGTATAACTAATCTCAATTGTGGTTTGAATTTTTCTTGTGCAGCTACCTTCAGAACCAACGAGTGCTTCAAAGAGGCTCCATTTTGATGATCCACCAGTAGTTTAGGATGAGATAGACATTTTGTCATGTAAATTTTGAATACATATTGAGATGGCATATGCCACATTTTGTAAAACTTTGTTTGAGTTGGCATCGATGCCATTTTTGTATATGGACATACACTTGATTATTGGATAATTTGATATATAGAAGTTGATAATCGAAATTTAATTTGTTCCTCATGTGCATGATTAAACTCTTTGAAAATTTTATCTTGAGCAATGGTTAAATATCAATGTACAATAGCTTAAAACTGAATGGTTATATTATGTAGTTTATATTTATATCGCTAATTACATTGCATTACACACCTTTCAAACTCAAATCATTAATTCACATTGCATAACTAACAACTAGATGTTCATAGATGAAAATTTTTCAATTACAATATAGTTCTTACAAAGTCAACCTAAGCAGTTATGCAATTACTTCACATTGCATAACTAAAAACTATGAGCAGTTGTCAATTGCATTTGTTTGTCATTAAATTCTACGAGACCACATTTATTTGAAGCTTTTTTTCAAATAGTCCACTGCCTTGTCTATCCTACCACATTTTTCATACATGATAGTGATCACATTAAGTTGTAATAAATTAAATGATAGCCTATGGCTATTTAATTTATACTCATTTTATTTAAATGGATGAGGCCGACCTTCCTTGATGTTATTTTGTAATTTATTATTTTCAAGAGAGGTCGACCTCCTTGAAGAGTCACCTTATTTTGTATAAATACGAGGTGATGTTTGTTCATTTCCTCAATCAAGTTCATTCAACATAATTTGCAATCCAAGCAAAATTTTGCACTTGAGCAGCAGCGCTTCATCTTGCAGCAGCAGGCCGATTTCAAGGAGAAGCATATTCGATTGTATCTTTTCATCTACGAGAGGTGCTATTATTCATTGTATCAAATTCAGCCATGAGTTGGGCCTGAGTTGTAAGCAAATTTCTTGTTGTGTTTATTGTCTTATATGTTTCATTTTTTGAGTGCTTTCAGTTGTATTATCTGATCTCTAAGTTGAAGACAGCGAGAAAAATCATCATATTGTTGATGACAAAGATTTGACCATGTTGGCTCTTAATGGTCTTCCTTCATCTTGGGAGTCTTACATTCAAGGAATCGACGTGAGATCAAAACTTCTCAAGTTTGATCGGTTGAGGGCTCGCTGTATTCAAGGGGAGTCAAGGTTGGTTGCAAGAGGTATTGGACGAAGCCCTACAAATGAAGACATTCATGTTCTTTTCGCTCAATCCTCGAAGAAGGAAGGAAAAGGAGGAAAGAAAAGATTCTTCAAGACGAATGGAGATAAGGGTCAGATGGTGCTCCTGCATTCAAAAAGAAGTGGGACCTCTATCGTGTTTACTGGGATACGATTTGCTCAAAGTCTGTCAACTTGGATTTAACTTTAGTAGCTTCGCAAACCTATTCAAAATAGAGTGATTTGAAGAGGACATCCCTAAATCTCAAACTCGTACGACCCAACGGACTATTCCAATACATCCGGATGGGTACGTTTACGCTAGGTATGGTTCTCTCTTGCACCCAGATACGTCGAATCGCTTCGAGCTGCATCGAAGCGGCGTTTTCCCTTAAGAGTCCAAAGTGCTAAAAGGAAGCAAACTTTGATGGACTATTTCTCAGAAACCGTGATGCTTACAGACTCTTCGTTTGAGGATATGGGATCATGTTGAGACCATCTACAATAACCTCTCTCGGTTTTTTCTATCTTGAAGGCATTTTCCCGTGGTGATGAGTTTTCAGTTGAGGAAAAAGTTGTCAGATGCAAGCAGTGTAAAGTTGCAAAGTGGTGCAACTTTCATTCTCGGACTCGTACGACCCAATGGATTGTTCCAACACATCTGGATGGGTATTTTTATGCTAGGTATGGTTCTCTCTTGCACCCAGATACGTCGAATCGCTCTGAGCTGCATCGGACCGGCGTTTTCCCTTAAGAGTCCAAAGTGCTAAAAGATAGCAAACTTTGACGGACTATTTCTCAGAAACCGTGATGCTTACAGACTCTTTGTCTGAGGATATGGGATCGTGTTTAGACCATCTACAATAACCTTTCTCAGTTTTTGCTATCTCGAAGGCGTTTTCCCGTGGTGATGAGTTTTCAGTTGAGGGAAAAGTTGTCAGATGCAAGCAGTGTAAAGTTGCAAAGTGGTGCAACTTTCACTCTCGAACTCGTACGACCCAACGGACTGTTTTGACATGTCCATATGGGTACATTTACGCTAGGTATGGTTCTCTCTTGCACCCAGATACGTCGAATCGCTCTGAGCTGCATCGGAGCGGAGTTTTCCCTTAAGAGTCCAAAGTGCTAAAAGGCAGCAAACTTTGACGGACTATTTCTTGGAAACCGTGATGCTTACAGACTCTTCGTCTGAGGATATGGGATCGTGTTGAGACCATCTACAATAACCTCTCTCAGTTTTTGCTATCTTGAAGGCATTTTCCCGTGGTGATGAGTTTTCAGTTGAGGGAAAAGTTGTCAAATGCAAGCAGTGTAAAGTTGCAAAGTGGTGCAACTTTCATTCTCAAACTTGTACAACCCAACGGATTGTTCCAATAGGTTTGGATGGGTACATTTACGCTAGGTATGGTTCTCTCTTGCACCCAGATACGTCGAATCGCTTCGAGCTGCATCGGAGCGATGTTTTCCCTCAAGAGTCCAAAGTGCTAAAAGGAAGCAAACTTTGATAGACTATTTCTCAGAAACCGTGATGCTTACAGACTCTTCATCTGAGGATATGGGATCATGTTGAGACCATCTACAATAACCTCTCTCAGTTTTTGCTATCTCGAAGGCGTTTTCTTATGGTGATGAGTTTTTAGTTGAGGGAAAAGTTGCCAAATGCGAGCAATGTAAAGTTGCAAAGTGGTGCAACTTTCATTCTCGAACTCATACGACCCAACGAACTATTCCAACACATCCGGATGGGTATGTTTACACTAGGTATGGTTCTCTCTTGCACCCAGATACGTCGAATCGCTCCGAGCTGCATCGGAGCGGCGTTTTCCCTTAAGAGTCCAAAGTGCTAAAAGGCAGCAAACTTTGAGGGACTATTTCTCGGAAACCGTGATGCTTACAGACTCTTCGTCTAAGGATATGGGATTTTTTTGATACCATATACAATAACCTCTCTCAGTTTTTGCTATCTCGAAGGCGTTTTCCCGTGGTGATGAGTTTTCAGTTGAGGGAAAAGTTGTCAGATGCAAGCAATGTAAAGTTGCAAAGTGGTACAACTTTCATTCTCGAACTCGTACTACCCAACAGACTATTCCAACACATCCAGATGGGTACGTTTACACTAGGTATGGTTCTCTCTTGCACCCAGATACGTCGAATCGCTCCAAGTTGCATCGGAGTGGCGTTTTCCCTTAAGAGTCCAAAGTGCTAATGTCAATGAAATGTGGGGGCAGAAATATTTAAGGTTGGATCAAGATTCTGCAAGTCCTAGCTCTTTCCCAATCAACTTGAATCAATTACATGGAAAATGAAATTCATAATGAACTTTTTACTTTTTTGTTTTTCAAAAAAGTGGCAAGCCACTGTAATTTGTTATATATAAATAGGAGATATTACAAAACCTGGTTCAAACGAGCATACCGACAGGAAAGAACCAGGAAGAAAACCTCTGGTTGTAACTCGATTAAGTACAATGGTAGACATTGGAACCGTATGTCAAAAAACATTACTGGATATAGATTATGCCTATACACAGTTATGACCTTTTTACATTGTTTCACATTTCAAAATTCAATTTTTACAAAATTTTCCTATTTGAGGCATTCAAGGCACAGTCTTCCACAAGAGTAGTATGTTGCCATTTTCGAGTGACAAGCACCTATACAAACCATCAAGGTAGCAGTTAAACTACATACAATAGAAAATATGCTTAGAATAACCAATCGATATTATTGTAATTTGTCACATACCTCTATGAAAGGATCAGAGTTGCCTATTGTTGTAGTAGGTCCATGAGCAATCGTGCCAGGAATATCGCAAAAATTTTCAAATGATAAATCTATATTGTAACAACAAAAAATATGCTTAGACTAACAAATCCATATTAATCTAAACATACTGAATGATGATGAATTGGTAATGAAAACTATAAAAGATGCTTTGAATAACCAATCTATATTAAACTAATACGTCGCATACCTCTTTGAAAGGATCGGAGTTGGCTATTGTTGTAGCAGGTCCATGATCAATCGTGCCAAGAATATCGCAAAATTTGTCAAATGATATATCTATATTGTCAAAACAAAAAAGAGGCTTAAGCATTGTACTTTCCATTCTTGAATATACTATTCAAGTGTGCCTGAAGGATCATCTCTTTGCTTAAGATTATCCAATATTGCTTCATGATCAGCATTACTAAGTGTCCATAGTTGTTTTGTCTTTGGTTTGGCATGATGCTTCAACAACTTAACATTTGTTGCTATAACAAGGTGTGAATACATGAGAATGGTTTTGTGTTTCTCGTAGTCTTCAAATGCAGGTATGCCATTCTTTCTAATCATGTATGTTCGCAACCAAGTTCCTGCAACCACAACTAATCCTGTAGGATACATGAACCCATCATCATCTTCCATCGATTGTGTTAGCTTGTGCTTTACCCGCACACATCGAGCCAACCAATAATCTGATCTCTCTTCATTCCCCTGCAGTTGAACAACTGCAAAAACATGTCCTGGATGTAGTAGATCTGAAAGCCGGTCGTAATCGGTGAACTTTCCATTGTGTAATTTGTCATGGATATAGTTTGAGATAAAGGAGTTAGATACTGTGGAATCCATGTATCCACCCACTCACTTGACTCGCATTGATCCCACTCGCACTAAATACAACTCTGACAAAAACAAGCCAACTGTCGTGTCCAAATGGTCCATGTGCTTGCATCTGAGCTTCGAAATGAATGAATCTTTGAAGAATCTTTGATTGTATGACAATCCAATCTGCCTCCCATTGTACCCTCCTCGACCAACCAAAAGAATCTGTGCACTATTGAATCAAGTGTCCCTCCCTGTGACAATGTTGAACTACACCAATCAACAATAGAATGTGCATCACTAAATTTTGCTCCTGAAATCTTCAATTGCTCCTTAACTAGAGTTCTTTTTACACATGCACCTACTCCATCATGCTCCCCTTTCCCATGCCCAGCTTCAAAAAAACTCCAAATATTAGGTACACCCCTCTCTACATGCATTCTACTCAACCAATAAAGCATACGAGCATTCTTGAATTGACCTGTACAGTTATCTGACCAAATGAGATGTCGGCCCAGTGCTATATCATGCTCCTGCAAGAACTCAAAAAAATTCTCGAAACAATGTTGGACATACTCGGACGAGTGAGATCTATCATCACTCATAAAAATGATACTCTCTGATTATCTTTCGATCCTCCTCTGTACTATCAGGTGCATGTCTAAACGTTATGTGGACAAAAATAGCAATCTAAATGGAATTGTAATACTGAGATTATACCTCGTTTTGTGGTTGCAATGTGTAGTTTTCAGAAAAATCAACCATTGATATAATAGTGCCAATCGGAAAAGAGTCCTTACATATCCTAAATTGTTGATCCAACCACTTAGACCTATGACTATGCCTTGCATATTTGTAGAAAAGATTGTCCTTAAAATCTGAAATAAAATCAGCAACACTGCATTCTTTTGTAACCAACTCGCATCTAGAACCTTCACCTCCACTCTGCAAAGTATATTTGACTATCTCATATCTCTTTTTCTCAACAAGATTCTTTCCAAATTCATGTTCAGAACCCTCATGAAAACATTGAACAAACTTTGACAAGCCACCACATTGTGAGCACTTCGCATTTAAACAATCATTTCTATAGAAAAAGGAACCATCATCCCTAGAACATAAAAATAGATCTAGCAAGTCCCTTGATGATTTCGGAAGATGCATTGCACCACACTCCTGCAACATTTCATTAGTATGCAAAGTAGAACGGATATAGCATAATAGTTCATGGTACATTGAAAACTCCACATGGTATTTGCAACAAGAAGTATTACGAATCTTAAGAGGCACACAATAAAATGGCTTCAAACCTTCAAAAGTTCTTTGCGAGATTTCCATATTTGGATGTGTTTGATTAAATTTGTTGAATAACATTGTTTGGCTTGATTCCAAGAAATGTTTAGGATGCGGTGTACAATCTCGACTGCCAATTCTTAACTTTAAAACATCCTTTGCATTGGGTGATACTCTAGAGTTATCATGCCAAAATTGTTGAATTACCTGCTTTACATTATCGATTAGCTTCTTATCAACACGTGTAAGCCTTCCGGAAAAATCCCATGTATCAAACTGAAGAGGATCATCTATTCTTTCTCTTCTTGCAAGTGCTCTATCCAATTTTTTACGATTTAAGTCAAAATCAATACAAGTTTGTCTCATAAAGCGGGCCTTTTTCAATTGATGGCTTACTAGGGCGGTGGTAATGACTCTCCGAGCAGCTCTCTTATCTTTTTCCTTGTTATTTTTTCCAATAGACTTGAGAGCATTAAAAAGATTTTTGACAATAATAGAATTTTTTTTTGTCCTCTTGTTCAGACGAATCTTCAATTTGGCTAGCAAAGGTCTCATCTTTTGCATCTTTAGCAATTGTACAAAAATTTGGCATTGCTTGGCCAATGTCTTATCACTAAAATATTGGTTGAAAAGTATTCTAGCCCACAATCGAATAGTTCATGTTGACCTCTTGCCTTCAAAATTGTTTATAATGTTATCATCAATTTCAACTAACCATTTAGGGGTCCTTGAAGGTCTTGAATTTGGAATACCTCTTTCTTCCACACAAGGTTCTTCATTTCTTGTGTAATCTGGTAAAACATTATTTACACTTGCTTCAATATAATGTTCAACATCTTCATTTCCAACATTTTCACCTTGAACATTTTCAATATCAATTTGAACAATTTCATTCCCAATTTCAATATCATGTTCAACATCTTCAATTCCAATATTTTTATTATCAATTTCAATATTTTCTTTCCCAATTTCAATATCATGTTCAACATCTTCAATTCCAACATTTTCATTATCAATTTCAATATTTTCATTCCCAATTTCAATATCATGTTCAACATCTTCAATTCCAACATTTTCATTATCAATTTCAAAATTTTCATTCCCAATTTCAATATCATGTTCAACATCTTCAATTCCAACATTTTCACCTTGAAAATTTTCAATATCAATTTGAACATTTTCATTCCCAATTTCAATATCATGTTCTACATTTTCACCTTCAACATATTCAATTTCCTCTTCACTTGAAAGACCATAGGGCTCAGGTTCACCAATATTTAACATACCTTGTCTTTTATTTCTATGACCTTCTCTATCTCTTTGTCTATATCCTTCAATTTGTTCTTTTGTCATCTTTTTCTTACACTTTTGCTTCCGATGACTGCTGCTCCCCATTAAACCAAATAAAAGATGCTAAAAAATCATTATGTATGACAAATTTGAGTACAAGAATCTTCAAAAAGTTTATCTTTGTCTCTTCCTATCTGAAACCGCGCGTTTGTCACCTGCAAAGTGCTGCAAATAGAATGCAGGGTCCGTTGGAATGCACAAAAATGGCCCACATGGGGTTTTTCTATGGCCCACAAATCGGATATCCGATTTGTAAAACATGTTCTGCAACGGTAAGATTTCACCTCTGCACAATGGAGTTTCACAAATCAGATATCCGATTTGTACACACATAGACCAAAGGGAGATAGGGATAGGGAGAGGGAGAGGGAGAGGGAGAGGGAGATGGAGAGGGAAAAAGGGTGAGTGGGAGAGTGAAAGAGTGAGAGGGAGAGTGGGAGAGGGAGAGATAGTCTAGAGTTGAGAAAGGGAGAGGGAGAGGGAGAGTGAGATGGAGAGGGAAAAAGGGTGAGTGGGAGAGTGAGAGAGTGAGAGGGAGAGTGGGAGAGGGAGAGAGAGTTTAGAGTTGAGAAAGGGAGAGGGAGAGGGAGAGGGAGAGGGAGAGAGAGAGGGAGAGGGAGAGAGGGAG
>CM021108.1:99807431-100303995 GCA_007115665.2 Sequoiadendron giganteum
GGAGATGGAGATAAAGGGAGGGAGAGTGGGAGAGTGATAGAGTGAGAGGGAGAGAGGGAGAGGGAGAGAGAGTGAGATAGTGAGAGGGAGAGATGGAGAGGGAGAGGGAGAGAGGGAGAGGGAGAGATAGAAGGAGAGGGAGTGAGAAGGAGAGGGGAGAGTGAGAGAGTGAGAGGGAGAGTGGGGGGGTAGAGGGAGAGTGGGAGAGGGAGAGAGGGTTTAGATTTGAGGGAGAGAGGGAGAGGCAAAGGGAGAAGGAGAGGGAGAGGGAGAGAGGGAGATATAGAAGGAGAGGAGAGAGAGAGAGAGAGGAGTGATTGAGTGAAAGACTTGAGAGAGATAGAGGTGGAGAGAGCGAGAGGGAAAGAGATAATATTTAAATATTTTATAAATTGGTAATATATATATATATATATATATTTAAATATTTATGGATTAACTAAAATATTTAAATAATATTTAAATATTATATATTAAATACATAATTGTATATTAAATATATTAAATTATAAACTTTATTGGATATTATATATATTAAATTATAAACTTAATTGCATTTTTAAATAATATATTAAAAATTGTATAAATTGTTTTAAAACTGATCTAAAAGATATCATATATCGACTTCAAATTCGATATCCAATATTCTGACACAAAATTTAATGCCTTGGTATTAGGCTCGGGATTTGGTTCGGACCTGCCAATCCTAAAAGTCAACACGTAAAACGTGTTTAACAACTTACCTTGTTTTTCCAGACTTTGCCCCTGTGGCTGACAACTTTTATTTTACCTAAAATTGATAAAACGAAAAGGGTTTGTAAAGGAGTTTCTCAGCTTTCTATCAATATAAATTATATTTTCTTTAGAATCTAATAAATAATTATTATTTATTTTTTATTAGAATTACGACTAAAGTCCTAATTGATAGTCTGATAGAAAAACATCTATAGCTTTCAAACTGTATCACATTTTTTGAATCCAAAACATGTGTCACATTCTATGCTTCGCATATTATAGGATTAAAAAAAAAAATGAATTCCATTAAGTTTTGACCAAGTTAAGGTGGTTAGACATACGAGTTTTTATATTTTTAAAAAGTTGTAATAAAAAATTCATAATTAATTATTTATTTGAAAAAAAATTACAAAAAAATATGCATCACATCCGAACATGAGTCCTCTACTTATATCTAAAATTTTATAAAAAAATATTATGATTTTATTATGGTTAGGGTGGTCAGACAGACACCTACTTTTTATCTTTTCCCTGAAATTTTAGTACTATTGCATTGAAATTTCAAATTTTCACCAAATAGATTTTTTTTTTATAAAAATGAACCTAGTAGTTTAGAAACTACATTCAATTTGCCACAGATTCTATTCTTACATATTTTTGAAATAATATAGATAACTTATTCAAATTTTTATGTCAAGTTGCCCAAATCTGATTTTATGAATTTTCATTGCCACTTAAGGACCTATTTTTTCCATGATGATCCTGCACATACCCTGTCCTTTCATGGCATTCTTATCTACGAGCTTCTTCTTTTTTATCCATCATTCTAGGTTGCAATCGTTCATCTCCACCAATGCAATGCGTGTCTATTTGAATACTTTCCAATATTCATTAGCACACTTCATCATTTTGTTGAATCTTTCTTTTATCATTTCAGATACAGTGTTATATTTGATGGTTTTCACTTCTTTCTCCAATTCTTTGCATTTCCCTTAGGATTTCAGATGGCAATTCTTCCAATAGGCAGCATCAAGCACTCTCTTATCTTTTTCAAGCCATGGGGAGTACAACTCTGATGTGGAGGAGGAAGATTTTATTTCTCTCTAATTTGCTAGCTCCTTCTTCGGTTTGTCATTTTCCTTAATCAATTTTTCGATCTGTGCTTTGGTAAATTTTGCCACATTTATGTTCAATTTTGATGTCTCCATAGGATTGGTATCCACTACTCGTTGAACCAAGAGATGACCAAACACTTGGTTTGGATTACTAATTATATCAGGTCTTTAATTAGCTTTGTGTTCACAAACACATTGGGCACCACAAGTCTTCCCAAGTTCAACCTCCACGGATTGCAGACTAGTTGAAACCTAAATTATTTTATGTAATGGTACATGAAGATGTCATACCCTCGTTGTGGTGTCCAAATATCCCCTAAGCCCTTATGTTTGTCCCATAGTTGATCCATGGAAGGATTCATTTGAGCATTCCTCTTGGGTCTCAACCCCGACCCAGGGAATCGATCTATCAGATCATCATTTAGGAGTCTCTTAGGCTTTTTAATGTCTCGTTGGTCCAAAGTCTTAGTCTTTTCTATTTTCTGGTTTTTAGCTTTGGGTTTGTCTATACGATTTTTCTGAAAATAGCTTCTCAGTTGGGTCTAAAGTACTTACGTGAGTCTCGCCGAGTCACCTCCATAGTCCAATGGTCTTTGTTGCATCAAAACTCCAATTTTTTTCCTTTTTGCTTCTGCCCTAAGCGAAATCTTTCAGGATTTTGTAACAACTATGCGATCAACTTGTGATATAATTCACTTCAATTCTGGTTCATAAATGCACCATCCGTGGACCGTCTTTCAGTCTTGTCATTGAAGAAGAACATTTATTTCAAATATTTCGAAGTCGAAAATACCTTGGGATGTCACATCAGTCTTTTACCAATAGCCACCCTCTCCACCGATGGACACCTATCCTTCGTTCTTGATTCTGAGTCTTCTCTTCACTTTCTTCGGCCTATGTCTCAAATTCAAAATTCATTGTGTGATTTGTGTCAATTTCAATATCATTGTCATATGTCCCAAGCCCACTGCCACTGCCACTACCACCAGTACCAGCGGCACTTTGAATTGGAGAGTCTGTGTTGCACAACCCGGTCCCTCTTCTTTCACATGTGGACCTCCAAATTGGGAATGCCCTTTCAAAAGGAAAATTTTTGACGTTATACGCGGTTCCTCTCATCCTCAAGCAATTTTCCAAATTCTTGTCCAGTATGTTTCTTAACTTTGATTTCAAAATCCCCAATGTACTGAAAACTCTCTCATCCTCCACCAACCTCAATATCATTGTTTGACATAAATCAGCAAGTTTGAAATATTCTGACATCCAACCACGCAATATTTCACTCTGACCTAAGCTTTTCCAAACCTTTTTTATTGATCTCGATTCAAAGGCCTTCTCCTTTCCCATGGATTTATACTGGTCCCTCATAGCTGTTGCAAAACTCCCACATTGTTTTCTAAGCTTATTTTCATTTAAAATTCCTTCTATTGTCTGCTCATTGTATGCTACCTCTTTCAAAAACTGTTCGATCAAGATTTTTATTTGATCATAAAAATATTTTGGGTTATTTCGGTTTACTCAAAATTCAGGATACACAATACCCATGGCTTCAAGTATTTCATGTTGAGGGAATCTTTCACGAATCTTTGAAGAAAGAGATTTCACAATTTCCTTCAAATTATCACTAGCAGATTTAACAATGTCGTTAAAATATTCCTCATTAACAAGTACTTCTCTTTTAGAGTGTCTGGTTGTCTTACAATGGTACATTGGTATCTCATATCCATGTACACATATACATAAGTGTCTGCTTGCATTAAACTGTAAATAATTATCAGGATTATTCAAATCAGTAATTTTCTACCACATCAAATAATTTGCACCTTCTTGTGTTAGATCTAGATATAGATGATCGAGGGCCAAGCATGTAAGTTTACATAGATTGGCATATTCATAAATATACATAGTTTTATCTTGGGCTTTCTTCACAAGATTGTTCATCTCATCCAGCATGGGGAGAAGACTAGCTAAAGTCAAGAGTGTCTCTATATCGCTTAACCTATGTAAGAGGTCAAAAGCTTTGTCTACTGTGTTGCGATGCTCGAACATCACTCCAATCAAGGATTGATATTCTAAAAGAACTTGTTGCGTTGGTCCATGCAAGGAGATCCATCTGGTGTCGACATCCTTGAGAAGCTTGTTTCCAAGTGTTATTCCCTCAATAAAATGTTGAAATTCAAGGAAAAGTTTGGGACTTCGGTAGAAGTATGCATGGATCTCACGAACTAGATTTTCAACTTTTGATACTATGGGAAACTTGCTTACAATTTTGAATACTAAATTTATTTTGTGGGTCATGCAGTGAATGCCAAGCATGTATGGTGCACAAGTAGTTTGTAACTTTGTGCAAACACCACTCCTTTGACCTTGCATCAATGTAGCTCCATCAGCTCCTACACACACCAAATTTTTGGCAATTGTCAACTCATTCATACCTGCAATTTCATTAAGATATTTCTTGACTAGTTCGAATAGATTTTGTGATGTTGAATTGTCCTTCATTTTATGAACACAAAGAAGATGAGTTTGGCGAACATTTTGTTCTACAGTATAAAAATGCATACAAACCCAAGAAGTATTGTCTACCGTAGTAAATTCATTTAAAGATAATGCAATGAAATTTGACTATTTACTTTCTCCTTTAAATCTTTCTTTTCCACTGCAGCAAGATAGTTCGCTCATTCCCATCCAGCATTTACTGACAAATGTGAGAAGGGAAAGTGGGGAGCACTCAAATAAGATAATAAATCAAAATATTTTGGGTGATTTGCTATAGGACGCCCCCTGGAAAAAATATGAAAAACATCATTCATCTGAATAGTTTTTGACAGATTTGTTGTTGCCATGGCTTTCCCAAAATGAGCCTCAAGTGTACCTTCACATTTTTTAATCTTCGATATTTTATGGTTATGCTCTCCATAATTTGTGGCATACTTAACATGAAGACATTATTCCTTTGATTCCCATCGTATTATTGATTGTTCCTTTCTGTCTATGATTTTTTTTTTCATAAACTTTACCGAAATGCTTTTCTATAGTGTCAAGCTTTAGCTGCATCGTCTTGTCTCTTCCATATTTCAACTAAAAATCTTACATTTGACCTATGTTTCCCTTTCAATATCGTTTTTCGTTTGATACCCCCACTAGTTAAAGGAATGGGTACTTCGACAACTTACCAATTTGAAAATTCCTTGTCATTTCCCACTCATGCCTCAATTTTGATTTGCCTTTTCTTTTCTTTTCTTTCTACCAACATCATCCTCATCCAAGTCAATTATCTCATTCTGGCTAACCAGGGTATCCCTTGAAACATCTTTTGTGGTATTGCCATCCTCATTTGATACATTTTGATTTAACTCAATGACAATCTCACCTTGACCTTCCTATGGCGGTAAGGTATTTTCAATGCCATCTTCAATAATATTTGGTGGAAGTATTGATGATGTAGCTCCACCTTGATCTGATGGATTAGAAGCTTTTCCAATTCCAAAGTAAGACTATATGGTAACTCCACATTTTGGGCGTTTTGATGGCCTCCCAGTCTCTTCATTACCCTCAGGAGTCTTACCCTTGCTACTCGACATATTGATATCTCACTTTGAATAAAAGCTACAAAAAAATGTCTTATTGTTTAAGAAGGACAAACCGACAGAGAATATAGATCCCATTCCCTACTCAAAATCATGTTTAAGACTGAAGCAAGAATGGAAAACAGATAAATAAATCTTATTATTATAACTAATGACTAATAACAGTATGAAGAAATGATCACTCACCTTTGAGTCTACGTTTTTGGGTTTCGCTGACTTCTGAATCGAGAAGTAGAACCTCAAAACCGAACAAAATGTGTAAGAACAAATAACAGTTTCAATTGTATTTATATCAATCCATATTTGGTGAATTCCGCGGGATTTTTAAATGGTATATTAAAAATTTGGCAAATCTCGCGTGCTTATACAACAATACCTTGTAATTTTCAAGGTGAAATGTGTCCTCGAATGTAATTATTTTTAAATATTTTTGGCAAAATAGGTACTCATAAGCAACTATTTATAAATTTTAATGGGTGAAATGGGTCTTCACAAGCAACTATTTGTAAATTTTAATTGGCAAAATGGGTCCTCATATAATGTTGTTTTAATAGTATTGGTGAATGTGTTGGTGTTTTATGACATGCTCCCGGGGATTCCAGACGAAAATATTAATCGGTCCATTGGAAACGCGTCGTCTGTTATGGCGAATTTATTGCCTAAACATGCCTCGTAAAAAAAAACCATTGGTGAATGGACATGCATTTGACCGATAGTTCATGAAATCTAGGCGAATTGGATACGGTAAATTCACCAATTTTGATTTGGCTAATTCCTAAAATTCGACAATTGGCGAAGATTCCTAAAGTTTTCCCTGGTTCCACTAGATGTCTATGGGATAGTGCTGGGTAGCCCATATTTGTATGATTGGAAGGCTATTTTCTACATGGAATTTAATCATTATCACTTGTTTAAAGATAGTATCAGGTATATTGTACATTCTCACATAATCAAGATTGGTGAATCTTTTGCAAACATAGGGCAGTTGAAAAGGGTGATTAATGCAAGTAAATATTTTTCTATTATGTATATTAATTCAAGTGGTTCTAGACATTAACTTGAGGTAATCAAGGCTAATCATATGTTGTAGGATACACCAACAGTACAGCGTGAGGAAACAGTAAATGAAAGCATTGATGATCCAAGTCCGCAACTTTTGGTTGGGAATTTGGGTAAAAATTTTCCTATTGTGAAAGATAGACATGTTGTTGATTCATTCGCTTTTGTATCTACATTGTTATTTAGCTTGATATTAGTCACTATTTATTAGTTAATGGTTGTAACAGTTGAAGTAGATGCTTATGGAAATGATAGAATGATGTATGTGTTCAACAATGTTATTGCAGTCTTGATTGTGGTGTTGAGCCAAGTGTACAGATGGACAAGTGATACAAGACAAGTGCGGACGTCATGCCCTCAACTAAATTCTAAATAAATGTAACTTTTGGAGGTCCAAAAGCTCTCTAGTGGGGAGGATTGATCCAGGTGGATACTTGTCGTCAAAAATTGAAGTATTCCATATGCTCTAGATTTCATCACCATGTTGAATAGCTTAGAAATATGAACCCAATGAAACTTGAACGAGCAAAAAAGGAGCTCGTACGCTCAAGTTATGCTCGGTCAAAGTTGGGGTCAAACCAGGTATAGGGGCCAGTCAGAAAGGCAAAAAAATGATCATCTCAAAATTCATAGGAATTAGCGTCATGATGAAGAGCTCGTCGCCACGATCTCACTGTCGCTCATTTCACGTCAAATGAAGCTCGTATGGAGAAGATACAACTGGTCAAAGTTATAAGCAAAATGGGTAGACCATGCTGACGTCAACATGTTAGGATGGTGATGTGGCATCTCAGTCAGCAATTCATATGATGATGTGGACCACACATAATCTGGCACGTGGTAGTGATGTGGCACAATCATGGACTAACACATGGCATCCTCTAGTGAATAATAGTTTGACACATGGCATACTCTTGTGAATAAAAGTTTGAAACATGGCATACTCCTACAAATCAAAGTTTGACATGTTGGCACCCTCCAGTGAATCATGGTGTGACATGTGGCATCAATCATTGCCTGAAACATGGGGTAGTTTGGTCTATTTATTCGTTCTACCAAAAAAATGCTATTTTGGGGAGTCGAACTTGTGACCCCCTAGTTCCTATCTACCTGCACTAAAACTACACCACATGGTATGCTCTAGCATGTAAAGGAGGTGAGTTCTTTTAACCCCATATTTAAGCACTAAAGTTGATAAAAGAAGTTGGTGGGTTTCACCCGCCGACCTCCCCAATGCAAATGGGTCTCCTTAGATGCTAGACCAGCAGCCTTCTAGCCACTTTAAAAGGGGAGTTTATGGTTTTATTAAATGCCCTACAACTAAATACATGAGATAATGAAAAGGGGCCCTAAAAACAAGGTAATCCATTAAAACAGAGCCTGAAATAATAGCATAAACCATTTAAAGGATTTTAAGGCTTGAATTATAAGCCATTCATTTAAAATGGGTTTTCTTATTTGTAAGCCCAAAATTATAAGGGCCCATAATTTAAAAAGGGGTAGAATTATTTTGAGAAGATTAATAAGGATCCCCATATAATTATGGGGGGATTTTTTGAGATTTTTGTTGTAAATGGGAGATATGGTAGATTTTTCAAAATCATATGGTTATGGGCCATATTGGGTAAATTTTGTGTATAAAAGAGGGGGTAGGATGTGAGTTTGGGGGACCAAGTGGTGATTTTTGGTAAGAGAATTTTCCTGGAGAGTTTTTTTTATGTTCAACTTTGTGCTTTGGAGAATTTTTATTTTGACGCACCTGAAGGAGAGGAATTCTAAACTATTGCAAACCAGGAGGAGACTTGTAGCAGTTGAAAAGCCTTGTAACCATTTTCTGGAGCATAATCAAGTATCAGTCACTCTTTGGAGAGGGACCCGCAGACGTAGCCATATTGGTGAACTTCGTTATCAACTTGTGTTTTGTCTTCTATCTCCTTTCTCTCTTATATTATTTTCATCACTTTAATTTGGTTGTGTAATCATTGAATATTTAATTAATCATTTTAATTACGAAAATATGTTTTAAAGACCTTCAATTTAATCGTTGTAATAATTTATTATTCACGTGCAATAGTCCTAGATATTAACATCAGATCTAGTGGTGTCAGAGCTTTGTTGTGACTGGTGTTTGTAGAGATGAATGATAAAGAGAGCGAAGAGCCAACAAGGTGAAGGAATGCTTGCAGAGTATAATCCTAAGATTGGGAAATGAAGGCCATTGAAAATGTCAGAAATGGTAATTGAACATGAAGTTTTGGAGCTCAATGAAAGAAGCTTTTGGAAATCTTTCATTTACATGAAGGCAATGGTAGAAATAATTTTTTAGGAGAGGCAAGAACGGAAGCGGTTAGAGAAAGAAGGCTCATCAAAGCAAGAAGATCATAAGGAAAAAGGAAAAAGACCAAAATTTCATCAAGAGCCTCCAAAAATGCCTCCATATCCATCTCCTTCTTCTCCTACAAGCTCTACTTCTTCTTCTAATCCTTTCAAGGGTGCACATAAGCCTAAAATTAAATTGGATGTAAAATTTGATCTGCCTAAGTATTGTGGGGAATTAAATGTTGAGAAATCAGATGACTAGGTTCAACAAGTAGAAGTGTACTACAGATTTCAAGGTCTCTTATATAATGCTTCTAGGATCCATTTAGCTACTCTTCGGTTGGGAGAAGCAGCTCTCACCTGGTGGGAGAATAGAACTCGAGCAAAAATTTCACAACATGGTAGAGTCAATTTAACTTGGGAAGAATTTGTTAATGCTCTTAAAAAACAATTTTATCCCCTAGGCCATATGCAACATTTAATGATGAACTGGAAAAATTTTAGGCAAGGGAAAGGTCAAATTGTCCAAGAGTACACCCATGAATTTAGGAAAAGGGATATTGCATTGAATGTCCCACTGTACACCCAGGACACATTTCTTAAGTACATAGGTGGTCTTCACTCTTATCTAAGACATTCTATTTTGGTTTTGGATCCTAGTAACCTGGATGAAGTATGTGTGCAATCCACACACTTAGAGTCAAGAGGTAAGATTACTTTCATTGATAAGTCTAACAAGAAGCCATCTAAGCCTGAAGGTAAATCTGAAGATAAAGGAAGGGGGAAGAAGATAGCTACCATTAAAAAGGAGGATGATAAGTTTGCATGCTCTCATTGTGGCAGGAAAGGTCATGATGAAGATCACTGCTGGCAGTTGTCTCTAGAATTGAAGTTGAAATGGGCTCGTAAACAAAAAGGTAAGGAGTTTTCAAATGTTGTTATGGATCTTGGTTCAAAGTCTGAAGATGAAACTAAGATAACAACAATGGGATTGAAAGGTAAGGCTTCTATTACCAATGTTTTTGTTGCTAGTTGTGCTTCTACTTCTCAAGTACATGTTGTCCTTGAAGGTAAGAAAAGAAATGAGCTTTTTCACATAAAGTTTTTTGTTAAGCACACTAAAATTGTTACTCTCATAGACAGTGGATCTCAAATTAACTTAATATCATAAAATGTTGTAAGGAATTTGGGATTGAAAACTACACTACATCAAAAACCTTATTGACTAGGTTGGGTTTGTGAAAATAATGAATTGCAAGTAACAAGGCAATGTGTTTTAAGGTTCACAATCACAAGTATGTTGATGAGGTGCAATTTGATGTGGTTCCACTAGATATTTGTGGGATAGTGTTGGGTAGCCCATATTTGTATGATCGAAAGGCCATTTTCTATAGGGGATTTAATCATTATCACTTGTTTAAAGATGATATCAGGTATATTGTACATTCTCACATAATCAAGACTAATAAATCTTTTGCAAACATAGGGCAGTTGAAAAGGGTGATTAAAATGCAAGTAAATATTTGTCTCTTATGTCTATTAGTTCAAGTGGTTCTAGAAATGAACTTGAGGTAATCAAGGCTAATCAGATGTTGCAGGATACACCAACAGTATAGCATGATGAAACAATAAATGAAAGCATTGATGATCCAAATCCGCAACTTTTGGTTGGGAATTTGGATATTCCCTTAAATAAAAATGTTCCTGTTGTGAAAGATAGACATGTTGATGGGTCTTGCCACAATAGTGGTTTACAATTTTTGAGAGGAACTGATTTATTCTGAAATCACATATTTTTAGAAAATATAATGATTTAAACCTTTAAAAGTTTCATTTTAAGGATTCCAATTGAAGAGGGTTTGATCAAACCACATTAGATCAAATCCCCTTGGATAGAACCTCGCTAGTTTTAAACCATACCTATAAATGAGTCTCCTTTACACCTATCAAAATGCTAATAAAAAAATAACTTTTGATTTACCTTTTGAGGGATCAAATGAATTCATTTAAAATTTATTTCAAACGATTATGGTAGTCCTCGGAATGAGCTATCCAACGAATATAATTTTAATATGTTTTGGTTTTATTATGTATTTATTTTTTTAGTTTTATTAAACATAGGTTTTTCATAAAAAATGAAGGTCTATGTTTTGCACATGTGAAAAAATAGCAAATTATCAAAGAAAATTTTGAAAAATACGAGTGCACCAGATATTGAAGTCCTTGATCCAACAAAAAAAAAAGAATTTCGATATATACAAAAAAAATTATGCGTTATACGGCCGCGCTCTGAATTGTAATTGGTTTGACTTTGAAACTTGATTAAAGAAAAAATATTCAATAAAAAACTATCTAACCAAGTGGAAGCACTAGATATCGAAGTTACAAATCTAAATTCGAAAGAATTAGAATTTTATCCTTCATGGAAAAAAAATTATGCGTTACACAGTGTGCGTCACTTTTTAAAAATGTTGTTTTCTAAAAAAAACCAATTTTTGTGGGAGATGGAAAATGAAGTGCAATTTGATTCCAAAAAATTTGAAAAAAATATTTTTAGAATCTATAGATAAAATGTGATGAGACTCTAGTTTACATCATATTCAAATTCCTTATAGTTTAGCCGCTATAGGTGCCTGAATGTGAAGATTTAGTTAATAATAATAATTTTAGTGTCAACTTTGGCCAAAAATTGTAAACCACTATTGTGGGACCACACTGATTCATTTGCTTTTGTATCTACATTGTTATTCAGCTTGATATTAGTCATTGTTTATTGGTTAATGTTTGTAACAGTTCATGTAGATTCGTATGGAAGTGATAGAATGATGTATGTGTTCAACAATGTTATTGCAGGCCTGATTGTGGTGTTGAGCCAAGTGTATAGATGGACAGCTGATACAGGACAAGTGGGGAGGCCATTCCCTCACCTAAATTCTGAATAAATGTAACTTTTGGAGGTCCAAAATCTCTCTAGTGGGGAGGATTGATCCAGGTGGATACTTGTCAGGTTGACTAGCTCGTACGCTCAAGTTATGCCCGATCAAAGTTGGGGTCAAATCGGGTACAAGGGCTAGTCAGAAAGGCGAGAAAAATGATCATCTCAAAATTTGTCAGAATCAACGTCATGATGAAGAGCTCGTCATGTCAAATGGAGCTCGTATGGAGAAGATACAGTCAGTCAAAGTTATGAGAAAAATGGGTTGAGCATGCTAACGTCAGCATGTCAGCATGGGGACATGGCATCTTGATCAACAATCCATACAATGACGTGGACCCCACAGACTCTTACACGTGGTAGTGACATGGCACAATCATGGTCTAACACGTGGCATCCTTTAATGAATCATAGTTTGACATGTGGCATACTCTTGCAAATCAAAGTTTAACACGTGGCATACTCTTGCAAATCAAAGTTTGACATGTTGACACACTCCAACAAATCATGGTGTGACATGTGGCATCAATCATTGCCTGACGCGTGGGGCAGTTTGGTCTGTTTGTTCGTTCTACCAAAAAAATGCTATTTTGGGGAGTCGAACTTGTGACCCCCTAGTTCCTATCTACCTACATTACCAGTACACCACATGGTATGCGCTAGCATGTAAAGGAGGCAGGTTCTTTTAACCCCATATTTAAGTATTGAAGTCGATAAAAGAGGTTGGCAGGTTTGACCCGCCAACCTCCCAATGCAAGCGGGTCTCCTTAACCGTTGGACCAACGACCTTCTAGTCGTTTTAAAAGGGGAGTTTATGGTTTTATCAAATGCCCTACAACTAAATACATGAGATAAGGACAAGGGGCCCTAAAAACAAGGTAACCCATTAAAACAGGTCCTGAAATAATAACATAAATCATTAAAGGATAATAAATCCTGGAAGGATTTTAAGGCTTGAATTATAAGCCATTCATTTAATGTAATTATGGGGAGATTTTTGGAGATTTTTGTTGTAAATAGGAGATAGGGTAGATTTTTCAAAATCATGTGGTTATGGGTCATATTGGGTAAATTTTGTGTATAAAAGAGGGGGTAGGAGGTGAGTTTGGGGGACCAGGTGGTGATTTTTGGTGAGAGAATTTTCCTGGAGAGTTTTTTTTATGTTCAACTGCGTGCTTTGGAGAAGTGTTATTCTGCCACATTTGAAGGAGAGGAATTATGAACTCTTGCAAACCAGGAGGAGACTTGTAACAGTTGAAAATCTTTGTAACCATTTTCTAGAGTACAATCAAGGATCGGTCACTCTTTGGAGAGGGACCCACAGACGTAACCATATTGGTGAACTCCGTTATCAACTTGTGTTTTGTCTTTTATCTCCTTTCTCTCTTCTATTATTTTCATCACTTTAATTTGATTGTGTAATCATTGAATGTTTGCTTAAGGATTTTTAATTACGAAAATACGTTTTAAAGAATTTCAATTTAATTGTTGTAATAAGTTATTATTTATGTGCAACAGTCCTAGATCCTAACATCAATCCTAGATCCTAACATCAGATCAGGAGATTCATTTGATGCAATACTAAGGTCACTAACTGACAAAGCCTCCTCAAAACCAATCACCACCTTTCCATAAACTAACTCTTCCTCCTCGGATGATAGTTCCAGCTCGTCATTGCTTAATTCCTCAAATTTATTTTCCAGGATTAAATCTTTATCAGAATTCATGTTATTATTCAGTATGCCCGTATCCTTTTAGGGTTCATCTACGAAACCATCACCTCCTCGAGGTCCCCCCCCAAAATTACCCCTGCCATAGATGGCGAATTAAGATTAGGTTTCCCATTTCTTTTCTTTTGCACTCCCTCTTTGTTTTTTAAGATC
Source organism: Sequoiadendron giganteum (assembly GCA_007115665.2). NCBI lineage: Eukaryota > Viridiplantae > Streptophyta > Pinopsida > Cupressales > Cupressaceae > Sequoiadendron > Sequoiadendron giganteum. Next base: position 99,821,068 of record CM021108.1, read on the forward strand.
AAGCAGCTTCTCCTCACGTGACCCTCTCTTTTTTATAGAGGAAACACACGTTAATGTCGCCCAGAATCTCAATGCTATACCTCAATATGACTCTCTATTTCAATTTCAATGTCTTCGAGGATTTCAATACCAAGGTTGATAAACAATAAAACCCTAGCGTCAAGGTGTGAGAGTGCATTTTTGGTGTGCTCAACCCTAAGCACCTTTTCGTAAGGAGCCAGAATTCACGAGATGAAAGACCATAACAACAAGGGTAAATTTTTCAATGTTATCCATCTCGTATAGGATAGAGCAAGCACTTCTTCATTGAGAAAACTTGGGAACCATGAGATAGCCCTAAAAAGATCGAATTGCCAATAGACCAAAATTTTGTATTTGTTACTTTTTCTTGCATTTCATTATCTTTGAATAAAATTAAAAATAAACCTTTCTGGATCATTCTACAAAAAGAATGAAGAATACCCAATTTTTTGTTCCACATTAGCCACCCACTGGTTGAGGCATTTCCTCGCCAGGAATTTTGAACCATCTAAAGCAGCAAAGAAAATACCAATGTATTTTAATCTATGTTCTCTGTCAGTGGCCAAAGCCATGATTTCATTTGGAATGAACACAGATTTCCTAAGTCCTTGGGTAGGGCACTTATCATTTTTGCTTCCAACGCAGGGGGTTTGACGTCGCTTCCATCCTCAACTTCGATAAGACTAGCCGCCATCAAGATGTCACATCTTTCAAACTCTGTAACAATATCTTTGATGGATCGGGCACCATTGCCCGCTCCGCTAAAAGAATTTAACACGCCACTAGTCGCCCCTTCATTTGAGGGGTCGCTCGTATGATCGACCTCATCGTCCATTGATTGCCTCGTACCAGAGCATCGAGCGTCAAACGCATATGAGAAGGGTTACTAACAAGGAGTAAAATGCATAATCAAAAGAACACGAGGCAAGGAGAAATACAATTAAGCAAGCATACAATATAATAATAACGAAAAGACTGCAATAACACGAAAAGGACAAGGCACTAAGAGATAAGGAGGGAAGAACTCCAAACACTCAATCGTCTTACAACTGTCCCAAGGTAACCTGATCATACGCCACCATCATCACTCTTTGATCATAATTTACCTCTTGATCAAGTCGCAACTTTCCAAATTGAACAATTAAAACAATACTATAAAATAAATAATTTTAAATGATTTGTAATAAAATTAAGTTATGATTTATACAATAAATTATATACTTATCTTTTGTTTCATTAAAAAAATTTAACTTAAAAGGGAATGGGAAAACAAGTAGAGATTTGATTTCAAGAAAAAATAGTTTTTTAAATAAGTAATTATCTTTTTGATGCATGAGAAAAAAAATAACTTAGAAATTAATGGGAAAGAATGTAGAGATTTGATTTCTTAAAAAATAGCTTTTTAAAGTAGTGATATTATCTATTGATATTAATTTTCTTTTGTATATTGCTAAAATTATTGAGCGTTTAGATCTTTCTCAATGGTCTTGCATTATTCTAATACATTATAAACCGTCAATCACAAAAATTAGCCGATTGCCTTCAACATAATTATTAAGCCGAGAGGCTTCCTACAATCACAGAACAGCATGAGCTAAAAGATTTCATGTACACAAACTCCACATTAAATCTCGGATTAATAATAAAAGCATGTACACAAAAACCATACATTAAATCTTCGAATAATAAAAAAAATCTTCACGGTTAATAATAATTCGATTAAATTTTGAAAAGTTGTTTCATAAGTGTGAATAAATATGCAATTAACAAAACGGCAGATAAAGTGAATACAAGAATACACATGCGAATGCAACATGCACTACACAGGAAGAATAAAGTTTCTACCTCGATGACATAGGAAATAATATAACAATTTTAATATTAATAATATAATATTAAAATGATAAGAATAATTTATTTAAAAATTTAATAATAATAAAATAAAAACCAAATAATATTATAAAAATGTAACAATATATTAATAATATAATAACATTAGTATAATAATAAAAAATATATATAAATAATATTATGAAAATAATATATATGTTATTTATATTATTTTGATTATTTATAATATTTATATTATATTATAATAAAAAATAAACACTTTAAAAAATGATGTATCTTAACTTAATTTATATAGATTATTTTATAATATAGATAAACTAGGTATATTTCTGTTCCAGTCCTAATAGTTAAACCACACATTTGTTTTCTCATCTCTTACATTGCTTCTGCATATCACACGTCTAGACTCTCATTTTTAACTTCATGTCATCTGGATATCTCATGGGATTTGTATCAGAGGCATTCGTGTTTCATCTTGGTGACGTGTATCCCATCAAGCAAGGTTAATGCATCCAAAACTCAGCAATAGATCACAAAACTACTCAAACTATCCTCGATGGCATTCTATGAGAAAATTTAGAAAACAAGACAACATGAATTACGAAAGGCAACCCAAGTGGTGATCACTAAGAAAATTACTAAAGCACTCCAATTATAAAAGTCGTCTTCCTTGTTCAATCAATTCCCTAATATCCTCAAAATATCTGTCAAGCAGTGAAGAGACCTCTGGAAGCCCAACCATTGCAACTTCCGTAGCTTTTGAGGCTTTGTAATACATGCGTATGTAAAATATATGCATATATTTGCACATTTTACGCATATAAAGTCATACATCTCCCTCAGAAATATGCAATGTACATTTCTCAAAAATTAATGAGCTTTTCTGTTAAATTTTTATTATCTTTCCTATTCATCTATGTGATTAATATTGTCTGCTTTATTAAAAAAAATGATTCCCCAAGTATTTTTGGTGTGCTCAACCCTAAGCACACCAAAAAAATGCTTCATTTATACATATATATACGTATACATGTGTGTTATTAGGTGTCAGAAAAGATGTAGATATTGGAATATAAAGTCATACATCTCCCTCAGAAATATGCAATGTACATTACTCAAATTAATGCTGTTAAATTTTTATTATCTTTCCTATTCATCTATGTGATTAATATTGTCTCTGCTTTATTAAAAAAAATGATTCCCCAAGTAATGTCTCCTACTATGGATCCCACCATCTGCTCCCAAAAATAAAATCACATTTTAAATTAGTAAAATTTATAAACTTAAACCTGAGTTAAATATAAAACCAGTTTCTCAAAATGCTGCATTTATACAAGTATTTCTAAACCGTAATATTGCAGGGTGCTACTAAATAACATAGCCCTTCTGAAAATTTTCACTTGTGCTTCTTGCTCAGAATAAGTCACAGTTATGTGCCCCCTACAACCAAACATGTATTTCATTAACCCTTAAAGTATACTTTTGAGAGAATTACATGAATGTCACCAGCAGCAATTTGTACAACTTGATATGCCTGACACCACATTTTTCAGTGGAGAATTCAGGAAAAGAAGCAGCTCTGGCAATAAATAAATAAAAATCAGCATTGCAGCAAGCAATAGCAATCTCGACACTGGTACTGTTAGGACCATTTAATCTCAGGCACAAATGCCTTGCAACCAAGTGTCAGGCTCTTTTTTCACTATCAATCTGACATCGGCCTCTGCAGCTGGAGTTTTAGCAAGAAACTGAATGGTTCTGAAATCCTAAAACAGCTCCAAAGGACCACACATTCCATTCAACTTCACTTAGTCAACTAACTTCCAGATACAATGCTACAATAAATTAAATCCACAAGCTTGTTCCAGAAAATACTTTCAGGTTTCACTTCGTGAAGATAAACCCTTCTGAATCAATGCAAGCACCTGTCTAGACAGAGAATGTGATAGCCGCTCTGAATAGCGCTCGACCAAAGCTTCAATATCAACAGAGTCTAGAATCTTTTCTGATGGATTGACTAAAGGAGGCCGGCACCCTCTGGAACTTAGAGTCTGGTGATCTGTGTGCAAAGAAAAGGTGATAAGTAATAGTAATCCTTAAAAAAAACCAAAGATGCAAATCTCCCAAAAATATACTTACCAAAATTGCAGGCATTGAAACTAGGTTTTTCTCCAACCTCAGCGTTCTTTGAACCGTAGAATGTGTTTTGCCTTGACTTACACAACTGATCAGGAAAGGCCAAATCACAAAGCTTGTGTACGTTTTCCAAAGTTGTTTGTATAGTACCATTGGCAAAATCCAATAAGCCTGAACTAGATTGTATATGAATTGACTCAGCATCAAATGTATCCTGACCCCTAAGTTCACTAAATAGATTCAAAGCTTTTTCAGCAGCATCTGATAGATTTATTAATGCCTCTTTGTACTCCTCTAGAGACCTTGGCAATTCAGTCACTGTTTCTTTCCCATTCTTCCCTGAAAATAGAAAAATAATAAGTAAATTAAAATTGGCAAAAGAAATTCATCTACACAGACAATTGCAATTGAACTGAACATTGAATTTCTAACGTAAAATAGGAATATACAAACCAGTAAAGTCGAAACTCCCTGTAAGGATTGATATAGAAGATCGCTACATACCTGATTTATCAGGCTGATGTATTGAGCAACCATTTTCCCTGCCTTCATTTTCTACAGAATCCCCAATATCAACAGTTGAGCCTTTGCGGCTATGTGATGAACACTGTTGCAGCTCCATGGGAATGTGATTCAGATTTGACTCTTTGCTTTTTGCATATGAAATATCAGTTTCCACAAGCCGATCTTGAAGTACTAATCTTGCACAGCTACTACTAGGGCAATCTCCATCTAGATTGTCCTCCCTTTCTAAAGAAAACGAAATAGAGGGACCAAGAAGTTCTTGCTCAATTTTAGATTCTTGTCTAGAAGCCATTTCACCATCTTGTTTTTCAAGAATGACTTCTGTGTTATCTTTGATCTCAACATCTAAGTTCACTAGCAATCCCTTCACATCCACAGAGGGATCCAAGGAACATAACAAAGAATTATCAAACTTATTAACAAGATTATTATTGATGTCTACAGGCTCCAGAATCTCATAACCACAAACTCTGCCATTATATAACCCAGCATTTGAATTGGCTCTATTTTCTACCTCTGTTGAACCTTCACTAGTTGGCAGTGTACTAGATGCAGAATTATCACAAATGATTGGCACTTCGTGAACAACTTTATCCTGGCCAAATTAAAAAACATACCAATGGATTTAATGTTTAGTGCTATACATCTGGGCTATTTATTTAAATAGAAATTTAGCTGCATGGAAAAATAATTGCCAAAAATGTTCAAATCGTACCTGCAGCTCAAGCTGCTTTAAATGCTTTCTTTCTGTAGCAAGCAGAGATCCATCATCAATAGAAAGATCCTGATCACTTAATGTTTCAAAGCCGTCTGTGAGTGAACCACTTTTCTCTCTGGGCGAGGTTTGAAATAGTGTCATTTGTGCCATTGAACAACTTGTGCGTGCAAAAAAACGAGTCGAAAAGCTACTTCTTGCTGATGCTGTCCCAATCTCCAGCTAAATGTCAAAATGAAACATCATTGAGGGGTGTCAGCAACACAATACATGCATGTCAGTATACTGTGTAACAGAAGATCAGATATAACAAACTAAAAAGACAGTCATTACCAGGAAAAGCAAATTTAATATTTATGACTTAGTTAAAAGAATGAACAAAATCAAATGATAAAATGGACAAAACCTTAAAAGCAGTTGATAAACTTCCAAAATGTGTGCTGAAAAGATCCTTATTACAACAGAACTCATCCTCGCTTTCATCTTCACCACTTGAAGCCTCACTCAAAATCTTGTCATAGTGTGGTCGCAAATTGTCTAGGAAGTTGCTTTCAGAAACCTTAGATGTATGTAAATAGCAGCTGTTATTACACCCCATTTTTGAAAAAGAGTTACAGTCAACCTCACCACTAAGAATGCTGCACATTGGTTGCGGTGTTCTATACATATGTGTCATATCAACATCTTTCTCGGGCACATCACAAAACATATTGCCGTTGATGTTCTTAATATCATCCGTAATACAGTTTACTGCTTGAGGATTACTATTTACATTTATGTGATCTCTCTCTTCAATATTTTCAAAGTTTACAGTAGAAAGAGGCAGTCCATTACATTCAGAGCATTCCTCTTGTAAAATGTCAATTTCATCATAGAGGACCGTATGAACAGTTCGCCAATGTGTATCCTTGTTGACACTACACATTAGATAGAATGATTAAGAATTAAAGCGTCAACCCAAAAAATAGGCCATAGACTATTTCTCATTACTCAGGTAAAAGGACTGATGTAAGAAAGAAGCAAAATTCACAATGCAAAAGAAATTACCTTCGTTGGACCTTAGAACTTGCAGAACTCTTATCATTGTGAGAACCAAATGAGCTTTCAGGTGTCCTCTCAGAACAGGTAGGTTGCTCCTCTGTTGTGAGACACCGACGAAGGCCACAATTATAGGGACGTATTGTAGCAGGGGGTGTTTTATATTCTTCATTTTCAGCAAATAAATGGTATCCATCAGGTCCCAAACGCTGCAAAGAAGTAAAGCTCCAATCAATGACATTGAGCTAACTATAGTAGCATCATCTGGGAAAAACATGCAGTTAATCATGGTCAATCGTGGCCCAGGCCTGTGGCCATGTTGGTTTGAACCAACTAGGCGGTTTTTTCACCACTTCAAAAAACCTGACCCCTTTGCCATTAAACCCTGTTTTTTTTAATTTTCTCATCATTTTATCATCTAAAACTTAGGTGTTTAAATTTGATTGAGAATTTCAGTAATTGACTACATTGAACAAAAAATTTATCAAAACATCTTCTGTTTCTCTTTCAAAAATTCAGAGCATTATATTTGGCAATGAATAACAATGATAATTTATTTTCAATATTTTTGCAAACAATAGAACATTTTTCAGATTGCCAGGTGTTTTCCATATTTTTCCTGATTTAAAACTAAGTATTAGAATTTTGTTTACACTCTCAATTCGCTGTGTAAATGGAATGCTACTATGGAGCTAACAGATATAAGCTTGGATCTCAACTTACAACTACGCCAACAAAGAGATCTAAAACATTGAATTTTAAAAAATTAGGTAAATAACAAGACTTCCATATAAAAAATAATGAAAATCTTGTAGCATATTCCAATTCAATGTGGTAAGGAACCTCTAGTTTACATGCCAAATCACATCATTACCTCAGCCCATCTGGATTGACGAGGAAAGAATATATTTGCATCCATATTCTCCTCGTTTTTTCGGGTGGCTGTAAGTTTATCATCCATTAGTTTTCTCCGTGCCCACTTTGGAAGCCTGGATATACTGAATTTGAATGCCGAAGGTTCCAATGATCCTACATCTCGAGGTGTATACCAAACTCCTGAATTAGTATTAGGATTAGTATCAATGTATTCATACTTAGCCTGATCTTGGAGATCTTTGCTTTGTTGACAGCAAAACTTAGCCTGATCTGGAATTTCTTCATTAAGTTGGCAACAAAGCCCATCTTGGACCGAAGCATCTTTAGGTTGTGATTCCTTTAGGGATAAACTGGAATATGCACAAGAACCATTATTCATAACAACTCTCTTCCGCATTGTTTTAGATAGAATAGCTGGCAACTTCCAGACAAAGATACAACTATCTCCACTAACCTGCAATATAGTTTAGTTAGCATCATTGTTTGAAACTGTCCTTGATATAAAATAATAGTGAAAGAGTTCATTCAATGTTTTCTTATTCAAAATACATTTCCATATTGGTAATTGTTGAAATTGCATGAATTCATACCATCTGAAATATTTGAGTTCTATATGCTAGGATATTATTTTTGCAGCAACTACACAGTCAAGGAAAGAGAAATTGTTTATTTGAAGATTTGACATAGTGAAGGCTAAGAGAAACAGGTAAAAAATGAACCTATAATATTGAAAGGAATTGTATGAAACTACATGTAAGATCTGCAATGCACAAAAATAATAGGCTACTAATGGGAATGCTTCTTTAAGACTGGCCTAGGGGAGAAGGGTCAGTAGTCGTGCAGGCTAACTTTGCAAGCATGTAGCGGTTACATGGAAAATCGTAGGACCTCCCTTTCTTTAGAAATGTGAATTGACCTCTTATCTATCTCCAACTAAGGTTTGGAGGTGTGACTCATCACACAACTTGCTACATCAACACGTCTAGTGAGAAGTGTCCAAAATTTGACTTTTGAAAGGTTCGACCGAAACTTAATCATGGTATCCCTAATAGTTGAACAAAACAAGATCATTTGTTGTTAGTAGAATATCATATTTTTATTTAAAATATAACTTATATGCAACCTAAATGGACCAAATACCTATTGATAACCATAAATCTTTGTTATCTCTAACTTTTATATCCAACACAAATGGACCAATAGTTGAACACAAAAAACTACTTGTTATAAAAACAACACATTATTATTTAAAATACAAATTATATCCAACTTAAATGGACCAATAGTTGAACACTAAAACTTTTTGAAAATCCTTCACATTTCATGGGAAAATACAAGGTATTTATTGTGCTCACCTTTTATATTTGTGATAGGAAAAACTATTAATATGAAATCTCCAATGCATATACATTGCTAACCCATAGTTGTACACATTGAATAATATTTTTTCACTATAACAAGAATACTTGTTTAAATGAGCATCTTATTTTATAAATGACACTTACAATGGATAGTTTTGATATTTTATTTGAAACAAAAAATTATGTGTTTCACTTGTTAATGAATGAATTTATGTTTTTTCATATAGCATTCATAAGTTTCCATGTGATCAAGTATGGGTCCATCTTGAATAACATTTGGTTAGTTTTTGATTCACATGTGGACTAGTTATTTACAATATATAGTATAAATATGTGGCAACACTAAATATTATCAGCACAAGTGCCATTTACAACAATTGGAACCCTCACAACTGCTGGCCCCTCTCTCCCCTATTTAAGCCTTAAAAAGCACTATTAATGAAACAGATTTAAGTTTCCCAAGATCATGAATTACTTTACACTAAATCTTTCGTATGACGAAATTGTGTTTTTATTATGTTAATCAGAGAGGCAGAAATCATTGCCAATAATGGCATGGTATGATGGTTAAGTTGGTGTGGTGTTGTTCTTGCCATCAAGGTCCAAACCCCATTGGAGTGTAATTGTTGAATGTTTAAATTGGGGATGAGGTCCCCCATTTGTGACCTCACTGGTTCATAGCTCCGGGTCAAAAGCGTTTACCCCTTTAAAAAGAAAGAGAGGCAGAAATCATTGTTAAGTTTCTCAACGCACTAGGCAAAATTTTATTCGAAAAATCATGGTTTTCAGAAAATTGTTCAAGCCAATTTTTTGACCTAACAATTGTGATATGATCAAAGAAAAATCACATTTTTCCTAAAAAACATGATATATTCACAATCAAGTAAAAAAAATCGGTCCAAGAAACAGTTTCCAGGTTTGGGTTAAAGTTTTTTTTCTGACTTTTGTAGCAATATTTTCTGGGTTTTTCCCTAATCCTAACCGATATTTTTCCTTTTGTCTTTTGGTTTGCTGATTTATTACGATATAGATTTTTGCTACTATGATCCTCATTGGTTAGAATTAAAATCATTTTCAAAAATATTATAATGTATACTGCAGAAGAGGTACTCATGGGGAGGTATAAACTGTAAACATTAACATAACTTACATTTAATATATGCTAGGTATATATAAAATTAAGAAGTGATCAACAGTGAAATTGAATCAGATTGAGACAACACAATTCAGACTTGAAGAAAACTCAGCACTCAGAAAAAACATAGATTATTCAAGGCTTCAGATACATTGAGTGGTAAGTCAACTATTGTCAGATTAACATAAATATACCATAAAGCTTTCAATCTAAACATGAATATAATTATACCTTACTTACAAAGTGTGAGAAATATTCCAATATGAAATTTGTATTGCATATTGACATTTACAAGAGCATCATTAAAAAATAGCTGCTTGGTTGATGTACCATGTCTATTCTTTAGTCAAATACAGTAATATTTTCCTTAGAATTGTTTATAAAAACCTGTAATGCCAGATTCACCTGACCCAACCCCAACTAGACTGAACAGGTCGAAATCCCAGTCCAGAGACAATTTTCCCCTGGTTCATCCCAGACACAACCCAGACAACCAGGGCTCACCCCAGGTAACTGAGAGATACAGAAGATGATTCTCAGAATGAAGAAGCATTATACTCAAATTGTAAAATATCTAATAAGAACAAAGGGGGGATAAAATGCTATCATTGCAAGAAAATGGGTCACGCAGCTTGCAACTATAGAAATCGGACAAATGATGTTTTGAAGGGAAAGATCAGGGAAACTAATGAAGCCATTGTTGAAGATCCTCTGAATGTTGACAGTGGTGAAGAAGTTGCTTTCTATGCATTTTAAAGAGCTCTAGTTCTAAAGACAAGGAGGAAGCCCATGTAGACAAGCTCAGAATGGATGGTTGCCCTGTTAGCTTGGGAATTTGTGGATCGACAATTTTTTGGGGAGGGGTTGGGTACATTTGTATATATATATATATATATATATATATATATATATATATATATATATATATATATATCTATTATATATATAAATATATGTATAATCTAAGTCACAACATTCGAATTCGGCAACATTGAAATTCGGATGAAATTCGGAAAGAAAAAAAATCGAAGAGTATAAAATTCAGATCAAATTCGCCTTATGTAATTTTTATTTATTTTTTAATAAATATAAGTAATTAGTTTAACATTTATAAATAGATTTGAAATCATTACAAAAAGATGACACATTTATAAAATATAAACCATAAGAAACATGTGAAATCTTGTTTGCGAATATGTTCTTTTCTCAAAAAGGTACAATAACAATCAAGACTTTAGAACTTCAAAAAAGCTCCAAGTCATCAAGAGCACTTGGCTGAGATGCCAAATCATCATCATCTGTATCACTACTCAATTCATCATCTGCAAAGTCAAGCTCATCTACAACTGGCACTCCTATGTCGTCAAGATTTTGTTGTGAGGAAGAGTTCTTTGCTGATTTGTTCATGAAAATTTTTAAATTGCTGCGAACATAGACAAGATCTCCCAACTTTCCAGACAACAATTTATTCCTTTTCTTGGAATGGATGTGGTCAAAGCAACTCCAATTCCTCTCACAAGTTGATGAACTTGCTCCCTGACTCAAAATTTAAACAACAAACTCTTGTAGCTCAGGAGTTTGTCCTCCATAGTGCAACCACCATCTATATCCAGGTATATGTGCTAAGTCATATTTGGTTGCTGCCATTCCAAACATCCCTTCTCCTTTCTTGTATTCCCAACATTGATCTCTGATTAGTACTTTTGAATGGCTTCAAAAAGCCCTCCCATAATTTCAGAATCACCTTTTCTATTAATAGAAAACAGCTTAGGTTCCAAAAAACAAGCTGCTGCATGTAAAGGTGTGTGCATCATTTTCCATCTACGATCAACTGTCTCCCATATCTCCATATATTCTGCTTCTACATTATTTAGTGTTTTTTCAATAGATTCCTTACAACGGTCCATGCTTTCATAAAGCATGCCAAGGCAAGGAGTGTCACCATCAACCATACGAAGCACATCAACAATTGGTTAACATATAAGCAAAAATTTTGCTGCACTTTCCCAAAAATTGTTGTTTAGAATGACTTGCTCTATGTTCTTCCCTTTAGGACCTTTTGAAAGCACAAAATTTTCCCACTGATTGGAACAAATAACAGCCTTCAAAGCTGTTTTTTCTTCAACCACTCTTTTCAAAGTGATATAGAATGATGCAAATCTTGTTTCACAAGGCCTCAACAACTTCCTGGATGCATGATGCCTATAAAGACTCAATGTGAGACGATGATTTCGTATGAAATTTGCAATTGCTCTCCCTCTATGAATAACTTCATGTACCCATGGGAATTTAGCCAAGTCATGAAGCAAAAAATCAAGACAATGAGCTGCACACGAGCTCCAATATATTTTTGGGTACTTCTCTATAATCAGTTTCCCAACTCCCACACAATTTGCTGCACTATCAGAGACAACTTGAACCACATTTTCCACCCCTACTTCAAGAATGGCTTCCTTTAATATTTGGAAAATATACTCAGAAGTTTTCTTGTGGTTCATGGTGTCAATCACTTTCAAGAACACAACACCATCAAGAGAAGATACCAAAACATTAATCAATGGCCTTTGACATATATCTGACCATCCATCACTCAATATAGTGCAACCTGTTTCATTCCAAGAGGCTTTGACATCAGCTAATTTCTCAAAAACTCTATCTTTTGACCTCTGCAAAAGAGTTGTCCTGAAAGCCTCTGAAGTTGGGGGTGTGTACCCTTTGCCAAACTCTGCAACTTTCTGAATTGCATTACGAAAATATGGATTCCTTGCAACATTGAATGGAATAGCGCTTGAGTAAAACAAATCAGCTAATGCATCATCCACCTGTTGTTTCTCTACTGGTTTCCAAAAGTTGTTCAATGTTCCACTCTCTTTTGATTTACTCACATGCCCAGGTAAGGTGTAAGAGGAAGACATGATAGATGTTGTGTGTTTAGACTGAGACATATCCTCTTGAATTCTTTGTTTTTTTTGTGCATTCTTCATCTTTGCTACAATTGAAGAGGACTGTTCTATTTCTAAAGCAGCTCTCATTTATGGGGTAATGTTTGGACATGCTTCAACACCTCCTCCTGCACCTGCTGAAATATCAAGTAAACAGTCCATTGCCCTTGTCAAGCCTCCAGTAAAAGGTTTCCGACACTTGTTGCATGTGAGACTTGTACCATTGCGATGAACATATTTCCATGCCTCAGCAGTTGATTTCTGAGGAGCCATAAGTAACAATCTGTATGTTTCAAAGACAAAATACGAATTTTATTTTTGAAAACATAAAATCAAAATATATTAATTTTGTCATTCTACTACAAAATAAAGTTGCTGCATTTTTTTTTTGTTTAATTTTTAATAAACTAAACACTGAAAGTTGAAACTAAGATAATATTAAATTTACATATATTAAATATTAATTTATTAGTATAAATCTAATACAAATAAAATAATAAAATATTTCATATTTCATATTTTATAAAATATTAAATATATATAAAATAATACAATATTAAAAAAATTAATTTAAATCTAGTGAATAACACAGTATTAAATCTAATATTAATAAAATAATAAAAACTAAAATAAATATTATATCTAATATTAATAAAATAATAAAACCTAATATTAATAAAATAAAAATTTAAAAAGCTAATATAAACAAAATAATAAAATATTAAATGAAAATCTATGAAAACAAAACGAACCCTAGATTTTTCGAGAATCAATAATATTAAAAATATGCCTACCTTTCAAGTCTGAATTTCCGAGGATGCAGACACGATTAAGTTGCTTGTTCGGTGGCTTGAATGAAGGACAGCAGAAACCCGAGCTTGCTTTGCTCGGTTTGCAGAGAGGCGCTTGGTCGGCGACTGAATGAAACACATGTTCGCGTGTATGCCTTTTGTTCGCACGTATGCCTCCTCTGGTTTGCGTATGCCTCCTCCTGTTCGCGTGTTCGTTTGTTGGCTTAAATAATTTGCGAAAAAAACTGAATGCCTCTTGTTCACGTATGCCTCATGTTCGTCGCGGCTCACATTTATTAAAAAATCCCGTCGAAAACCCTAAAATGGCTACGCTTTTTGAGTTTATTTTTTAATAAATTTACAACCTTACGAATTTCAACGAAATTTTTTTTTCCCAAAAATTCGGCGAATACTGTGACTTAGTGTATAATATTAATATATTTAATATTATTATATTAATAATAGATATTGTATATAGATTATATATAATTATATTTAATAATATAATATATTATATTTAGCTTTACTATTTTAATTCAATCATATAAATAAAATATTATATTTAATTTTACTATTTTAATTCAATCATATAAATAAAACATTCCTTTTTTTTTAATTATATCATATTTAAATATACTATTTAATAAATTATACAATTTTTTGTATTTTAGAAATTTATATATATCATTATATTTTAATTTAATAATATATATTCATATATATAATTTTATTTATATTAAATATATCATACTATATAGGTTTGTATTTAATAATATACATTAATACATAGTTACCGGGAGACGCGTCTCCCCCCCTCGGAAACGAAGATGTGTCTCTGGTACCGGTGACGTCTCTGGAGACGCCTCCTACCGCTTGGAGACTTCCGCCGGAGTTTCCTGAGTACCCTGTCGTCTCCCGTTGCAAAAAATGATGTCTCCTGCAAAAAAAAACCTAAAAAATTTAGAACATTTGAAACTTTCAAAATTAAAGCATAATGTATAGTGTTTGTTTGACCTGACTAAGACTCCCAACCACGGTTTAGGCGATAACATTGCTCATTGATGTTTGCGTTGACGTCTGAGGAAGGCTACGCTAGAGTTCTAGCCGCCGCCGCTAGGTAAGATGGCCTTAGTGATTTATACCCAATTCTACTACCAGCAAAGGACCTTGAGTTAGAGAGTGATGAGTATTTGGAGAGCATCACATGGATGATCATGATTTGGTGTAGATGATAGATTTCTGATTTTTGTTTTTTGTTTGTGTATGAGCCTATCAAAATATCAATATTTCTGAATTTCACTGTGTAATCGAATATTAAATATCAAATATGCAAATGTCAAATCAAAATGTGAACTACGATTATGAAATATGAAGTATGAACTCTTTGATGCAATGACATTTGTGTATTTAAATTTAATGTTCATTGTTAAACTTTACTACTACTCTTGTTTTGAAATTTCAATGTCATCATATTTTCTATAAATTATTAAATTTTGTATATTTTTAATTTGTATTTATATTAAAAAAAATGGTGTCTCCAAGTACCCATGTCTCCTATTTTCAAAAAAAAGCCATACCAGTACCCGTACCAATCTCCCATATCAGTACCAGTACCAGTCTCGCGGCAACTATGCATTAATACAAAATTATTATTTTCCCTATCAATCGACATACTATGCCAGACAGGTGAAGCGTTACCCATCGAAATCCTTCCTTCCGCCCAGGTTTCGCTTGAGTTTTTGTTTCCCACTTGCTCGCCGAAGAAAACGAAGCTGCGGAAATATATTAAAAAAAAGGACATGTTTTTGACTTATCTCCCACATGTCTCGCGATTCACGGCAGAAGAAAACGAAGCTATAGAAATATATTAAAAAAACTTGAATCGTCAGTTCACAGGTCTGAGAGTTTTTTTGAACGAAAACTAAAAAGCCCTCACTATTTGCGTGCATCCCTCTTCACGTCCATCCATCCCTATTCACGTTCGTCCATCCATTTGAATGCTTTTATTAAATTTTCACTTAGGGTTTTTCATTTTCGAAAAGATAACTGAAGCTTCAAATTGTCTTATAATCGTTCTAAAAACCCTAGAATCGTGCGGATTCAAAAAGTGCTTGCCAGAATCAGTTCGCTGCCAAAAAAAAAAAAACGAAACCCTAAACGATTCTATAGCGTTTCAAGGTTGATTTCAATTTCGGGCCATTTCGTACCCGGAATTGGGCAAGTTAGGCCAACGATTTGGCTACTTAGCTTACAAGGGTTATGAAGCAGCTTGATGGAAGTCTACTTGGTTGAAGAACTATTTTCAAAAAAAAGCTTTCGAAAGAATTCATGATTCTGAATTGTTTTTAGTTTGGTTTGTTTTAGAGCAATATGTCTTAACTATATTAGAGATTATTAAGACTTACTTTTGTAATAAAGTCAGTTTAGTGACTTAAATTTAGATTGGTTTGTTTATATTATTAGTTCACTATTTTTAGAATAACTAGCATGCATTTGTCATGCATTGTTTTTATCTTCACTCTGAACTTTATATAAGGAGGTGAACATCTTTGTAATGGTTGAACCAATTAATAGAATAACATTGCATTCTATTCATTTTTTGTTACAAATTGACCAAGGTATACATGGATACTTATATGATTGTCCATGTAGGAGTTGGGAATCAACAACAAAGGTGACACTCGATATCTAAATTGGCCAAACTGTCATTTTCTCCCCACAAAGCAAATAGACACATTTGGCCTCATGCTACTGGGGATCAATTTCTATTTTACTTCAAAAAAACTATTGCTGGTATACTGCTATCAAGCTATCACTGATTGATTCAGCCATTGTCTAGACATGGCTGGATTGATAAGTAATAGACTGATAGCTAATAGACGTGGCTGAATCAATCAGTGATAGGCTGATAGCAGTATAGGAGCAATAAAAAAATTGTTGTCATGTATCATTAAACTTGTAAAAATTTGAATACCCATACATACATTTTTTTAAATCGCTTAAATGTACACTGCCATCCCCAAAAAGTGGCCCCCAAACTGCCACCCCTGAAACACATCCTCTACCATCTATCCCTGCAATGCCATGGAACACAGGTTTTTGTATAACAAGATTTTGACTGTATAATTAATTATATATAATATAGTTAATATTAATTAGTAAACTGTAATGTGTGTTTGTGCATGTCACATGAGAAGAAAGAAAGGTTTATCCGGATTTTCTCATAAATTCGTGTATACTAATTGTATTAATTACATAGATAATAAGGTAATAGTAATATATAATTATATTAGTATTAATTAAAACACTATTAAATTAATATTTATTTATATATTTATAACCAAACTCAGCCATACTGAACCCAAAAAAAAAAGTGCAACAAACCTGAACAGAAAACCCATACCCAAAAAGTAGCTACAAGGTAAGTTGACACAAAGGTATTGTAATACCCCATAGTTTCTTGCTTTGGCTAAGACTTGTATTAGGGCATCAAGACCCATGAATCATTGAATTATTTATCTGAATAATATGGTTTGATTTTGATTGTGTACGTTTGATTAATGATCTAATAAAAATAATCAAAATTATGACACTGGATAACAATTCTGCAACTATGACCATATCTTTGCAACCATACACTTGAAGGTTGTATTCTTGTAATTTAACTCTCGGTTTCAAACTTGTTTGTGCATATTATTGACTTACATTTCCTTTTGCACAAAGTAAGCATCCCACATTGCATCATAAACCAATTGCACCAAAATAAATTAAGAAGCTAGAAACTTTGCTTTAAGCAGATGTAATGTCCCTTGTTTGGGTATGCTTAGATTTTTGCCCTAGAATCACAATTTCAAAATAAGAGGTATATCTTACTAATTACAACTTCCAATAAACTCAGATTTTAACCCTGCAATAATGTTAGTCACTAATTCATAAACAATTAATTGATCATTTAACTGTTTGCAACATTCATTAAATTAGTTGACAATTATAATGTTCGTTGATCTTTAAAACAGGTAAGTAACTATCAGTAACAATCCAAAGTTATTATCCACTCTAATGATCAACCATTGGGAAGATTGGAGATGAAGCCGCAATAGGATGCCCAGAGTATTTCCTCTTTCTAAGCCTACGGGCGGATAGGCAACCCCCCTAGCCCACTAATAGCAGACACACGAGCGGACAGGCAACCCCTAGGGCAGATAGGCAACCCCCCTGGCCCACTAATGGCAGACACACTGGCATCCATTAGGGGTGATCTACTTAGGATGAAAAGGGTATCCCCCTTGTACTTCCGCCTCTTCTTCCCATGGTTAATTGTAGAGGCATAAATATCTTATAATTGGACTAATAACTTAGTTTGAAATGCAGTCCTTATTGTTCTATATGAAATGCATGGAATTAATGTAGTAAAAGCATAGACATCAAATAGCATACCACAATATTTATAGAACTATGGTACTGCTATATCTCAATATGCAGATGTAATTTATTAGTGCAGAAGATTTACTTTGGTTGATCTATTGTAGATACAAATACTAATCTGTATATGTATATTTCTCTCAATGGTTGATCTGTTCTTAACATTCAGAGAGTCTTGTTAGTGTAAATCAAACAAATAAGAAGTTATTATCCATATTCATTTTTAAGAACCATAATTACTTATAAGACTCAATAATTGTTGCAAGCATCATTATTGCATGATCGTATACTTTCTAATTAATTTTAATTCTTCATATGAACATGTATATATATAAAATTATAATTATATTTAAACTTACTGCTCGAATATATTCTGGACAATACTACTTGATCTACTGGATCTCTTATAATTTATTCTTTTTCTTTCCATCTGCTGCTTTTTCCAGATTTCTGATTGTTTTTCATATATTGATTCGTATTTACTTTCCTAAATGCAGATGCCTTTCCCCCTATCCTTCCATTTTAGTTTCTATTTATATATTTCAAGAAAGAGGCATCTTCTTGAAAAGGGATAACCCTTTGAGAAGACATAACTCTTGGTTATGCTAGTCGCTGACTATATCAATTGCTGCTTTTGATGCTTGGTACCTTTTCTCAATCGCTGCCCCTAAACAGATCCTATTTATTTACCTTAATGCATTGTTATGAATCGCTGCCTTCCCATAGATTAATCACTGCCTTCTCATAGAGTAATCGCTGCCCTTATAATTGTAGTACCTTATTTCATTTTATATTAAAATAATATATATTCATTTATATTAGTTTTATATATTTTAATATTATATTGTAATGATTATAAATATAATAATATTTAAATTGTTAATATTTTAGTGTTGATCATGGCGGGGGCATGACATTATAATAAATACAATTATAATAATATTAAATTGCTAATATTTATTTATTTTTATTTTTTATATGTATATTGTTATTTATTTTATTTATTTATTTGCATTTCAACACTTGGATATTTTTATACTTTAGTGTTGCAATTTTGGGGACATGACAGCAGATAGGTCAGTATGCCTCCGAATATAATGAAAGAGAAGCAATACAGCATATTTTCTAAAGATACCTCTCTAAGCAGAAACAGAATAGAATGATCTCCATGAAATAATGCTCAGCATCTCAAAAAGGCACAAACAAGCTCAACAGTGTCCAAAATATCTTTTCCAAAACTCTATTCATATATTTCTCATGCTATACAACTCCTTTCTGCCAAAGGCTCCCAAGCAATCTATTGTATCCAGATTGAAAGGCTTTGCCGCCCTGCACTACCAAAATATAAGTGTGGTTTATTCATTTTAGTAGATCAAATAAAATACCTTCATAACCCCATCATTTCTTCTTTTTTTCTGTCAGGTCTCCTATCTTCTCCTACCAATATCAGTGAATCTGCTGTTTAGTGTGCTTGATCATTTGAAAGCATATCAAAACATGTTATAGAGAAGCTACAACAAGCATGTCAAATGTAGAGAGTTTGAAGTTAGTGATCTTGTCCTTAAAAAAATTACAAAAATGCCAATCAACATCATGAAAAAAAAGGCAAGTTTAAACCTAACTAGTTGGGTCCTTATGCCATCATCACCAAATTTACATCAAGAGCATACAAGTTGGCCATGTAAGATGAACAAGAGCTTGGTGAACTTATGAACATCATGCATCTCAAACACGTCCATGTCTAAAGGATCTAATTTTGTAAAAACAAAAACAAAAAGTCAAAAAACAAAAAAAACAAAATAGAGAGAAAATATAATAATAGAGTAAATAGAAAAAAAATTGACCAAAGGTGAAGACCATTCTTATGGCACCTTGGGCAAGTACCATGATGATAAACAGTTTATGGCATCATGTGTAGTCTATTGTATACAAGTACCTTACACTTGGGGTTAGGTCCCACTTCATTCAACCCTCAATCATCCTTGTTCTATGCACACATTTCTTTTTCCCACTTTTGACCTTGATGAAGACATTGAAATTTAGACCAAGAAAATGGTGAAAATAGAGAATTCCGCTAGTGAAACTTGGCCTAAGATCAATTTTTTTTTATCTAGTTGTTATGTCAAAACAAATGTCTCACTTGGAATAACATAAGGAAGAGAGGATTCCAAGGCCCTTCAAAATGTGTCCCTTGTGGCACTAATGAGGAATGAGTTGCTCACCTTATCTTTCAGTGTTTCTTCTCCTTGGGTATTAGGGGGTAGTGATGGCAAATCTGGAACCTACCTCTTATCCATCCTACTTCTTTGCTTGTTCTGGGCAAGTTTGAGCCAACCTCCTACTCTAGCTTTTTTTCTCCTAGTTTCTTGAGATATTGGCCCCATCTTTATCCTTTTGCAAATTTGGCTAGAGCAGAACCATCTGACCTTCCAAGGTCACTAGTGTCTTACCTCATGTCCCCATGTGGCCACTTAAGTGTGTTCTATACTTAAATTTGAGAAGCTAGAGTGTTTCCATTCAAGTTTTTAATTATGGGAAAAGGATAATTTGGAATCTTTCCATATTTTAATGGAGCAGCTACTCTTTAGGAATTAAAAATAATCTATGGAATAAAAGAAGGGCTGGAAACAAGCAGCAACTGCATATTGCCAAAAATGCCACATGGCTCCACAAATTTCTTTCCCTTTTTTTTAACATTTGTCTCCAATTTTTTCTTCCATATTTTAACTACACAAATTGTTATTAATACTAATTTAAAATGACTGATTAAAAATAAGCAAATAAATTAGATATTCATGGGGCCACTAGCTCCACAAATAACTCCTTAAAAGGTTGAGTAGTGGCTGGAAGCCAAAATAAGCTAAGCAACTGCATACAGACCTACCCTTATTGGGTAAGTTTGGCAAAAAAAAATTAGACTCAATCAAAGAAAATTTAACAGCTAAGTGTTCTTTGAATGAGGTTCTATCTTCTTATAACACTCAATTTTCAAGACACCGAGTTGTACTTTTCTATTGCTTCCTCAATTCTTTCTTGCTCAAGTCTTAAGGCTTCTAGAAAGATGAAAAGAGATGGTAAGTTGTTTCTCTCCCCCCCATTTTGGGCATTTTCAAAATTAATACTAACAGCTCTTCCCATGGCAATCTAAGTATTCCTAGGATTGGAGCTGTTGGGCATACTAGTGATGGCATTGTTCTTTTCTTTCTCTCTTCTACTATGGGGGTTGGCACCAATAACCAAATGGAGGCTTGTGTCGTTCTTGTGGCTCTTCAGAAAGCTTGTGAATTGGGCTAGAAATGGGTTATTGTGAAAAAACCTATTTGATCTTGGTCTATCTTTTGAAAAAAATGGGACTCACGAGTACTCTTGGAGATTGGATTCTTTAGCTGAGTATTCTCTACCTTCTAATTTTGAAGCTATCGCTTTTGTCCATGTTCCTAGGGAATGGAATGTTGTTGCGAATTACTTACTAAATGGAAATTTAATGTGAACTGCAATTGGAACATCTCTAGGTGGGAATTTTTGTCTCCTAATAAATCTTCAGAACTTCAAACGATCAAGCCTGAACCTCCTTGCTTTTCTTTCCTCTAGGTCACAATGTATGGTAGACAAAAAAATTATTCTAGTTCTTTTCAAAGGTGGCATAGCGAAAAACACCCTTGCATTGGCCTCATTCAACTTTTCTTAATGTATTTCTTCTTTTTGCCAAAAAACACTAAAACTTACAATTTGAGCATAACAGCACTCTTCATGAAAATTGCAATGTCATAGAATGTTAGTAGAACCAAAGAAAGAAAATGTTGATAAGTGGAGCCAATTAAATCACTACAACTTATAGAGCTTCTAAAATTTTAATTAAAGGAGGTAGAATAGCATACCTAAATTAGATAAATCAATGTAAAAGATGCCCAGAGATATCATTCTCAAGGCACCTATTCCACTTAAATCACAAATTTTCCATTTCATATCTATATTTTTTATTATAAATGTTGAGCATTGTCTGCCATACATGTTATTTTTATTCTTTTGGTATATCAGTTGTTCACCATTAATTTTATTTGTATTTTCATTGCTTTTAAATAAAAATAAATTATGTATTTACTTTATAATTTATTTGTATTTACAAGAAGAAGTTAAAATAATGTCAGCCAAGAGTTTGTCTTTCTCGGTCACAACATTAGATGCTTCTCCCTCCCCCTGCTGCCACCATAGGTTATGCCTTTCGGCATAATTATTTCAACTGAAGAGAAAAGCAATCAACATTTTTACTATACTTCAACATATAACTAATCAAAGGAAAAATACTCACAGAGATGACATGTTTGCAGTCAGCTAGAAAACTTGCTCCAGTTATTACTTCAGCATGCCCTGAAGCTTGTGCTACAAGATCTCCAGTTGTAAAATCATAAATGCGAATGCATTTGTCTGAATGAGAACAAATTATATAGCTTCCACTTTGGTCCACACAAACCTACAGTAAATAACAAAAAATATGACGTTATTATCACAACAGAAGGTATGAAGTTACACAAAATATGAATGAATCAACAGAGTAAGTCAATACCTTAATAGCTTCACCAGCATCCCCATCTTGCTTTAAGGTTCTTACAGGCTTACCAGTAGTCAGGCTTATGACTTTGATTTTTTTATCCTGACAATAAAATGAACAACTAAAAATGTCTTATGGTAATCAAATAAGCAGCCAGCAACATTGCATAAATAAAATAACTAAAATCACCTGCCCAACAGTAAGAACAAATTTGTTCTCAGGTTCTATATCCATGTCATACACTGTACCACGAGATGCAACTTCCTGGTGATAACGAGTACTCTTGCAACCTGATTCTGTTGTTACAATGTTTCGGAAAACAACAGATCTGCAGAATTCAAGATGGTTGATAAAATGATCAAATTACCAGATAAAATATTAGAGATATGTCAGATTTGTTTCAACTGTCAAAATGATTAATTAACTTTTTGAAGAGAGAAAATCCACTCACTTATCTGCACTACAACTCAATAGTTTTGAGCCATTACAAGCAAATTTTACAGCAGTTATTGATGCAGAATGATCATCCAAAGTTTCTATCACAGCAAAGTCCCTGCCATACATTATGATCTCAGAATGTGCATACCTCCACGGGTAACACGAAAGAGATTTTGGTCATCCTACAAACTTCAAAAATGGGATGTGGCAACTTGCCTGTTCACATCATAGATATGGATCAGCCGATCCCTTCCACCAGAAGCTAAAAAATAGTGGTCTTTACATCCCTTTCCAACAGTCTTCATCTCACTTGCATGGCTAAAATTAAGGGAAAGTATCTCTGCATCATGTGCTTCCTGCCAAATTATCCCAGATGTTCAAGAACATTGTGACCAACCTGTCAAACTGTGCCATAATCAGAAATTTGAATTTCCTTACACCCTAAGCTAACAATGCAAGCCTATTAAAGGACAAATGCAAAAATTTAAAGTTTTCAGTTTAAAATATATTTACCATTAAAGTATCAAATATATAAAAGCACTGAGCCATTTGACAGAAATTAGAAAGCAATTAAAATCACCTGAAAGCTTAATAGGTCAAATGTACTTAAATTATAAACAAAGAGATTGCCACTACGATCCCCAGCAGCGAGATAAAGTCCATCTGCACTAACAGCCAATGAGCGAAAACCTTCAGCCAGATCAACCTGTTCCTCTGATTTAATTTGTTTCTGTGAAAACTCTCCCATTATATCTGCAGAAATATGTATAGAGTGATCAGACTAACAGAAAGAATACGGCCTGGGCTCATTTTAAAATAATCTATAATATACATGTCAAAAGACTAGTAACAAAATAAGAACAGTTGAATAGGATCAACTCAAATGTTAAAAGCATGGGGATTTCAAACTGAAGCTCCAGATTAAAATCCCTAGGAGATGTGAAGCTGGTAGAATACCACATCCAACTTGCATTTTTTTATTGTAATAGTTTTTAAAAATCAAATAAAAAAATTATATTGTAAGGCTTTGTCCAACCCTGCACAAGGGTACTATGAAGTATGAGGTACCCAATGTCACAAGGCTTGGGCCCTGCACCTTGTCCATGGCTCCCCCACGGCCCTATGCCTGTGTGGCAAGGGCTAAACCTCCTCCGCAAGGATGCTTGGGATCCGTAGATCCCTTATGGGTGTGGCCTACACAACCCACATTTTTTACTTTTTTTAATTAATTAAAATTTGTACTATAAAAGATTAAAAAATATATATAGAAATCAAATCAACCACATGGTATTGTGATGTAATGTCCCCTTCTTCGACCTAGGTGTTCAAGGAAGTTCTATTAGCCTATTTAATTCTTGGAGGCTAATTCAGAGAATTAAAAAGGGAATAATTTAATTTAATTAAATAAAGTTGACTTAAATTAACTTAAGTCAAAACGTATAAATAAGAAAAAGTCACTTTATGTTGGCCAAAAAGATTATTATTTTAACAAAGATGAATTTAAACTGCGAACTTTTTGAAAGTTTGAGGGAGAAATATTAAAAGAGTTGCAAAAAGAGAATTTTACATCTTGGAGATTTTGTTTCTCTAATTTTACAAGTTTGGACTGCAAGTTCAACCTCAAATCTTAGGGCAAAAACCCTAGAGATATTTGGCTTCGGAGATGAAAGATTTCTTCCTAGTCAAATGAATGGTGTATTCAGTGATTCACACATGATTCACAATTGCATTTAACAGAGAAACTGAGAATTTGTTGTCAACAAATAATAAATTTGTATTTGTGTGTGTGTGCAAATGGTGGAAAGATTACTAGTTACAAGTGGAATGTGTGCAGTGGAAAGCTGAATTAAAAATCATATATATTTTATTCCTGTTGAGATTCACCTAACCGTACCATTTCCCACATATTTGTTAGATTGTCGTACACTTACTAAGCAAAGGAAGGAGGGGCAATACATTATAGGAGACTTTGAAAGCCTTGCAAGTTCTGCCACAGCCTTCAAAGGCTTTAAAAGGTCAAGGCTTGAGTCTAAAAGGGGGCTGCCACCTCACCCAAGGCTACCGTGCATATTCCAAAGGAGGTCGCAGCTCTTTATGAGGTTGTCATGCATTTCCTAGTCAGCCGTACAAAGGAGAAAGAGGTTGTACAACTTAAGGAAGATATAAAAAATGAGTTGCTGACTGGTGTTTGACTGTTCCACAATACAGGTCAGCAATTTGGGCTTATTAATATTGTTAATTTGTAAAAGATATTGTTGGTGTAAGGAATTTCAGATCATATCATTTATAACAGCAATATATAGAACTAAAGAAAAATTATCTGTGCATTACATTATGAAATAGTTTTGTATATCTGAAGTTGTCATCAATATTTGTAATTGTGGAGTTAATGCTATGATAACTATTTATCATATTCCTTAAAACATAACCAGTCCAGCCAGCATGCAAACTGTTTGACAAAATGCCTATGCACCAAAACTTGTGAAAATTGCAACTTTTTGATTAGATATTTTGGGGTAGTTTATAACATGCGACCTCCTCGGCCTCTATGCCTCCTCAGTTTAATAGATCTATCATTTTTGGTGGCCATTTTGGCAATCTTTCCAAATTTGGCATACCTCCGAACTAAGTTGGAAATCCTCTAAATTTGGCAAGCTTCCAAATTTACCTAGTGGTAACTAAACTTGGCAGTTACACTATATTTGGTGACAATTCTGCCAAATTTGGCGGTGATGTCATGTTAACATCAATAGGTGAATTTGAAATTTTTGACCCCCTCTTCATTGGCAGGCTTCAGTTTGAAGTCCATATTCAAAAGGCCATAACTTGAGCTCAAGACCTTTTTCTGAGCAGATTTTTTTATTTAGGCTAATTTTTCACACTCTATGCACTTGTGCAAACAATTTCAAATTTCAATGTACAGATTTTTCAAAAATTTCAATTTGTCAAAGGTGTTGCTGCACAGTTATCTTTTTGGAAAATTTCACAGCTCCATTCAAGCTCATACAAGCTCCTTTTTAGATGCAATTTTTTTTTAGTGCATAATTTTTCATGAACCAATGATGCTAACATATTATACTTCATGTAATTAAAAGTTGCACTTCTAGCATAAGGTCTTATTTTGGCAAGTTGTAAAACATTGGAATCAATGCCACCTTGCATTTCTTGCTGATGGAAATTGTAACCACACTAAATATAAAGTGCCAAATCATATTTTATTGGCTAGTTTCTTTCATTGAGTAAACAAGAGGGGTGTTTCGTGTGTTTTCATTCTTGCATTTTCTACACTCAAACCTTAAAATTACTTTGAGTGGAAAAATAAAATAGAAATTCACTTGAGAAAGTTAAAATTGTATAGGATAACAATGGGTGTTGACAAGGAACCATCTAATGAAGAAAAGTCTAAATGATTTATAAATGTGATGAAGCTTTTGGCACCTTTTGTATGGTTGTATCTCCTGATTTACACTTTCATATTATGTTTGTGAAATCGCCAAATGAAATGTGGACTACTTTAAACACTCCCTTTAGTACACATGATGATTTGAGAGCTCATTCATTGGAAAACAAGCTCATTGGATTACACCCTAGCAACTCTCACACCATTCAAGATTTCTTTACTAAGTTGAATGTTGTAAGATTGCAACTGGAACTATGTGGAATTAAGAAGGATGACTTACAACTAATTTTAAAGATTCTTTCGAAAATTGGTACAGATTATGCCATCTTTGTTTCTACATTTCATGCAATGAAAAGAGCCTTAGGGAAATCAATTAAGATGCCTTCTCTACATGATTCCTTGCTGATCTCACAAAGGAGCAAGATAAATTGATTCAAATGGGCATTATTAAAACTTCTGGTCTGATGCCTTAGCTGCAAAATAGGGCAGTAGCAAGCAAAACAAGAAACAAAAGAACCAAGGGGAGATAAAATACAATTTAAAATCAATCCTCATTTGCTTCTAAAGTAGGCTCCAAATCCTCTTCAAAGGAGGAATCAGCTAAGAAGGAGAAGCCTACTCGTGCATATTGCAAGAAGGTTGTACACGAACATTATTGTTATAAGGACATTGATAAGTTGAAACATCTTCTTGAGAAGAACAAAATCAATCTACCTCACTAAATGTCTAATTCAACTTCTTCTTCCCATTCTACAAATTCAAAACAATTAGAATATGATTAAGGAAAAAGATCATACCACTAGGACGAGTAAATCAAAAGGTAAAGCTCCTTGTGCCTATACAAGTCTTGGATAAGAGAAATGGCTCCTAGAGTCTGAAGCTTCTCACAATATGGCTTCTTCACAATCTATGTTTTCTTCTTTTGAACCTTGTGTCATGTCACCTATTTTGATGGGTAATAATACTTACATGAATGTAATTGGGAGGGGACATGTTGATGTTGGTTATTGCAATTTCAAGGATGTTTTGTGTGTACCTCATTTGGCAAGCAATGTTCTTTCCATCTATCATATCACCCAAAATAGACCAGCAAAAACTATGGAATTTACCCCTAATTCAATTATTATGAAAGATTTGAAAACTTTACCCTTGATGACATCTATTGATCACACTCCTAGTATAAAGCTTGGTTTTGAGGACAATTTTGATTACTTGAACCTAGATATTGTAACATTAGATCAAATTCTTGAGCCTTGTATTCCTTCTCCTCCTGCTTCTTCTAACATCAATATTCCAATGAAGGAACAAGTTCACATTGGTTTTCTCGATCCAATTTCTTGGGACATATTCCTACCAAACATATCATCATTGTTTGCAAAGTCCCACATTTTAGATTTGGAAGACACTATTGATTGCACTCTTCTTCTCTTTGACGGCACTGATTCTTCTCCAAAAGTTATGAGGGAGCATTTAGACTCTCTTGTTCTTTCTTCGCCTTTTCAACATTTGTCATAGTTTAGCAAAGGCTCAGAGATCCTTAAGCAGCATTTAGAGGAGGCTTCCTTGTCTTTAGAGGAGATATATTCATCTTTGGATTACGTTTTGCATTCACCTCTACTCGATTCTAGATTGTTGATTTCATCAATTAGGCTTGAAACTCCTGATTTGAATATGGCACCTTTTCACACTAACATGGAAACACATGAGCAATTTCCAAAAACTTCATACATTTAAAAAAAAAATCCTTCATACTCCTTTCAAGAATGGGAAGACATCATGCATACACCTTTGGTTTTGTTTCTTTCTAAGGGGAGGAATGTTGTTCAATGATCATCGACCATCTTCTACATCTAGTTTTGAGCATTAACCATTCACATAGTTGACTACTTGCGGGGGGGCTACAATCTCTCTTCTCCTATCTATTATGGAGAGGATTTTTCTTTGAATGTGATTCCTTCTTGTGTGGGAAAACTTATTTCCTTTTCTCTTTTGCTGAGGAGTTTTGTCCAATAGGGTTTTCTCCTTTACTTCATTTGTGAGAGATAGTTTTGTACATGGATACCTAGCATGGCCTTGTAATCAAGACCCATCTTTGCATCTTTCCATATTCTTCCTAAGTTGCACTTAGGGGGGGTGGGGGGGGTGTAAGTATAAACGGAGTATATTATCTAACTAGTGCATTTCCTAGTTGGTTCTCCACTTTTAAGTCCTTTTCACACTAGGTTAAGAAATTGGAATATAAGAGATCTATTGGAAATAAATATTATTTTAAGCAAGAATATTATTGAGAAGTTCTAAACTATAAATTAGGAATAACTATGTATGTATGTATGTGTATGTATGTGTATGTATGTATGTATGTATTATAATTACATAATGAAATGATATTTGATTACCAATTCATATAATAGATTCCTTTAGCAATCTATTTTGAATTTATAGAAGTGTTTGCAAATAGGAAGGTCGATCAACCTTTTGGGCTCACGAGATGTGAAGTACCGACCTTTCCTTCATCAAGTACGCCACCTTGAGATGGAGTGCTCATGGGTCGGGAGGCATATGACTGCTCTCAGCCTTGTTGAGGGAGGCAATCTTCATGCATCTTATCAAGCACACCACCCCCGAGATGGAGCGCTCGTGGGCTAGAAGGTGAATGAGTGCTCCTAGGCTTCATCAAGGAGGATGGAGCGCCTCCAAGATAGACAGAGGGATGGAGTGGACCTGAGATCATGCCATGTTCGTGGGTCGATAGGCAAATGAGTGCTCCTAGGCTTGAGGCACTTCTCAAGTATGCCACCCCGAGATGGAGTGCTCATGGGCCAAGAGGCATATGAGTGCTCTTGGGCTTGAGGGTCTTCTCAAGTACACCACCCCGAGATGGATGGACAAGGATCCAGCCATGCTCCACAATACAAGGACAACCATCCTTGAGATTACAACTTGCAAGTATTTCTAGTGAATTCCTAATATGATTGGCTATCGGAATATGCCTTGGAATAATCATTAGTGATGTTAAGTTATTTTGAATTCAAATGTTAATGATGATATGAACTATAGATCTAACTACTATGATGTCTTAGCTATGGTGTATTGTTCTCAATATTATACTATTTTATATATTAAATGGAATATAATCATAAAATTGTTACTTGTTATTGCGAATATCAGTTTTGAGTGTTTAATATTGTTTTGCAAGCCTAAATTAAGTAATATCCGAAAAGGGGGGCATTACAACACATGCGAAGGGGTTGAGAATTCATTCCATGGTATTTTTGTACCTTGGTTGGGCTTTATGGTATTATTATTTGGTGATCTTCTAAGGGCACTTAAGTCTATATATTGGTGGCATGGGATAGAGGATGTATGAGAGGTGTTTTTGCAAGGTTATGCTGTGGATTTTCTCCCAAAGGAAGAGGATGTTGATATCCATGAAGGCAAGAGTTTGTTATTGTATTGTAACACATTTATTGTTGCAAAATAATACATTGGTCTAGTGCTTTGGAGGCTGATTTTTTTTTTTTTTGAAACGGCTTTCACAAAGTATATCTATGTTATTCTCTTTCTTGAGGTTGAGTTCCTTTCTATCTATCTCATTCTTTATTTTTTGTTGTCATATCCCCTCCAAATTAGACCTCTAGCACTTCATTAAAAAAGGAGTTTTTAAAAACAACTTTAATATGTATATATTTAGTCAATATTTATATATGAAATATAAATGATCAAATAATAAATAAAATAAAATAAAGTTAAAATTCAAATTTGAATTTGGGCTCCCAAATTAGGGTCCTAGGGTCCTATTTTCTATGCCAATTAAAATCGGATCTAGTCGCCATTTGAGGAGGTGTTTTGACAACTATAAATTTACATTTGCAACCTTCACTCAAACTAGGGACGAATCCCTTTGTGGCTAAGCATTGTAAGATGAGGATGAAAACCCTCCTCTCACGATTATTGCTATTATCCAATCAGAGTTTGCAAGATCCATCTAATTCTCATTTTTTATCAATGTAGGTTTGTTTTAACCAACAAAATTGGTTACAACAAGCCAAGCATCCAATTGGAGACTAATCAAGGAGAACTTCAATGTGGGTGATTACTAGGTTGTTTGTCACTCCTATTAGGGTTGAAGACAAGTCAAAAAATCACACTCATAGTTGGGCAACGACCAGCAGCTAGGCAGCCTAAGGAATATTGACCAATCCGCCATAACTAGACACTTGTAGCAATCTACATAGGAGCTTTTAGAGGTTATCTTTGGATTTGAGCATCTACAACAATCATTTAAGAACCTACACCTACCTAAGAGTGTGTGACATCATCAAGATATCCCATTGCAATCAGCTTTAGCAATTGATCACTAGTGTTTGAGGGTTATCATGCCTCAAACCCTAGCCCAAGCAATAACCATCTCAAAGTATGGGTGTTGCCAAACATGCTCTAGTCCATTAAAAATAGAGCACCATCCTCAATCTCAAGGTTGAAACAATCCACCATTTTTTCCTAGCATCGTCATCAATTTAACATTGACGTGGGAAGGGACAGATCTAGCATACAAACAAAATTTTTGCAACATAGTTCATAAAGTTTGCAATCATTTAGACTATGCCTTAAATATCTTATTATAAGTGGTGTATGATGATACAAAAACCCTAGTTGAACCTATAGAAAAATAAATAATGAGGGGATTTCCATATCTCATTGTAATTCAAGAGTTTCTTGCAAATTTAATGGTAATTTTCTATGTTTTCACTATGTGAATTTCCATATCTCATTGTAATTCAAGAGTTTCTTGCAAATTTAATGGTAATTTTCTATGTTTTCACTATGTGAATCTGAACTGTAGCTCATTATATTGCTGATTACTTTGCTTGACAACTTGCTAACTAGGGATCAAATCATATCTACATCCCTCATCATAACCTAGGACATCACATTGGTATCAAAGCAAACAATCCTACCAACCTGTAGGGTTAATTTGTCTATGCGACTAAGTCAAAGAGATCAAAGGGCTTTCAAAAGAGAGAAGAGAAGATTAGAGGCAACCAAACAAGGAGGTAGCAATGGAATTGGAGACAAAGATGAGAAGAATATCAAGAGGATGAATGGAAAGCCTTCAAGAGGATTAGAGGCAACCACACAAGGGGGTAGCAATGGAATTGGAGACAAAGATGAGAAGAATAACAAGAGGATGAATGGAAAGCCTTCATGCATAGACAAGAACAAACAACACAAAGACAAGAGTAAATGACACAAATGCTCATCCAAATGATACAAAACATGATTAACACTAATAACCACACTAGATCTGCACAAAACAATGCAAGAGAAGGGAGTAATTCAGATCAAAATGGGGCTGGAAATCACATAAATAACAATAGAACTCCAATTGGATCAGCACCCAAACCTTTCTAGCCTACATTTTTGCTTAGAGTGCAGTAGCCACAAGGAGAGGAGCCAAACCAAGCTGCAAATGACTTTTACCACCTATCTAGATGATTATGTGAGACTTGATCCAAATATCATAAATCAGATTCGATTTGCACAATATAGTAATGCTAGGTCAAGGAGTGGGCCAAGGGGAGAAAGAAGACAACTATGCAACACTTCAATAGAGATCTACAATAGAGAGTGAGTAATTTTGCATTCCCTACTTTTGATGGTTTTGAAAAGGTTCAAAAATTGGATACATATCTCTCCCTCAACCCTATGACAAAAGATGAAGCTATCAAATTCGGCATTCTTCAATTGGAGGGTATAGCTAATGAGTGGTGGCATCATGGATTGATCATACAAGGACATCATCACATTGTGGCATATGCTAATTTGAAACAAAAGCTCATAGAGAGGTTTGATAGAAGAGATCCAAAGGTGTATTTCAAAGAGTTGACACATTTGAGGCAATATACTTTAATGGAGGATTATATAGCAGAATTTCACCGACTTTTAGTCATGGTGACAAATGGGACAAATAGGAGACTCATGTTCTTGTTTATTGAGGGATTATTGAAGTCGCTATGAGGGTTCGTGAGAGCCTTTGAGCCAACCTATTTGGAGGATGCTATCTAAAGGACATTGAATTTGGAGGATTCTATGATCAAGAACAAGTTCCGCCTCAATAGTGCACCATTAGAACAACAAAAGAGACCATTCCGCAAGAGCTTTCCACAACATAAGGCATTGCATACAAAACCTAGCAAGATGGAAGAGTCTAAAACTGAGCTTTGAAGGAAAAAACTAGGCTTCACTTGTAGAGAGCAATGGGAACCAAGCCACAAGTGCTTGGTAAAGGGGCAGGTAAGAGGTAGCTTGTGATGAGGATTCTAAGGTAGAAGAGTATGAACCCAAGGTTGTTGTTGATGAGGATCAAGGAGGAGAGCATTCAACAGGCACACTAATTGCACTTTCAAGAGCACCTAAGTATCACCCTCTTTGAACTAGAGGAATCTTACGAAGACATAGAGTGACAATCTTGATTAATAGTGATGCCACCCACAACTTCATCAACGAAGGATTGGTAACTAAAATGAGTTTGAGGGTAGATGATTTCAATGGATTTAATGTTATTGTGGTTACTATTCCATGCAACAACAAAAAAAATTCAACAACTTGAGTTCACCCTAAGGAGGCATAGGATGCGAGATGATTTCTATGTGGTTGGAATTGGTGAGACGGATTTGGTTTTGGGAATGCAATGGGAAAGAGGCTATATTATCCCAAGTTTATGGGACAAGAACAACAAAGGACTAGGGGACAAGTTCACATGAGAGTCGATAGCATTAATAAAACATTCATCATATACATTATAGATCCTTAATACATAATGTTGATCTCAAAAGTTGACGCTTAGGACATACAGTCTTGGGATGTTCTAAGAATGTGGAACCAAATTGCTATCCACAAAACGACCTCCGAGATTTTAGAAGCCAACTCTTCATTTTAACTAACTGGGGGGAGGAAAGGGGAAGAGATAAAAACAAATGCATACAAGTAACTATCCTAAGGAGATGCACCAGAACATGTTAATGGTGTTGCCCATCATACAACATATCATTATCTCAATCTTGTGATAATTTACAAAATTTTGAAAGAGTGCTAACATGATCCAAAATCTTGCATATATGAAATATAATTGAAACTATAAAAGCTTGCTATAATAATCAATAACTACAATCTCTCAATGCATAATTATATTTAGCCAAAGGAAATATAACACACACCAGAGGCCAAATACAACATAAAATTATGCATTCAATCTTTCTCAAACAAAACTAACTGCTAAGGTCTAAGAAATTACAAAAATCAACTATTATCCTTTTAAGTCTTTTGGTGAAAGATGATGAACAACCCTCAAAAGAACGCCACTTAGGGCTTAAATAGAAAACACCCCCATCCTGACGAAAACGACAGAAACAGAAAAGATTCCCCACTTCCACACTTGCGAGTCTCGCCATCATGGCGACAGTTGAAATGGCATAATTGGGCAATCATAAGCAAACCCCCACAGGGGGCAATGATGCCATATGTTCCTCCACAATCCTCCATTGCAACTGCCTACAAGCCTCATTATTAAGATTGTCAGTGATAGGCTTCCATTCCTCTGAATGCATGTGGGCTCACCGTACGTCGACCTCCACCAAGTCCACAGTAGACCCACCAAAAGTCTCGACCAACTATGCATCATATATCACTTGTGATGTTTAGAAATCCTTTCGGTTGTGCCAACTCGACACGTGACTTGGGGGGAAGCGAGCAATTGATAAAACACAAACACCTCACCCTTTTCAGTTGGCACATGAAGCCTCCACGTGGCATCCTACCACATTGTGCTATAAGCTTAATCCCTGGGTTTGGTAGTAGTTGTGCGGCTTTGACATGTGGCTTTCCTTCGCGCAAAATTTGAACCTAAGCACAAAACCATGGCAGCTCCAAAGAAAAGGCATTACTTCCAACAATGCCTTGGAAAAGAACCCTTCACAAAATAAGGGTGTGGTAGATAATGTCTACACATAACATTATGTTGAATTAACAGTTCACATGAGAGTCAAACAAATTAGCAAATGTCAAAACTTAATTTCTTTCATAATTCATTGTCAATATGAATGTGAGATTAAAAAATAGTATAGAAGTTATAAAAAAATGCCCAAAGCTACAAGTTTCACTTTCAACTACAATATGAAAATACAAAAAACAAAGAAAGCATATTGCGGCCCCTAATTTGCATCTGCCAACACTGCATCAAAATCGAAGTCCTCCTCTGAGTCATTGCCATTGTGAGGATTTGCCTAATCTAATGAAATCCTAACCAATCCCTTATGTGTCTCCTCCTCATCAACCTAGGCGGCATCTTTAGGATCAACATCCCATTGTAAAGTTGGAGTCTATCGATACTCTAGAGTATGACAATCCTAAAGTTGGAGAGCACTATGCACGACCATTAGCTTTTTCGCTTGTCTAAAGGTAAGCCTACTCCTCTTGAGGGAGTGGATAAAGTTGTACGTGGACCAATTCCTTTCTACAACATTGGAATTGGCAGCCTATGAAAGGAGACAAATCACAAACATCCTCAACTCTAGTGTATCTTTATCGTACCATGTCCAACATCCAATAAGGTTAGTTTGAGCTAATGTAGCTCTATCTATCTTCACTTTCGATTTATTGAATGTTGGACCACAAAGATTTTTGAAGGCAAGCCATTGTGAACAAAGTACTATAGACTCCTCAATGGAATATATCTTTTGAAATGCATTCATTAACCCTGCTTTCACCTCTTCATCATCACAAGGAAGCAAACTTCCAACCTTTGGTGCATTTGGGATTTAGAGCAAAGGCTACCATATGAAGCGAAATGTTCATGGTTTTCCACCTTCACATCACAATGGGCTTAATAAGTTACTCATATAATCCCAAACTAGGATCCTTAACCAAAATTGTTTGCTTCATCTTTCCAAGCATGTCGTGAAATGTCTCATATATCTCTCCAAGACTAGAAGAGTTTGTATCAACATATGCAATGAAATCTATAATAGGTCAAATGAAAGAGAAAACAAATCTACCAAATGCAAACAAAATTTTCAAAACAAATAATTGCCAAGTTAAAAACTTTGAAAGTTGAAACCATAGTTGCAAAACTCGCCAATTGCAAGTACTCGGCAAGCCCGAAAAAATCGGCTCGGCAAAAACTCGACAACTTAAAAATTTGTATAAACTTCATTAAAAACGCTTTTTTTTTTTTTGCAAAATTCAATGATAAGATGCATCCAATGAGTCAATAAATGAGTACATAGAACTTCAAGTTGAGTCTAGTTGTATTTGATTGATTTGAAAGCAAATTGGTTACAAAATGGCATCCTCATGTGGAATGTGTTGATACTAATAGTCTGAAACAAAATGAAAATAACAAATTGATTTGGTAAAACTAAAAGTAAATACTATATTAATATATTTTACAAATTTATATCTTCCTCTTCCCATGTCTAGTGAAAACTAGAGGAGAGGTAGAACTAGACGATATTATAAATGAAGACTTGTAGGCAAACTTGGAAACTTGGACTTGGAGAGTTCCTAGAAAACCAAATGAATTCAATCTGAGTTTGAGGGCAATGCCCCTAATGGGGTAAAGGGGCAGCACCCCTCGTGGGGGTCTGGGGGCAACACCCCCAACGGGGTCGAGGGGCAGTGCCCCTCGTGGGGGTTTGGGGGCAACGCCCCCAGCTGGGTCAAGGGGCAACGCCCCCAACGGGGTCAGGAGGCAGTGCCCCTCGTGGGGGTCTGGGGACAACACCCCCAGCGGGGTCAAGGGGCAGTTCCCCTCACGGGGTCCACCAAGCCCAAATTAAGACCTCAAAAACCACACAAACCTTCATGGGAGAGTGTTTTTGCTAAGGAAGAGCAACTGGTGGAGGCAAAAAATGAATCGAAAATTCCTTTATTCTAGTCGTGGGGGTTTTTTTGCTGAGCAACCGAGTTTTTTCTGGCGAGTTCTTGCACCAAATACTCATTTCCCAAAAAAACTCGAGAGTTTTTGGCGAGTTTTCCAACTATGGTTGAAACATTGAACAACAAAATTAAAATATTAAAATCAAAAATTTAATAATAGAATCAGCAATTTAATATTTAATATTTAATAACATCACCAATTTATTAGTAAAATCAGCAATTTAATATTTAATATTTAATAAAATCAACAATTTATTAGTAAAATCGACAATGTCTTGCCTTGCAATGGACCACCAATCGTCATCAAGGATCATGTGTTTGATGGTTTTTCCTTCAATGGAACTTGAATTAGGCCATCTACTCCACTTTGAATTCACCATCATCGACTATAGAGGCGCATGCACCTCAAGCATCCTCTCTAACAATATAAAGTAACCGACATATCTTGTCTCCATAGGTTTGATGAATTTTTTCTTTGAAAAAGTTCCAAAGAGAGGAAGTGAGGTGTAGTGGTTACAAATGAACATCTGAATACCTCTAGCTTACGCCACCGCTTGCTTCACCAAATCTATTTTCCTTGTCTTTCTATGCATTGTTCAATGCATTAACACATTGGGTCCAAAAGATGTACTTGTAAGTACCCTCCACCATCATACCAACCAATTTGCACACACATGCTAAATCAATGACCACTGGTACAACATTTGAGCCCCCAATCTCCTCTATGGCCTCTTTCAAAATGTTAAACTAGAAGTTTGCATCCTTATGTTTCTTTGAACAATCAACGACTTTAAAAAAATAAGAGCCACTTGTGCATGTGACTATGATGTTGATGATTGGTCGACACCTAATATTTGTCCACCCATCCATCACAATAGAACAACCCATCCTAATCCAAGTTTGTCTCATATCCTCCATTAGCAAACTAACCTTAGAATATTATTTTTATTGGAGGGTAGTGCATAATTTATGATCTCCAAGAGAAACAAATGAAGGACCAATAGAGACTACATCTTTCATCGTTTGTTTGAAATAAGAACGAACCACATGAAATGGAATGGGATGGGCATAAAAGAATATGGCAATGGAAGAATCTATCTCATGTCATGCCTATACATTGAGAATACTTGCAACTGTTCCTAGCCTCTCACTACCATTAATAGTTGCAATTGTTCCTAGCCTCTCACACTAGAACAACCCGTCCTAATCCAAGTTTGTCTCATATCCTCCATTAGCAAACTGTTGGTGTGTGTTTTAATACTCACCAAACACAAAATAAAATGCCCAAAGACACTTTATCCTCTCTTGAACAAAGTTGTTGCGTATGCTAAGATTGCAAAGAAGATCATATAGCAACTCCAAGGTTTCTTTCGTCAGGTAATGACACGTGGATAAGTTCAACGAGCGTTGTGATATGCTGGTATCACAAAGGGACTTACGTTAGAATTTGTTCACAAGCTTAGGACTTAGACTGTTTTAACATTGATTGCTCTTTCCATTGGGGCTTTCAGGATTTCAAAAAATGTAAAAAGATAAGGGTTTAGGAGTCTAATCTACGCTTAAGAACTCAAGAGACGACAATGATTGGATGAAACAAGGAACCACACTTTGTTTCGCCTCCTTGGGACAACTACGCAAAGCGGGTGCAATCTTCAAAGGGGTGTGATTGTAATTTTCATGTCTAGAATAAACTGAAGTTAAGCATCCACAATTTAAGAGCTCGGGCTAACTTTACACATTGGATACAAATCATCTATCCAAAGAAAGTATGAGCTAGATTTCACCAATCACCACTATCACATCTTTCATTCACTAACAAACATTCAACTGAAAATTCTAATCTAACTTTAATCTAAGTGTTGAAGGAGATATGTAAACCTTGCACACCACTTGAAAATAAAAGTGATTCAAAGTAAATCATGCATAAGAGCTTTTATTAACGGAAATGGCAAAACGCAACAATTTCATATTACTCACTTCACAAATTGAAAATGAGAGTTCACAAGTTTATATAGAGTTTCAAAAAATAACTAAATGGCCCAAATTAAAGCAAGCCAACGGCCAAGATTAAAACAATTAAACCCTAATCAGGGTTTCCCAAATGACATCAATAATCAATGAGTTAACAGAGAGTGAAGTGGCGCCTGGAGCTGCTTTGAAGGAGGTACATCCCTATCCTCTTGAGTTGTCGTGTGTTTGATGAATCTGGACACAATCGAGACAACTTCTTCCATAGTAACTTGCAGGAGTATGTTGATCCTAAACTCCAACCTGTCCAAGCTTTCGGCGCACCTGGCAAAGATATCTCCCATTTTGTCTCATTCTTCACGAAGGCTTCCTGGATGGCTGAGAAGCTCGCCAATCTGACCCAGTTCTACCTTAAGGTAGGCCCCGTGACCAAAAAGAAGATTTCCTAAACCTTGCTCTTCAAATTTCCTAGTTGTAAATCATTTTCCCGTATGACTTCTTTGCCCAACATGTCGGCAGCCAGGTTGAAGATTTTATTCTGGATCTCCTTAACCTGTTCTTCCACTCTGATTCCGTCAGCCTTCACCCTTTCTAAGACCTCGCCTCATGTTGTCAAAGCCCAATACCAAGTACGGAAATCATAAGCCGCCCCTACTGCAATTATGCTTTCGTCGATTAGCTCCTTCTTTGGGATTCCCTTCAGAACTCTGAGGCACGGAATTATCCTCTCCTGAATATCCGAAAGACTATCCCAAACTTCCGCCATGGCAATCAGTCTGGAAACCAATGAGGTAGCCTGACCGTAGACTAGTGTCAACCTCTCTAGGAATGTAGCTGCTTTTGCGCCCTTAACCATCATCCACTCTTTGGCTTCTCTAGTCGTGACCATGTCTTCTTCCATGTCCTTAGTTGTTTCCTGTGAATGATTCAGGAGAGGAGGAGTTGTTGTATTATCTTGATCGAGCGGCTTGGTCAGATGTTATATGTATTCTTTCAGGCACTCAATCTCCTTCTGGCATTCTTTCCTCTTCGCCACTTCCTTTCCCAACCTTGCCTTGATAGTGGACACTAAGTTGTCCAAATCTTCCACTTCTTGGCCTTTTGTGGTTGGGCTCAAGTCAATGGTAGTGACAGCATATTCATGTGGAGCTATCTCCTCTTGTGGCTTGTCTACCGTTGGTACTGCAATTTGCACAGACCGGTTGCCAACTTCATCCCTCTGTATAGTGGAAAACTTCTTGGTCGGCTTCTTAACTGAAACTTGCTCAAGTCTGGCTAAGAAATTTGCAGCATCGTCTTCTTCCTGTGTCTCGACTGGTGCATGTATCTTCAGTCTCTCCTTTAACCAGTCAGAGATCAATTGTTGTTCTTTGCCATCTTCCTCCTGCACATTTTCTCTGTTCGGAA
Source organism: Sequoiadendron giganteum (assembly GCA_007115665.2). Taxonomy (NCBI): domain Eukaryota; kingdom Viridiplantae; phylum Streptophyta; class Pinopsida; order Cupressales; family Cupressaceae; genus Sequoiadendron; species Sequoiadendron giganteum. Next base: position 99,860,579 of record CM021108.1, read on the forward strand.
CATTCAAAATTCCTCTGAGGGCTGAAATCACTCCCTCCTGAAAATCATCATTTTGGGAATCCATCTCATTATCTGAGCCAAGTAGTTTTGTGTCGGTGGGGGATGGTGGCTCATCATCGTCCAACGAAATGGGCTCAACATTCTCCTTGGGAATTGGGGGAGGATTTCTGATGTTGGCCAATGAATCATCTATGGTGGCCAATATTTCGTCAATGTTCCTGGACATGGCAGAGCGTGACGGCTCTCTCCTCGTTCGTTTTTGGATAGGTTCTATGTCCAAAGCTACTTCTTTTCTTTTCCTGGAGGTAGTAGCTTCCATCAATTCTACGCCATGGGATGCTTCTGCATTTGAGGAGTAAGACTCCATCTCGCTCAACCTGTCATAGGTAAGCGTTACCTTTCTCTGTCTCAGCTCCTGGACTTGTTGATCGACCCACCATTGAGAGTATTTGATCACTGGTCTCATCAAGGTGTTCAAATCCGCATGTTCGGGTTCTGACCACTTTACAGCAAGAAGAGGCCAACTCTCGTCAAAGCATGGTTGTACGTGCTTTCCATCATCTTCGAGCTGATCAGGTACTCAGCAAAGTTCAATCATCCTGATCAAGCTCACCGACAATCTGGACCACAGCCTCCGTCTAACCTCGTACTCGTTTGCAACGTTTGTCCAGAAGTCCTCTAACTCGACTCTATGCCTGTACTTTCTCCCGTCCACAATCTTGATATTATGGTGCGGGTCAAAGTTCTCTCTAGACTGATATGTAGTGAATGGGTACAGTTGTATCTCCAACCTGGCACTCTCAGTTGGACATGATTCCAGCATGTTCCCGATGAAAAAGGGGAAAGTAACGGCCACCTTTTGTTTTGATCTCTGGAAATTCTGATACTCTTCCAACTGCCTCAGTACCTCTAGCAAGACCATCTTGTTGGTAGGAAAGATGGGCAATCTGTAGGGATTCCCAGTGAATCCTTGGACTCTGATGTACATGTACCTTGGGTATTGGATGAACCAAGATCCGTACTTGCCGATCAAACTTTTGGCTTCATGAGTCAGCCTTTGGTGCATTCCTCCTTGGAGTATTCTAGTAATATACATGAGGAAAGCGTCATGTGCCTGTCTGAAATGGGCTTTCTCACTTAGCTGCAACTGTGGATAGCAGTCATAAGACTTCAGCTCATTCTCTCCATTGCCAACCACGCCCTTACAAATCAAGCCTGCATACTAATACGTCCTAGCCAACATGTAAATGACATAGGAGCTCATGTAAAATGTCTTCGTCTTTTCCAAATTGACCAGTTGATCATGGAGGCTATCGCTTGTCATACGAGACCAATTGAACATCTTTACTCCTTCAATGATTTCCTCGATTAAGTGGTACATCCATGTTTCGAAAGGTGCGCCCTTTGGATTGCCAACTATTATGTTCAGCAAGATGATGATGTCTTTGTAGTCTTCTCTAAAGTTTGTGCGCAACAGCTTCTTGGGCATCTTCTTGGCGAAAGCTCTTGGTTTTTCCAACCATGATTTATTAACATTAGTGACACAGAGGTCAAGTTTATGATCATATAATTTCCTTGCATCCTCAGGTTTGTAGGAAGTCCTATGATATGTTGGGATGTCAAAGGCCTCTTGTATAGCCAACTCTCTGAGGTGAGCTAGTATCCTCCCATCAAGCGCAACAATCTGTCTATCTTGTGCATTATAATGAAGGGCGCACTCTACCATCAGTTCGGCACACTCAACCGCTAGTGGGAATCTGACAACCTGAACAATGTCATTCCTCATCATCTGTCGAGCAATGGGTGCTGGCAAGAATCCATCATGCTCGTACATCCTCTTTTTAAATTCTTTGAAGTCGACATGTCTGAGTTTGTGTCCGTGATATTTTTCCACTTCAAATTGATTTTGGACCCTGGTTGCAACCCCTTACTGGTGAACTTTATTTGTGCTTGTCGGGATGGTTCTCCCCAGGTGGTCATCAACCTGCAAATACAAAAATAATTAACATTAAAATTAAGAACTTTTAAAATTTGATTACTTCGGGATTTTATCCGACAAATTTATACTTTCAGCTTGTTTAAAATATGAATTTCTGCGAAAAAGCAAGCTGAAAATGGAGAAATTCGCTAAGTGCTTGACAAATCTTGGACTGGAGAAGATTTAGAAAAGAATAGAAGAGCCTTGCCAATCGATTTCCAAACCTTCGAAAATAACTTCTGGCTGCAAATTAATTCCAACTTCAGAAAATTAAGAGAAGAAGTGCGCCCCTTTTTGCTGGAGAATACTCCTTTTTTCTTCAAAATCACGCCTTCAGCTTAAGAATTTTCTTCTCTATCAAGAAAAATCTACGTTACTCTCAATATTTCTTCTTCCAAAATTTATTCTTTGCAAATTTGAGAGAGCTAAACTTCTTCTCTCAATCGAACTTGTGAAGAATGAGTTGCTGAAACTCATTATAATGCTGAGAGGTGCGATTTTATTTAGTAATTGCCTTCTTTTCTCTTTGAGTTTTTCGATTTTGGAATTGATTTCTTCTCTTTGTTGCGGCAAGCTTCTAATCTTTTTCGAAATCTTTAAGGCAAGTTTCAAATTTTATCCAGGCGCCACCTTCAACCAAAATCTTCAGATTTTCTTTCTTCTTTAAAATTTTCCCTAAGGGTTGAACACTTTAAAATGTTGGAAAATATTAAATTAATCATTAAATTTAATTTTCCAACCCATTTGATCTTCGAATTGCGGCAAAATTTAATTTCGTCTAAGGCAAATTGATTATTTCTCAACTTATTTCTCATTTTCTCCAAACATTGAATATTTTAAACAAATTTTCCAAAGTGTTGAAAAATAATTAAAAAATATCCAAAGTATTTAAATCTCCAACCCGTTTAATTATTTCCAACCCATTAAAATGTTGATACTTGGCAATATTTTGTTTACTCAAGGCTAAAATATTTAGTTTTCCAGTCGTTTGATTTATTCCGTCTAGCCAAGACGTACTTCATGATTTCTTTGCCAACTTCAACTTCTTGGGTAGACTTCAAGCTTCTCCAGACATTTCCCAACATTCCATACTTAGCCAAAATTTTGATTTTCTCTAGGTTGGGCGGACTTGAAGGTCTGCCTGCCAATCACATTTTATTTCCATGCCTTAGAACATTTTCTTCATGCTGCGGGGCAGACTTCATTTTCGCTTGGTCATCCCTTACTCTAGGCGTATTTTTTATCAATTCCTTAGAAATTTTCTCTACCTCCAAAGTTGGGCGGACTTCCTTGTCTTCTTTCCATTCTACCTCTTCCTATGGCAGACTTGGGCTTCCTTCTGCCAAGGGTGGACTTTACACTTGATTGTGCCAGGGCGGAATTTGACTTGTCTTTTCCAAGGGCAAACTTGAGCTTGCTTCTTACAAGGGCAGACTTGGGCTCTCTCAAGACATGGAGGACTTCATCACTAGGCTTGACATTTCTCCTTCCTTTCTTATGGCGGATTTTGACTCTAGCCTGCCAGTCCCTGCCTTAGGCTTGCCAAAGGCAAGGGCGGACTTGGCAAGATGTCTACCATTTCCTCTCATGGGCAAGCTTCTCAAACTCTGCCATTTTTCATCAAACTTTGACCATTCGCCTTGATTTTTCTGTTGATTCTTCTCATTTTGGATGCGTGTTGACAATGGGACCCTGAAATGGCAACTTTCCAAAAATAGAAGCTTTCCAGAAATAGAAACTTTCTAAAAATAGAACAAAAAAGCAAAAAGCATCCCTAAAAAATAGGAACTCCAGAATGACCTAAAAATGCCAAAAATCAAAAAAGTGAAAAAGCAAAAAAGCAAAATCCCTAAAAAGTAGGAAGTGTCAGAATTGACTGAAAGCACAAGCGATCCTCGTCTTTCGTTCCTTCTGAGCACTTCCATGACGTTTAGACACATAAACGGGTTCAAAATCTCAACTTGGTCGGAGTGTCTCTCAAAAACTCAAATTCTGAACTCACGAAATTGCAACACAAAGGGCGAAACCAAAAGAACTGGGGGTCCCCATTTGCAATGAGGCGTTGTGTGAAATAGGTCACAACACAAACTAACCTTAGAATATTCATTGTATAGGAGGGTAGTGCAAAATTTACGATCTCCAAGGGAAACAAATGAAGGACCGATAGAGGCTACATCTTTCATTGTTTGTTTGAAATAAGAAGAATGAAACACATGAAATGGAATGGCATGGGCATAAAAGAATATGGCAATAGAAGTCTTTATCTCATCTCATGCCTATACATTGAGGATACTTGCAACTATTCCTAGCCTCTCACTAACATTAATCTTCCCCTTTCCTCTTGTGGCAATATCACTACTACCACCACCAACCATGGTTGGCATAGGCATAAATGATTGTCCAAAACAATGTACTAGCTTTGCCACACCTTTAAACCTTGCTTTTGCCTTGATATGAAATTTATTAACCTCTACTTTCTGATCTTCTTTTATGTCTAAACAAACCTTAACTCCACAACTTGTAACACCCAAGAAATAAGACCATACCTTTGTATAGCTCCCTCTAAAATCTTAATTGCAAATATGACACATCCACACCCTACATCCCCCTAAATCTTTCATTTTAGCATCTATGGCTATACAAGTTGGAGAAGAGGTTTCTTTGAGTTAAAAGGGCCCTTTTGCATAAGGCTTCAAGACAAGGGAACAACACTCAAATGGATTTGTGAGATATAATGCAATTTTAAATTTTAAAAAAAAAATTAAATTTAAATTTAAAAATTAAAAAAAAAACATTTCTTACTTTAAACTTTGGAAAAAATGATAGAATGACTTACCTCTTTCACTATTTTGTTGTCCCACTATCAATGATACCCTAGATTCAACTTCTCTTCCAACTGCTCCTCCAAACCTTACTAAAAAAATATTTTTCCTCCCTTTTCCCTACAACATTTTTGGCTGAACAAAAATGAATTTAGAATAGAAATGAGGTTGTTTTTCCTCATTTGGGCAAGTTGGGGTGTGGGGGCCCACCAACAAATGATAAAAAACATTTGTTTTAAAGCACTAGGGTTTTGTTCAAAAGAACATTATTTTTTATGTGTACGATCAATGACGGCCCCGCTCATCTCAAGGACAACAAGCTGTCCCCTTTATTTTTCTAGGACGTCCCCATTTTTTTGAGATGTCCCCTACATTTTTCCCAATTTGGGGACAACCCAAGGACGTCCCCTAGGTATCCCCACATTCCAGGAACGTTTCAAAAATGGGAACACCCCAAAAAACGTTGGCAACATGCCCCCATGTTTCCCTAAACGAAGGTGGTTCTTTGAGACCTATCCAATGGGGGTCCTAGGATTGTTTTAGCAAAGAGAATGGAGAGGGGACCAAGAAGCTTGGCAGCAAAGTGTTTGAATACATATAAAGGTACATCCAAGGATGGGAGGTCTTCCAATCCACCTTGGATAAGCACAATAAGGTATTCAACGATATTCCTCCAAGTTTGCCACCAAATAGGGGTTTTCAACGTGTGATTGAGTTGGAGGAAGGAGACACAAGAAGGAGAGTGAGAAGGTGATTAAGGAGTTGTTGGACATGAGACAAATACGACCTAACTCTAGCCCATTTGCTTCTTCCTTGGTGTTGCTCAAGAAAAAGGATGGTACTATGAGGATGTGCATTGATTATAAGGCCCTCAACAAGAAAACAATCAAGAATCACTACCCCATATCCAAGATTGATGAGTTAATAAATGAGCTTTGTGAAGTGTACTTCACCAAGATTGATCTATATGATCAAGGTATCATCAAATAAGAGTCAAAGATGAGGATGTGCATAAAATAGATTTCATATGTCATTATAGGCGAGTTATTGGGCATGCCATTTGGCTTGACTAATGCACCTATCACATTCCAATCATGCATGAACCAAGTATTTATTTTACAATTGAGGCAATTTGTGCAAGTTTTCTTTGATGACATCTTCAGTTACAACAAAACATGGGAGGATCACTTGAGGCACATAGATGAGGTGCTTGGCATACTAGAGCAACTTTCATTCTCCACCAAAGCATCCAAATGTGAGTTTGGGTTTACTGTGATATTGTATTTAGGTCACAAGATTAGTGCCCAAAGGGTTGTTGTGGATGAGGAGAACATCAAGGCAATAAGGGATTGGCCTCGACCCAAGACTTTGTCACATTCTAGAGGGTTTGTGGAACTTTGCAACTATTAGAGGAGGTTTGTCAAAGGATTTGCATAGCTTGCAAACCCACTAATAGATTTGCCAAAGAAGGGGGCCTTCTCTTTGAGCATTTCAACACAAATAGATTTTGACAAGCTCAAAGAAGTAATAAGTTCATGTCTTGTTTTTGCTATTCTAGATTTTTCACTTCCTTTTGTTTGAGTGTGATGCTTCAAGAGAGGGGATTGGAGTGGTTCTAATGCAAAACACACACCCATAGCATTTGAGAATAGGAAGCTCAAGGACTTAGAGAGAAACTTCTCAATCTACGACAAGGAAATGCTAACCATCATACATGCACTAGCCAAATTCAAGCAATATTTGGTTTATGGGAAGTTTGTAGTGAAATGAATCGTAACAATTTGAAGTTCTTCCTCAATCAAATGGATTTGAATGATGAACAAACAAATGGGTAAGTAAGCTACAAGCTTGTGATTTTGACATTATGTTAAAAAAAAAGAATAATATGGTGGTTGATAAACTTTCTAAGAAGCCTTATTTGTGTTTTATGATTGATATATCAACTAATTGGAAGGTTTCTATAATAATTGAACATGCGAAGAACACATCTCTTGATATTTTGGATGCCAAACTACAAGATAACAAGTACAAAGTGGTTGATGAGTTCATTCTTTGCAAGGATTGTTTTATTCCAAAATCAAAGATGAAAGAGAAACTTGAGGGAATGTCATGACACACCACTAGTTGGTCATTCGAGCTGCACAAAGAGAACTTACAACAAACCCAAAACTAGCGAAAGATGTATGTTGATTGCCACCGATTAGAGAGAATTGTTGAGGTGGGAAACATGGTCTTATTAAGATTACAACCCTATAGATAATCTTCCCTCAAGGTAAGTGCAAAAAAGCTTAAGCCATGGTTTTATAAACCTTACAAGATCATAAAGAGGATAGGTGAGGTTGCATATGAGTTGGAACTTCCAAAAAAACAAGATTCACAATGTTTTTCATGTGTCATGCCTTAAGAAGGTTCGTGGACAGTAAGCCACGTCTTCATTAGAGCTACCACTACTTGATGAGGAAGGGAAACTGATTTTGAAACCTAAAGCTAACATTGGCATGAGAGAGAAAACACTAAGAAACAAGGTAATTCTAGAGTACTTGGTGAAATAGAAGAATCTTCCAAATGAGGACGCTACATGGGAAGGAGTGGAGATATTTGAGCACTCAAATCTAAAATTGCTTGATGGCAAGCAATTTGGGGAAGGGAGGACTATGATGTCCCCTCCAAAATAGATCAACCTCTAGCACTTCATTTTAATAAAGGTGTTTTTTAACTCCATCTTAATATGTATATATTTAATCAATATTTAAATATAAAAAATAAATAAATAAAATAAAGTTAAAATTTAAATTTGAATTTAGGCACTCAAATAAGGGCCCTAGGGTCCTATTTTCCATCCAAATATAAAACTAAATGTTGACACCATATGAGATGTGTTGATAGCTATCGATTTGCATTTGCAATGAATTTTTGCTCAAAACAAGGACGGAACCCTATGTGGCTAAGCGCCACGAGGTGAAGATGAACCCCTCCTCTCACAATTATTGCCACTGAATAATCAAAGTCTGCAAGATCCATCTAATTCTCAATTTTTGTCAACACAAGTCTGATTTAACCTACAGATCTAGTTATAACTAAGGCTAGGCATCCAATTCGAGACTTATCAAGGAGAACTTCATTGCAAGTGTTGGTTGGGTTTTTGTCACTTTGTTAGGCCTAAAGTGTAATGTCCCCTTCTTGCACCTGATCAATTGGAGAGTTCCATTAGCCTATTCCAAGGTTCGCATAAGCTAAGTGGAGTTGGTTAGGGGACTCATAGCCTGTAGGGGCTTACTGGTGGTTTTCGGTGCTTTTTTGGCAAGGGTTACTATTTATAGCAATATCCATTTTCAATACTTACTATTTATAGTAAGTCTCAACGCGTCTCAAATTGTGCCAGTTTGGTGTTTGGGAACACTTACTATTTTTAGCAATTTCTATTTTTAGTATGTGTATATTTGGTAACTAGTTCCGACCTTTATTACTCCAGCAATGTTATATTTCTTGTTTAGGCGTTGGTGAGTCTAAGGTTAATTAAATTAATATTTGTATTTTTTCGTCACTTAAGTTATGTTATAAAATCACTTTATAACTTAAGTGAGGGTCTTGGGGTCATCAAAAATTATCTTGTCCATGCCTAGGTAAAGGTTTTAATAAAGATGTTTTTAAAAGGCCAAATTATAAGCCTCAAAAGGTGGACGCCACTCTAGGGGAGACATAAGGATTTTAAAATAAAATCAGAAGTTCATGAAGGGGGTGTGGGAGTTTTGGAGGGAAAATATTTCAAACTTGGTTGCCCTAATTTCCAAGTTTCGCTCTCATTTGTCTATCTTTTGGCAACATAACATGATGCTGCTGCAATGCTTCCATGGTTCTATTTCTGCGAGTTGAGGACGAAAACCTTCACTGTTTGTAGCTAATTTTGGTGGTGAAAGATCCACCCTAACTGGGAAAAGGGTGATTCTACTTCAGGGATCACATTGGGTGTTCACAAAGTTCTAATTTCTGCCATTTTGGAGGTTGGGCAATGAAGATCTTTTTAGCATTTTGATGTGGGATTGATGGTTTGTGTGTGTGTTGGGTTTGGCTACATTTTGGTGGTGTTTGGAGGTGATTAGAGGAATTTTTAGAAGTCTGATTTACATTTCCTCAATTCTGGAAATCCATATTTTGATAGTGGCTGAAGGTGAAACTCATTCATAACTCCATGTTTGTTTGGCAAATCAATATGGGCATTGGTTCGTCAGAATCCTCTCTCTTGGGTGCCACATTTCAAGTATTCACTTGAATTTATTGCTGAAACATTGAATGTAGAGGGCAAATCACCCCTCCTAGGGAGCCATGCCTCTTGGGAAATTGTGTATGAGCAGGTCTGCTGTTGTATAGACCTGTATTCTGCCCTTCTTTGGTTTCCCTCCAGCTGTTCTTGGGTGTGAGGTTCACTGAGTTCATTGGCAACTTTCATATTTGACATGTGATGCAAGTTTGCAAGTGTTTGCTGCTGTTATATGACTGTTATCAGGTCTGTAAGAGATTGTATCAGGTCTGAAAATATACCTTTTTCTGAAAATTCAATTGTCTCTATTTGTTATCATGATTTGTTATGGTTCTAGATGAAAATATGAAGTTATTTCATTGTAATTTCCTTCCTATGCAAAGTTTCCTATGTATGCTTTATTATGATGCAAACATGTGAAAAAGAAACAAACAAAACATATCAGAAAACACATCTCAGTCAGCAAAAAATCAGGGGTGGTTGTTACATAAAGACAAGTCAAAAAAACTACACTCATAGTTGGGCGACAACCTATAGCAGGGCATCCTGAGGAATATTAACCATAGGGATTTTTGGAGGTTCTCTTTGGGTCTGAGTATCTACCACAATCATTTAAGAGCCTACACCCCACCTTGGAGTGCACAGCATCATTAAGACATCCATTACAATCAAATTTAGCAACCAATTGATGGTGTTCAAGGGTTATCACACATCAAACCCTAGCCCAAGCAATGACCATCTTAGAATCTAGGCGATGCCAAGCATTCTCTAGTCCGTTGAAGATAGAGCCTACACCCCACCTTGGAGTGCACGGCATCATTAAGACATCCCATTACAATCAAATTTAGCAACCAATTGATGGTGTTCAAGGGTTATCACCTATGTTCCACGGCCTTTTGGGGATGGGGATGGGGATGGGGACAGGGATGGGGGGACGGTTGGGGACACGTTTCCTAGGGGGCCATTTTTAGGGGACAGTAGGGGACGGCAACATACAAAATACATATATATATATGATTTTTTCAAAATGTATTAATATATTATAGACAGAGAGAGGGAAAGAGAGAGATATATGTCAATAAATTAATAACTGATAACAACAATATCAATATATAAAGGATACAAACCTTTTGGTAAGGACCATTGCCTTTTTTGAAATGGAGTTTACTTTGGGCTCAAACAAAATTTCTTTGTTTCAGCATGCAATGAGTGTTTCATAAACCATTTCAGTAAAATATTTTGAAATACTTTGTAGCTAAAATACCTTGGAGCAAACGTTTCTGAAATATTGGGATGATCTTATGTGTCCTATTTAAGACATTGCAATTGCAACTATGGCAGGTTCTTTGGTCTGCTAACTTTTAAAAGAACCTGGGATTAGACAGCTTAGGTACTGTTGAACTTGTAATGATTCTTGAGGAAGTGTTTACTTTTGAATACCCTGAAAAGGGAGCTGATAAAATTGAGGCCATCCGATTTGTTATCAATCACATTTCTTCACATCCATATGTCTACAGTGATTAAGCATGTCTTGGGTAAAAATTGGTTTTAGTTGTCAATTGCAATTTATTATTCATACAAAAGATGGGCATATGATTCTGAAATATATGTCTGCATTATCAGTTGAATCATGGAATTTCTGATGTTGTGCAGTATGAATAAATCTATCTTTTTATCAATATCACAAATTTACATATTGGTTGTGGTCTGTGAAGCTTCCAAAACCCACATACAAAAATTGTATCGAATTTGTATTTGATCACCATCTTGTATAGATAGATTATACCTGATTATATTAATATATCATTACCGTTCTATAGACAGCTTGATATCAAAGGTTCAAAACATAAAATACCAGCTAGAACAGAGGTAAAATGAGCTTAAAGTTAAGATCAGGCTTGAGGAATCTTCTGCACAAGAAAAACAAAATATGATTTGGACAGAATGTTTATTGCTTGCCTTAAATCTCACAAGCGTGATATGTTGCTTCCATATTGGGTCTGCACTACCTTATTTATTGTTTGTGTTAACCTAAACATATGCTCCTGTTGCATTGGGTTTCATATGGTGAAAATCTACACAAAGATGTCTACAATCTTTTATGAAAAACTAGTTCTTGTTTCAATGGAAACGATCTTGTGTACAAAATCTTTGATAAAAATATGTAGCACACAGATCTGGTAAAATCCCATGACCTTATTAGTTATTTCCGCAAAGCCGTCGCTTGCCGTGAGAGCCCAGTTCGATAGTCATGAAACTTTATTAAGTTTCATTTACATTTTACTCTAGTTTTGGGAGAAAAATTTAGGTTGCCAGTCAACATGGGCCCCGCACAACATTTAGCAGCAGGTAAAAATATTAAGAAAAAACAAAATTTTATGTTTTTTTAATGTTTGGAGGCTTGAGGCACGCAGGGGACGGTTAGCTGTCCCCAGGTACAGCGGAAACGTCCCCCGCCGTCCCCGAGGACGAGGGACCATTCCCAGCCAGGAGGAAACGTTTCCTACCGTTTCCTATGGATTTTCTTAATTCGGGGACGGCCGGGGACTGTCCCCGATGCGTCCCCCTGTCCCCGGGACGGATGGGGACGAGTACAAAGGGTTTTGGGGCAGGGGATGCGTCCCCGTGTAACATAGGTTATCACACATCAAACGCTAGCCCAAGCAATAACCATCTTAGAATCTAGGTGATGCCAAGCATCCTCTAGTCCATTGAAGATAGAGCACCATCCTCAATCTCAAGGTTGAAACAATCCACAATCTTTTCCTAGCATCATCATCACTTTAACATCGACCTAGGAAGGGACAAATCTTGCATCAAAAAAATTTAAAAAACTGTAGTAGCATTGGTCCTAAAGTTTGCAATCATTCAGACTGTGCCTTAAATATCTGATTGTAAGTGTTGTATGATGATACAGAAACCCTACTTAAACCTACAAAAAAAAGCATCATGAGGGGGTTTCCAAATCTGATTGTAATTCAGCAGTTTCTTGCAAATTTAATGGTGATTTTCTATGTTTTCATTATGTGGATCTGGACTAAAGCTCATTATATTGCCGATTACTTTGCTAGACTATTTAATCCCTTAGTATTTTTGGAGTAATCTGGATTATCAGGATTGCTTGACAGCTTGCTAAGTAGGGATCAAATCAGACCTGCATCCCTCATCATAAACTAGGACATTACATTTCTATGTGGTGTTCACATGCCGGAGTGCTGCTGAATTTTTTGTAGATTTAATTAATGTCAATCTCCTCCAAGGGTTAATGTGGAAATACCTGCAATGTTTAATAATTATGTGAAGATGTAATTTATTGCGAAGGGGTTGTGGGTACTTTTCCTATAAAAAGGACTTTCCTCAATCTTCTATTTCTAAAGGAATGAAGTAAGAAAAGAGTAACGACTATTAGAATTTCTTTGAATTGTTTGGACTCAGCTTGCTGGATTTTTAACTTTTTGAGTGAAATTCAACAAATCCTGTGACATAACCTAAAAGTATCCCTTGAAAATTGGGGAACTAGAAGGTTCTCACTTCTCAAATATATCATTTAAACTAACTCAGGTTTTCTTCAAGCATTGATATCTAATTGATAAGAGCTAAATAATACACTATATAAACTTACAATTTTGCACTATTTACATAAAAATTTATGTTTTTTTAGCATTAACTTTTCTTATCAAATCCTAAAGACATACTAGTATGAAGAGAAACAACAATAAGGCTTAAGATGTAACTGTTAACTAATTTTTTATCGATTGATTGAAAATATAGCCATCTCTACGAATCCCCATACCATGTTTTTAAAATAATGCCATACACATCTCAGTCCTCGTGTGCCATATCTAAGTAATTATGGTTTAAAATTTAATTGTTTTCATGATCTTTTTCAAATAACACTATAATTTATCATTGCCTTTATTAATACCTACTGCACTTTAAAGTATTAGTTTTTCAATTTTCAAGCATTTAACATTCTTGAAAGTTGCATCACCAAGCCATCATATCTCTTTTTTTTTCAAAATAGTATGCCAATACCTGTCCCCATCTCTAGTACTAGGTCCCATCCCCTAGTAACTATGGTAAACATAAACAAAATCCTAGTTGGTTTTGTTCTCAAGGTGGAAATAAAAAGAATTGATATTACTCTCCTTTAGAAATCATTTCTATGCTTCTTGCATATGTAATGCCTTAACTTGCTGAGAATTAGCATCTACAACCCTCTCAACAAGTAAGAGGCTGTGAGGAAGATCCTTATGGATTAAAAAAAAAGAGGCTCTGAAACAATCCAACAAAAAGTACAACAAGGTGCATCTGAAAAACACCAGATGGCCCATAGCCCTGCTCTCCACTACAGCAATCTGCATTCCCAAAAGGAGGCTATACCAAAAGGCATCCCTCTTGCAATCCATGGCCCCTGTAATAAACAGCTACAGCATACAAAAGGCAAAGGCGAGGCTCTTGCTTTTCTGCTTGGGAAATTCTGCCAGTCAGCCCTAAACACTTATAATGAAAATTGATCTCTATTAGCTCTAAACTGCAACTCATTTCATAAGTTTGATTCTCTAAGTTTATAGTATGTCTTGATATGAAAATCTCTCAATTTAAGTTTTAGACTACCTATAATTAACAGGAGTTAAGCCAATGTTTATGTGTTTATGTGGCATATGTGCCATAGCATTTTTTATTTTTTTTTGTAAATTTTGCTACAAGGCTTTGTGGAAAAAAATTGTATAATCACTCTTTTATGATATAAATCATAGCAGAATTCTACATACTAGAATTGATACAGCATGGCTAACATAGGCTAAAGAGCAATCAGATAGCTAAAATTGGAAGGAAAACAGAAATATGTTGCTCCTGAAAAGTAATTGAGGCAGTAGATAGAAAGGGGGGACATTCTTGGGAAGGAATGATGATCACTTGGGCCTTAATGTTCTCCGTGAACACCATGGTTTCCCTTCACCCAAACAAAGTACTTTTGATAGAATCGTACACAAATAACACATACCTAAAATGAGAGTTGTTAGACTCACAAATACTGAGGGTGGCTGGGGAGGCAGGGGTGAATCAGTATTTACAACTTCAAACTACTGCATTCATAACTTAATCAAAAAAATAATCTATAGCAATGCAAGCAATGAACACATCCACACAAGAGCACACCAAATTTACGTGGAAACCCAAAAGGGAAAAACCACGGTGAGAATAGCTGCTTGGAACTACTACCCAAATCCAGCCTCACAAAAATAATATAGAACTTACAATAGTTTACAGGCACCAACCCACATGAATTACAACCCTAGAGGGAGACACCAATCCCCTTGAATTCTGATTTGCAACCAACCAACCTTCAAGAGACACCAATCTCCTTAGACTGAACTTCAATTCACTAACTGAGCACCAACTCAGATTAGGAGGCTCCAACCTCACATTACAGAAAGAATATAAATCTGATTTCAACCCACCGATTTTGCATCAATAGGTGAACAGATGCTCTATCTGTGTGAACTTTGATATTTCAATTTCACTCAACACAGTTCTCTTATCAACTAGCACATCACACACACACACACACACTTCACACACCCATCTTCATCCCACCTGTCACACCTTTTAATGAAAAGATCGGCAATATATATCCATTCCACAAGTTGTAAATATTTTCATGTCAGCCTAGAACCTTTTAATATCATCCACAATTAGCCATGTTGGCCAAAGATATACCCTTAATTCAAAATGGTATGAAACATGCAATCGGCTCGACCCCAAATCAAATGTGTTATCACAGGAGTAAGGTGATGTCTTGTGCTTCCTACCATGAATTTAACTAGTACTATTTTATCTTCACACGCTTCCTCCAATAGGCACACATTTCCTTTCTTTGGCTCAAGCTCTCAATCATTTTTCACAGTTATTCAGGAATTATAGTCTTCACTCTGTCATTTCTAGATGCTTCATCTAAAACCTAAACCTTATGAAACTTGTAACTAACGTACATTATGAGTGGCTTTATTTATCTTCCGAACCGCAAGCAATAATAATGAACAATATTAAGTATGTGTTGGATAGCTATTGTCTAATTTCAAGGCAAGTGATCAATCTGGGGAAATCAAAAATCTTCTTTCAGAATACTAGCTCTCTTGTAAGTGGTCACATTCTCTCTGTTTTAGAATTCAGACAAGATAACCTGCCTTGTAGCTATCTGGGTATTCCCTTCTTTGCAAGGTCTCAAAAAGCCTCATTTTGGGGTAAGATCTTTATGGCTATTCAAAGCAGAGAGCAGAGTAGCATCGTGGAGGGGTAGATGGTTGTCATTGGCAGGGAGATTTACTATGATTAGTAGCAGTCTTATCTACCATCCCAAATTACTTCTTATTAGTGCTCAAAATGCCAAAAGGGGTTCATGAGAACATTGCTAAAGCTACCAAGCAGTTTCTTTGGAAAGGCAATTTAGATAAGTCTAGGAAAATACCTTTAGTTACTTGGGAAAAACTGTGCAAAGATAAAGTTTTTGCAGGTGTTGGTTTATAAAACCTGGAAATGAAAAAATTAGCTTTAGGTGCAAAGCTAACTTGGAAATTGTACGCAAACCTCTCATCAAAATGGAGCCGAATTATGAGATCTAAATACCTTGACTTGGTATCCCCGAAAAGAGTCTTCGCTTTGGCAAACCCATTGGAAGGTTCAAAAATGTGGAATTTCATCATCACATGTTGAGATGTAATCTCCCCTTTTCTATCATGGATTGTCAACAATGGAGAAAAGGCTAATTTTTGGAAAGATTCACGGAATGGGAATCCTCCTTTATCTATAATTGATGGTTTGCAGGTGGCTCAAGCCTGTCTAAAAGTTGTCTGGGGCTCAAAATTCAAACATTATGTAGTAAGAGACAATTCAAACTTTAAATCCAATGTTTCATGGAAAAATTTTCACAACTTTCCATTCCCTCAACATCAAAAGAAGCAGCTACAATCAATATTGGATACAAGAATTCTTTTTCTTTTAGATTTTGACGACAAAATCATTTGGGCCCCATCTAAATCAGGTCAGTATAATGTCAAACAAGGATACAAATCATTGACATTTGAATATAGAACTGAATTGGGAAAATGGCCTTATAAGCTTTGTTGGCACTCCTCAATTCTTCCTAAATAAAGTGCTTTTGCTTGATTAGCTCTTCACAAGCGAATTCTTACAAGTTGTACGCTTTCCAAGATGGGTATAGCTCAATCATTCAACTGTATTATATGTGGTTCCTGTCAGGAATCAGTGGATCATCTTTTGCTACATTATAGTCTTGCTCAAATATGTTGGAAGTGGCTTCAAAATAAACTGCATTGGTATTCTCCCCTACCTAACACCATATTGGAATTATTTCAAAATTGGTCATTTCTACATAAAGGATCTCTCTTTGATGCATTATGGGTGGTAATTCCTACATTACTAGTTTGGAATATATGGTTCGAACGTAACAGAAGGATTTTTAGAAATAGAATTTTAGATATGAAAACTTTCTTCAATAAGCTGGAAAGGAATATATATGAAGTAGTGATGTCAGACGTTTTGAAGAAATCAAATATAAACAACACATTCTCAAGTTGGGATAGTGAAGTGTTAAAGCTTTGGTCTCTACTCAAGGTTCTGAATCAGGCTGCATATTCTAATGTCAAGGAAGTTGACAAAAGCATAATCAAATGGTGTTGTCCACCTCCAAATTTTGTGAAACCAAATTTTGATGGAGCATCTAAAGACAACCCGAGTATATCAAGGATAGGATGTGTGATTCATAATGACAAAAGGGAACTCTTAAAAGGATTGTCCTTGAAGTTACCTATGGGTACTAATAATGTAGCAGAGGCACATGGTTTGTTAACAAGAGTTAAGATGGCACATAAAATGAAGTTTAAAAATATTCACATTGAAGGAGATTCATTAAATATTATTAATGTTTGCCGAAACAAGAAAACAAGCAATTGGACCATTTATACATTTTGAAACCAATTTGCGAACTTCTTGATGGTTTTGTATCAGTAACAATTTCACATTGCTACAGGGAAGCTAACTCAACAGCAAATGCTTTAGCAAATCATGCTTGTAAAATGGAGACAAAAGTCCTTCAAATTGATTCATCCAATTTTCTTAATTTAGAGGACTTCGCACAAATCATCCACAAAGAAGGCCAAGCAATACTATTGTCGGGAGACGCATCTCTTGCCACCTGAGACGCATCTCGAAGGCTGGTACACGTCTCCGATATTGGAGACGTCTCTGAAAACGCCTCCAAGCTGCTGAGACGCGGGCAGAGGTTTCCTAAAGTCTCGTGACATCTCCCAATGGCAAAAATGACGTCACCCAGTATATTATTGTCATGCAATATATTGTATCCTTTATATGTATCGAAGTTTTTCTATAAATTATTAATTTATTAATTTTTATTTATATTAAAAAAGATGGTGTCTCTGAGTACCCTCATCTCCTATTTTCAAAAAAAAGTCGTATCGGCACAAGTACCAGTCTCCCATACCAATACCAGTACTAGTCTCCCGACAACCTTGCCAAGCAAAGTAATATTTTAATGCTAATTTTTTGTGTTCTATGCAAGGACAACTACTGCTCCTTTGTACTTTTCTAACATCTTATGGTAGATTACCCAAGTCGACCATGACATCTATAACACATAAATCTCCTCCATAACTTAGATTTGCAGATTTGGGAGAATGGAAGCATAGATAGGAATGAGTTAAAGACTATAATTATTTCCTTAAACTATATACATGAGGAGTTGGGAGTTGGCGTGGTTGAAGGGTGAAAGAAATTTCAATATCTAAAGTGAGGGGGCGATGTCCCTAGGGTCTTCAGCTAACCGATTGGTTAACAACTAGGTATTCTTGCTTTCCACATCGTTAGTGTGGAAAGTTGTAAGATCAGTCATCGAGTTTGTTGCATTGTTGGTTTAATGTTGGTGTTCCTTTGTCTAAATGTGGCGGTTATGCAATATGTGGCCTAGGTGTGTGGTGAGGCTCTCTCTCGGCCATATACTAGATGTTCTACAACTTGGGTTGTATCATGGCATCGGGGGCCTTTGTTGTTGATAGTAAAGTCTTCAATTTTTTAGTGATTGCTACCTTGGTGGTCATTACATCCTCTTGGCCAAAGGTGGCGGAGATCTTTTTTGGTATCACATTTGTGTCTAATTTTCTTGATTTAACAGGTGCCAATGATCACTTAAACTAGCTCGGAAGTGGTATCGCTAAATCAAGGAAAGTCTGCCACATTTAATAGTGTTTTGAGTTTTTATCAACACTTGTTAGTGGCCTAATTACCCTGGCTGGAGGCGCACATGTGAGAGGGGTGAAGGCCACTCTCATATATCGAATGATCGCACAAACAATTGATTGCCAGCAGCTATTAGTACACTCGTCTGGTTTCATTGTGCAAGCTTAGTCTCAACTAGTGATGCTTTTTAAAATGCTGAGAAGTCTAAATTTATTGTGTGCATGTCTATTGAATGTGTTGTGTGTGGTGTTATGGATACGCCCATTGGGTTGGTGAGCGCCCATAAGCAAATGCCTTTCCTTGGTGAGATTTCAAACCTTCGGCTGAAGAGAATTTTGTTGGAAAAGAACTTCTTGTTGATTGGTGCAATCAAACTCATTCTGGGTTGGGAGTTTTTGTCGTTGGGGGAGCGTTATAGAGTGGATTCAGATATCTCGTCATGGTTCGTGGTGGCTCTCCTAGACCTACAATTCTCGAAGTTGGTTGTGGCAGCGATGGTTCGGAAGATGTTCAAACCTTAAATCTTGGGTGGGCTTGAGGAGGTGTTGGAATCTGCCTCTCTAGGCCTTGGCATACCTAGGTCCCATGATCTAGAGCTTCTTTTTGTTTCAAGTGAGGTTGTAAAATTTTACCCTTTTCTTCTAGATATCAAAGGCGCAACATTGTTCAGGCATAGGGAGCAAGCTTCGATGGGGGCAAGCTTTCTGAAGAAAATGCTTCATCTTGAGCCCGTCCAAGACTTTGAATGGGTTAGCAATTTCATCAACTATTTCCAAGAAATCGGCAATGAATAGTCTATCTTTTGTGTAAGGTCTACATATAGTTATCTTTGTTTTGTCTGTGAAGTGCAAAATGTGTTGCCCTAGGCGGCAATTTTGGTTTATGTAGGGTTTTGGGGTTGTTTTTGGGGTGTCGGTTGCTTTGATACTGTAATGGCCTTAATTTCAAAGTTGGCTTTTTGATATGGTGGTTGTTTTGATACCTTGGTCAAGTCCTACATGGTTTGTGCATGGTATTCTGGTTGGGGGGGAAGCATATATTTTGCTGAAAATGGAGATGAGGGTCAGGCTTCGAACTCAGAGGCAGCTATGGAAGTAATAGAAGGTTTCAAGAAAAGAATCAATTGTTTTTGGGTCTTCAATATTTTACTTTCTGGATAGAGGGACGATCATAATCCCCTCCTTTAGTTGTACTAGAAATCATATGAATGTAATTCTACTATTATATTAATATAAAATAGTTCAGGCCTATGGCCTTTTATGGAAAAAAATAGTAATGAACAACGATAGAATGTGGTACCAAAAACAATGACAGTTCAATATAGTGCATATTTTGCTTTTGAGATTTGCATAATATCATTATATAGTGAATATGATGAATACCTTCTAATCAATTATCTAAATTTCCGAAATTTAAAACAAAAATTTCTATTTTTTTAATGGTCATCCCTCATCATCCTGGACATGTGTTCCCTTGTTTCTTGTTGTCCCCATTCTGGAAACATCATGGAACATGAGTATTTACATGTTACCCAAAGACTAAAAAATGGATGATTGAATTTGTTGTAGATATAGCTCTTAACCACTAACAAATAATGAAGATTAGCAACTTCTTATATTGACCCTATAACCCTTGGACGTACTTAACAAATAAATAGGCTTGAATGTGTCCCCTCAACACTACTATGAAAGCCATGAAAATAGCAGCAAATAATCAACTTCAATATATTAAGCAATATAAGCACTATCATGGATTAAGAAGTCACAAATGCCAAGGAAAAAGGTAGAATGATAGAAACTTACTTATGGAACAAAGAGAGAAAAAGCTTTTTATTTGCACTCAAAGGGGACCAAAAGAAGAAAACAAGTAGAGGCTATATCATCAAAGATAGGATATTAAAATGACCACTTTTACATGGGTTTGCCTAAATTGATAAAGAATCAAAGGTCTCCAACTTCTGAATACAATGTACACAATTGGTAGAAAGCCAAATATTTGATGCTATAAATACCAAACTTTTTCAACTACTATATAATACATATTATAAACATCTATCTAGAAGACATTGGGAGATATCCATATATAATATTACTTATATAATTGTAGATTAATTATTAATGTATATTGATTAATTTTATTTCTATATTTATTAATATACTATAATATTGAAAATTTATAAATTAAATTAATAATATCATTTATTATTAATATATAAATAATGTATTTAAATGATATCTTTCAAATTGTATCCTATTTTAATTATTAAAATTAAAATAGACATAATGTAAAGGATAGTTATATATATAGTTGGCATGTAAATGGCTAGCAAAGTTAGAGGGTTTATGTAAACACACTCACACCTTTACAATCCACCCTTGCTCTCCGCATAATAAGAAATAAGAACAATGATAATAAAATGAGTATTATTTTCTTCTATATAGCCATCGAAGGCAGAACAGCAAGCAAATGCTCTTTTATCTTCTTCTCCAACCCTAGAAAATTTATTTATTCCAAATGTAATCATCAACTGTCAATAATAGCATGCCCTAATTGCAGTCACATGTACAATGGACTATATTGTTAAAGTACAATATAATTAAAATGGAAGACATACGAATAACATACATTGAAATACAACATTTTAAATAACAGTCATTTAAGATGGTATTTACCTGAATATATGACACCAAGTAGATCCTTGCAAAAAGCATTAGCTGGCTCTGAATGTAACACTGCAGCCTCACTATCAGATTCCTTCATATCAGATGCCAAGGCAAGATCCCATAATCTTATTGTACCATCTGCAGAACATGTTACAAATGCACCTCTGGCGGAGCCAGCTCCTGCACAATCCAAGCAATTTATGCTTCCCAATGTTCGAGATGATGGAAGATTAGATATATCCCATATACAGGCACTGTGGGAAAGAAATGCATAACATCTGGTTATCTGCAAAGATTTCAATAAGCATTAGGAGTACTATTCATTAAGAGTGTTTTAACTTTATACTGCTTACAAGTATCACAGACATCAAATACTTGTACACAATGACCAACAACTCAATTCAGGAACCCAAGTTATTAACTGAAATACTCACCTTTGATAGGTTATGCACATCCCATACATAAAGGCTGTGATCTCCATATATAACAGCTGCAAATGATCAAAATATAAGACATTACTAAAACTTTAGTTAAGAAAATTGTCACACTTTTCATACCCTTGCATAAAAAACTCACCAAGCTTTTGAGATGCTGAAAAGCTACAAGCAATTGCATCTGGAAAGTTAAGGCCCAATGCATCATGGTCTAAAGAAAAATTTGCAAATACTTTCTCATCATTTATCCCATGGTACCCATATGGTGCTGGCTTTGGTAAGGTGCCAGCATACAGAAGAGTTTCTTGCATAAATAAGCGAACAACACCATCACTACATGCACAGGCAATATGCGAGTCGGAAACACTCAACCCATAACCTTGTCGCACCTGCAGGATCATTTTGACAGATTAATTGACAGATGCTTACCATCAGATATGAGAAATCTATAAATTAACAGTCAAGCAGATAAGATTAGCATACCATTTCGTGACCCAATTTAATATAGCAAATAAAAAGTTAATAAAAGAAGATCGGCATACCTTCAAATCAACCCATTTTTTTATTGCAACACCAGAATGCAAAAGGCAAAGGATGCCTGAAAAATTCATTAAGTTAAATAGAATTAAATTCTAGAATGCTTCAAATTTCATCCCTCCTCACTACCAGAAGATTGTCTACAATGAAATGACTTTACCAGCTGTTGTTAAGGCATATATAGGCTGAAGCATCTCAACACACTGGTCTGCAGTTACAGACATACATTTAAAATATGATGCAGAAGATAGTGATATAAAAGAGCTCTCTTTTTGACTGCCAAGATTGACAGGCTTGCAATCAGTTGCCAAGGTTCCTAATCCTGCAGTCACACGACGACCCGTGTGCACTCCAACTATCCAGTACTTGAGATGCTTTGTACCAGCTGTAAGGAAAAAGTTACCATCCGAAGAAAAATGAACCGCAGTGATTGGTGAAACTGCTGTTGTTGCCCTGATTTTTGAAACTAATGTTTCACTTCTCCAATCCCACAGACAAAGAAATCCATCATGAGGAAATCCAACTGATAAAAGATGTTTACCTGAAACAGATCAGAAATTTAATTTTTCCAGCCCTAAGTGTGTCATCTACAAAATGTCATTGCATAGGGAAATCAGTTAATGCCTATAGCTAACCATTTGGTGAAAACTCCACACAAGAAACTCCATATTTATGGGATTTCAAGTCAGCAATACAAGAGCCAGTTGAAGAATCCCAAATTATTACAGCAGGCTGGTACCCTGACTGCAAAACATTTAAACGTAAACAGTCAGGATGCTGAAAACAATGATCTGACTTAAAAAATAGAACAAAAATATTTGAAGAATTTTCAACTGGCAAACAACTGTTCACATTCCTTCAGATCTCCAGCATACAAAGCAACTCCTCAATTAGACTTTTGGAGACTTATGTTCCAAAAGTCAACGTGACCAAAAACTTTAGAACATATACATGAAAACATGCAATTTAAGAGACAAAGGGATGAAGGAATGGCTCAGAATTTCAGGACTCAATTAACCATTGTTGAACTAATCAATGCCCTCTCACAAACAAGTACATTTCTGGCCTCTTCAGAATTGCAACCATGACGCTTTTCTCTCTTTCTATTACTTTCCAATTTGATACTAATATTATTGTATTGGAAAAAATACTGTTGTATTTGAGACCCCATGGACCATGAAAAATTAGCAGAATTTCTGAGAAGACCTGAATATATTTTGAATGATGGCTCAGTTTATGATATTGTTCTATATTATTTTTTTATATTTATTTTTCCCATCTTTGCCCTAATTACATGCACCAATCCCAAGATGCCACTTGTAAGCTTCTTGTTATCTCTTGCAAATGGATTAACCTCATCCCTCTATTGCACAAGATCAAATCCTATCTATCAATCATCCTCATCCAAAATCTATAAATCTATCATTCCACAAATCATTTCCAAAGTTAAGAATTGGATGCAAGGCAAGATAATGCTGCGGGAATTTTTGAGCAACCACATTGTCTCTCAACCACAATCTTGAGCACATCACATGGTCAACAAGTTTTGTTTCGGTGAGAAGTGTATTCCCTTGTTATTTTTTTACTTACCTTAGCTCAATTAGAGGTGCAATAGAATAGGATTATTTGTTTATGCATTGTTTGCAATTGCTTTGTACTATGTTTTGATGTACACACCATTATTTTAGCAGTAAGCTACAGATTATTAAACACAGCATGCCTGTGCCGTTTGTGCAGTGATGAATAGTATTTGTAGAGCTAAAGAAATCTGAACATACAGCACACTCAAAAGGAGCTCAAATTTTCTTAACCTTAAAAAATAAATTAATCCAAATTTTAACATTAAATAACAAACTTTATCTTTATAACAGCATTATAGTCCTACTTCAACCAATCTTAAACTAGACTAAGGTCTACAGCAAGATGCAACTAGTTTCTCCTTTTTTCATGACATGATCTCAGACAAAATTCTTACATTTGGCAATGGATGAACAGGGTTAATTCATCAAAAATCAGGTGCAAATGAAACCTCTAAAACTAGCATTCATACTTACAATCAGACATAAGGGGTACTATTGTAGAAAAGCAGACCAAAGCATAATTATAAAATGGTGGAACCAAGGTTTCATTATTATAAATTAATGTAAAGCTATTACAGAAGAAGAATGAGATAAAGGCTCAAGAGCTCCAACAATATCTTCACCCAAAGGGTGGCCAATAACACATATTGAAAGGCTACCTTCTAGCGAACAGAAGCAAACAACTTCTAATCACCCAACCAAATCGCTTTATTATTGAGTGTTATTGATTTACAAAATAATCTATGATTTGCACCTGTAAAATTTTGGATCAACAACCCAACAGACCTCCACTGATCCAAAATAGATCTTATACTCTAATACGTTAATCAACTAGTGCCTAGTGTTATCATCTACAGCCTGGAACTCACTAACACAAACCTGATGTCTAAGCGTTCATCACTCATCATCTTGCAGACTGACCTATGTGGCTACTGCCAACCTCTACAACCTGGCTCTCCCTAAAGCAGACCTGAGATCCAAGTATACATAACCCATTACTGGATTCTGATCCTTGTAACTTTGCCTGGACCTAAAGAATGCTCCAACCACACCAATTACCAATCTCTTCCCAATAGAACTTATAGTATATATATCTACCAATGATTCAACGACATTGAACATTATCTCCTCTAAACCGCCTCTCTTCTCTTAACCAAAACCTGCAATGTAAAACATCTAAACAATACTTTAAACTGCATTGATCGCTGTCTTCTCTGCAGACCAACCCTGTAGTATTAAACACTCATGGAGTGCTCCAACTACTCCTCAATCTCTAATTGGTCCAAATTTGTCCAACTGTGTGCAGGACAAATAATAGTCCTCTCTTATTGATCCAATTGCATTCAGGATAATCCTACATCCAAGAGAAACCTCAAAAGGTGACCATCATCTTCCATGTATCAATAGAGCTTAGAAAGTTCATTATCTCTATAATATTATCTGGATCATCTTCAAATGACACAGATCATCATCAAGTATCCTCAATACCACCCATTAAACACATAAAAGGGTTTTTCTATATTAACTTGAGGCACAAACATTTAATCTGAGTTAGCCACAACTGGCAATGCTCAAATGTAGCTTTATGTTACCAGTTCGCTCAAAAAATCCCCCACATCCAGGTTTGGTTCTTAACTGGTCTGGTTCCCAATCTAGATGCCCTGTGGGACTTCCCAAGGTGTTGCAAAACAGACCCGGATTCAGTCAGATTCACTCTACAACAAACCTGATGAATATGGGTCCATTTTGCAGGACTCGTGGAGAGTTGGGACCAGCAAAATCAAGAAATGCTTAAGGTCAGTGGAATGCATGGCAGAGCTTGCAGTGGCACTCCTGAGCTCAAAGTAGGAGGTGCTCTCCATAAAAAGCGACAGTCTCAAGACAATGTTTCCATGGGCATTGTGACAGGCAAAGCTGAAGGGACGTTAACAAAGTTAGTGTCATGCCATCAGGGTTCTGTTTGGGTTTCTGGTTTATTACTGCCATTCAGTGCCCAAGGTCAAAGTGTACCAAGCTGTATTGTCGTCAATTAAGATGAAAAACAAGACAAATGAGGGAGTTGACATCTGCCATTTGGACACCACGTAGTGAAATGTAAACCATGTGGCATTTGTGGCATTGGAACATCAGCCAGGGGAGATTCAAGTCTGCCATTGGATTTTCAAGAACGATCTCATATAGGTGCCACCTCCCACTTAATTTGTGTTTGTCATGTACAGCCATTCAGGCCTAACTAAAAGACAATGAAATAGCATTTGCTTTGAAGTACGATAAATAAATCTGTCTTCAATTACTTAGTGGGCAGGAAAAGCCTTTAACTTGTGATATATTTATGATCTTTATATGTTTTTTGTATGGACATACTCAAAACAAAACCCACCCCATTTATTTTGTTGTACTGCCATACCTGAACCTTAGTACCAGAACCCAAACCCAACCCTGAACCAGTAACTTAGATGTAGATAGAAAAGGTTACAATCAATATTGATCTTTGAAACTGTGTTTTTGAAAAAAAACATCTTATTCTTCCCACAAACATGCACTAAAGTGTTCACAACAACAAAAGGTCTCCACTATACTTATTCCTCCAAGTAGACCCCCTTTGATAGACAAAGAATGGATGTCATCCACAACTGGTTATGCGCCCAAAAACATAAGATGTATACAATGATATCAGAATAGTGTGGTGAAAGAGTTTTCAAAAACACAGAATAACATAACCAATGTCTCCAAATACTCCCTAAACCTCCAATTCGAGTGGCCAGATGACAAATTCGGTTTGAGAATGACAAAAATGTGACATTTATTAGTTGCACAACTGTTTAAAATTGATTTAACCCCTCACAAATGCAAATTCACAACTTTGTCCTTATTTTCAAATTTTAAAATTACTTCTTTGACAATCTGAAACCTATCATAGACACACTCACTTGAAAGCCCACTCAATCTAGATTTCAAACAGTAGAAATCACTGAAAAGAATGACTGCATGCAAATAGCAAAAATGGCAACTTAAGGTATGTAAAGTCCTATTTTTTGGCGAGTTTACATTTTGGCAAGTTTACAAAAATCAATTTTTCCACTGTTTGGGCACATAGCATTTTGGTACTTCAGATTTGAAATTTGAAGTTTTTAACAAAATACAAACAGCTAATCCATTGACAAGCAATGGTACATAAATGTGAAGAAAGTCAGTTTTGTTATGTGGCTTATTCTTGGTGGGTTTTGAGCACTAAACCCAAACCTTCAAATAAAAGATTTTCACCAACTTTTCTCCCCCACAACACCCTTCTGCTTGCACTAATAAATATTTAACCTTGTCTCTTGCAAAAAGTTCTTTTTAAATTACCCCTTGCATTTGTGGGGCCCTTTTAGCAATAAAATGGCCATCAAAAGATATCAGACTGACCACCTGCCTGCCTGCTTATAGAGCTATGCAGTTCTGATTTGGAGGAAGAGTTCAAGTTAAAAACAACAGAAGAGGAGCAAATCAATAGCTTTCAAAAGAGGAAACGATGCTTTCATGCATTGTCATGTCCCCTCGCATGACACAACTCATCCATTGATCGCGCCAATTGCAAAACCCAAGGAAGAGATCGCATTCACTATCACAACTGAATGCACTAAGAGAATAATTAAAATTGATAATGTAAAAGATAATATTAACATATGTTAATTGTCTTTTAAAGATAATCGCTATCATTAAGGAGAATGATGGGGTGCCTCCAAACAAAAAGACATGGCCAGAATAAAAGGATGAAACCCTTCACACGCATAGATATAGATGAAAGAAACCATTCATGGGGGGATTATCAAATTAGAAACAGAAAAAGAGACACCCGCCAAAGGGAGATACTGTGATAACCACATGAATCTTAACAGGTGTATTCCTACCACTCAGCACACCGTTGATCTAATACATACATGACAGCGAGTTGATGTATTTGTATTGTTCAATTTCTTACCATAGCGATCTGCTGCATTTGGATTAACTGATGATTAATATTTACATCTGATGGATATAGTTGTGTCAATTATTCTTTATAACAGAGATTGCAATGATTGATGAACTCTTGATAGCAGCAGTCTGTTGTATTAGCATTAAGTGATTACTCTTCATAGCATCATGCGCCCTAGATTTCTCATTAGTCCATAACATCAGATTACACACATACACTGATTCATTGTGCTTTTTTCACAGCACTGATCTGCTCACATGTGCATTGACTGAATAGCATAGAACTTTGCTAATGTCAAATTACTGTTATCTAACCACCCACTATCAATTGTTATATTATGCATCAATCTGAATCTTTAAGCATTACTGACTGTCATTTAGGCATGAATTGAAATACTGTTCTTTATACATAGCCATAATGGATACAGCACATATTGCACATGTTTGACTAAGGATAAAATCAGAATATTTAAATCTGTCTGCAACCCTGCTTGGGGGAAAGGGCCAGAGAAAGTGGTGCTGGCCAGATACCCCACTTAAGTTCTGCCCAATCCTAAGGAAAGGATGGGCCATGGAGGGGTGGAAATCCAACCTAAGTTCTGCCCAATCCGAAGGGAAGGATGGGCCATGGAGGGGTGGAGATCCCACCTAAGTTCCGCCCAATCCTAAGGAGAGATGGGCCATGGAGGAGTGGAAGTGCCTAGACCATTTGTGAGCTCTGCCCGATTCCACCAGTAGGCAAAGTGTCTTCTGAGGTCGTGACATGGTTGGGGAAAGCAGGTACAAGTCGCCAACAGGAAGAGTTGTGGCATACAACCTCTTAGGCTTGGCAAATGGCTTCGGGCGAACCCATCCATGTGCTCCTCCTAGTTCATAATAGTCGCATTGATGATAAATTTATAAATGTGATATCAATAGCTAATGCTAACAAATGTATATGTGCATATATTGTTCATGTGGTGATTGTAGGTTTCAATCAAGCTTCCACCAATAAAGAGCTACACATTTGATAAGGAGAAAACCCTAACCCTAGTTGTGGAACTTGGGATCAATAAGCGAATTTTAGGGCAAACCGAGACAGGGGACATTACAGTGGTATCAAAGAATAATCCTACCATCTTGTGAAAAAGTGGTTAATGCAAACTTACCAAAGAAGGCACCCTAGGAAGAACAACACCATGAGCGAATAGATGAGCAACAAAATGAGAACATTCATGGAACAAACCACCCAAGCACTCATGGACCAAAATGAGAGGAACAAAAGAACCACCCAACTTCTCCTCCACGCCATCCAAAATATGAATGGCAATAACAAAAGGGAGACGAATTCTAATCATTCTGAAAACAATAACCCCATCTCCCCAAAAGCACTCAACTCTAGGCCAAAAAGACCCCCCTTCTTACCTAGGGAAGAAGGCATGGAAGAAGGGGAGGCAAACAAACCACCCACAGATAATGTGGATGAAATTGCAGCAGAATACGATATGCTTGACCCAAAAATTAGGAGAAATATCCCTTTCAAAGACTATTGTGATGCCAAATTAAGAACCACCCCTAGGAAGGAAAGAAAGAGGCAGCCAATTAAAATCAATTAGGAATAATTATATATATATATATATGATACCCCTTGTAATGTCCCATAATTGGGAGTGCCCTAAATTTGCCCTAATTTCCCTAATTTGAATACCAAAGGGGTTAGATAATATCTTTCCTTTGATTGAAACCCTGATTGAAGCCCTGCACACAAGTTAGAACCATTTACCATAATCAAACTGATTAGCAGATTTTAATCATTTATCACAATAATACTAATTAGCAGATTACCATAATTAGATGTTAATAAACTCGGGGCCAAACATTAATTCAATCACAAAGTACTCTTAACATCCTTGGAGGGTTCAATCATAGAAGAGAATGGGAGAATGTGACTTGATGGGGTGCCTTGGACCCTTTTTCCCTAGACCCAAGGGGATATACCATCTCCCTTGGCCTCATGTAGCACATACCAACCATATGAGGTGATCTATCTAGGAGGTGTCTTTTCCATCATCCCCTCATCTTGCCAATCATTTCCTCTCCCTATGATCTGACCCCCTGTGTTAGTCATCCATGATGGAGGAGTGAGATTCCAATGGGTGCCCTGAAAATGCCATCTCTCCTAAGCCCAAAGGCAATACCCTCTATACCCACTTGGCCTCCTGGGGCTCATCAAGTCCCCATCTAAGGTGGCGTACCTAGGAGAGTGCCCCATCACCGTTCCCCTCTTGTAGCCTCAGTTCCTTTCATCATGGCTGAACATTCAAGGCATATGACAACAAATATTAATCAAATTTACTGATATGACAATAGCAGCAATACATCATTAGTAACTGGAATGTCTAATTAAATAATCACAGCCACTTATATTAAATCAGGCTGCACCATATAACATGTAAGTCAGATCTCATACCACCAACTTAGGAATTTGGACTGCTTAAATACTTGATTATTTCCTATCTTAGAAGATGCAGTTCCTCTTATTCGATTTATATCTGTAAATGTTTTGCTGAATCAATGCTCGGATGTTATTGGTTTCCAAACAGAGTTAACTTTCTCTCCAATAGTTTTGTTCTTAACACTCCAAAGATATCATTCGTGTAAATAAAACGCATAAGAATCCATTATTCATATTAACATAGCAACTTATAAGGCCCAATAATTGCTGCAAGCATCATTATTGCATAATCGAATATAACTTATATATATATTGAGTTTATATGAGTTTATATACTTAGATATATATATATATATATAATTAATTCTATTCAACTTACTTCCCCGAGTATATCATGTGAATGTATCCACTACTATGCTCAGGGAATGTTGTTCCATATGTCTGTTTAAATCTGCTTATATTATATTGTTCCAGCTTTCCTACTTAATTGTTCTTCCATGATTCCCTATCCCATTCTCTTATTCTGATTTCTTTACAATTATCTCTGCTGTTACCTCCTTCTTTGGAAATGCACCCCTTTTTATTCCTTACTGTGGAAGAGTCATAACTGTTCACTATATTATTCCCTAGGCAAGGGACACGTCCCCCTACCCAGATCGCTGCCTTAAGTGAATCGCTGTCTCTTTTCTTAGTAGTAATCGTTGTTTCTTTTCTTCCATAACCCCCGCCTTCATTTGTTAATAATCTAATTGCATTTTCTCCTTGATTTGTCTTTATTCACACATCAGCGCTTTTTGTTATTATAGGGTCAACCGCTGCCTTCTATCATCAATCGCAGCCTGTGTTCACACTCCATATATTATATTTATTTTACTTTATTAACATATTTATAAATCAAGTTCATTATTAATATATTTTTTTTATGTTTATATATTTATATTAATATATTATTATTTACTATTACATTTATAAATTTAATTTATTGTTAATATTGTTAATATTTTTTTATATTTATATTATTATTCATTTTATTTATATATTTATTTACATTTCCAATTTCTGGGGCATGACAAGAATGCTCGTGTAATAATCACCCTTAATTTTATTTTTAACTTGTTAGCTCAAACAGAATGAAAATGCTAAGCAACTTTCCTTTCCACTTTATGATCACCAAGTTCCCAATGTGGGTGAGGTGAGAGCATACGGTGCATGGGATTACAATTATACTTGAAATGAAGCAGCTAAAAGTAACATCCACTTATACAATGGGGTTAGCTAGGCACGTCCACTTTGCAATGGGAAAGCAGATACAATAATTGAGGGTAAAGCAAGCTCTTCCACTTTTCAACGTTGAGTGGGTACCAAAGAACCACACGTATTCAATGGGGTAAGTAACAAGAGCCAATTATTCAGTAGCGTGAGTGGCACAAAATAACATGAGCAAATCACTGGTTGTACTACCACTCAGTGTTACAATGTTAACTCATTCAAAACTTTCAAATTCAAGATAATGATATGAAATGAAACTAATTGGAACACCCCCCAAAGTATCACAACTAAGGAAACTAACCACCAATCTTTGAAATAGCAAGTATACCTCAAGGAAATGGCAAATAGGTAACTGGTACAGGTCTGAAACTTCGCTGCAGCAGTCTGGACAGCGAGATAATGACTCAAAATTCTTCAATGATCTACTCCCAAATGCACCCAATGACCAATGTAGACTTAGAACAATGTGTCCAGCTCACTCTAAGCAACTTACCACCTCCCAAGAATAGATTATGATGATCTGATAATGATTGAACAGCAGCTACAGATCTGTCACAAATCAGAAAACACTGCACCAGCAAGGTCTTGGAATGGTACGGCCCACTCTAGAGCATAAATATTCAGCAAGTTCAGTCTGAAACCTATCCAAACTTCGTCCAAGGAGCTGGACGCCACATTCTATGGTGTTGGAGACTCCAAAACCCAAGCGCCTAACTCTCCAACTCCACACGCCCCCTTCACCAGGAGGATGGTACGGCCTACATAGATAAGAAAAAGCTTCCTCAAATTGTATAGTCAGCCATCAAGAGTTAAAGTAATGCCAAAACCAATAATTTTCTAGAGTTTATTACCAGCAATGAAGTCTTATGCTACTGGAGTGGCTCATGAGGATGTACGGTCTGCAGGAAGAAGATGCACGGCCAACCTTAAGCTTGTCCAATCACCCCACACAAGAAACTCAATCATCTTCATCAAAACTTCGATCAACACTCCAAAATTTGCATACTAAACACCATCAAAGTATTCATAATGGAAAGCCAAAATTGAAAACTTCAGTCAACTCCAATGGTGACTCCTGGTTGGAATCACACAAATCTAGCTAGGGAATATCTTGCAATTCCGAAACTAGAAATCTATGAGGGATTTCATCCTTAAATATTGTAGAGAACCAAAGCCATTTCAGCAACATAACATTATCATTCTTCAACATATGCAACAATGAGCCCTAAGCTTGCTTCTTTAAAAGTGATACCATGGTTAGAAAGGAACTCGTCTTGCTCCATTGACTCCATCTCCTCAAAGCTTTCCAGAACATCAAATTTATTGTTGGAGATCCCTTTCGGAATATGTTTTTGTGAACGATTTCCAACTCTCCCCTTCGTCTGAGGCTTCACAGGAATAAAGCCATCTGCATCTGCTTGATCTAGGTGGACTAGATTTTTGCTTTTTGCCCTTGGATTAACCACTTGAGAATCAAGGGAGGAATGTACGAGTTTGAGACCTAACTTTGGACAATTCCTTTGAAGATGCCCTTATTCATGACAAGTCCAACAACAAAAGGGAAGGGCTTCATCATCAACTTGTTGGATCCAGCTCATATTCCCTAGTCTAATTTCTACAAAATCTAGAGGAGGGTTATTTACATTTATTTCAACACAAATGTGGGCATAAATAGCTACCTTTCTATCTAGAGTTTGACAAGTTGGGCCCAAAGGCTTTCCAATGACCACAAGTCTCCAAAATTCCATTGGAAGCCTAGGCAAGCAAATCCATACAAGAATTCTTGTAGGAAACTCCTCCATCGGATCAAACCCCACATGCCATGGCTTAATAAACAAACTCGCTTGATTATGGAAGTAAGGACCTCTCTCAAAGATCATATTATGACCTGCCTTTCTAGTAAACACCACCATAAAATAGCCATTTGCAGCCAATATTGTCTCCATATCTCCTTTCATATTCCAATTTTTATGAGTCCAAAACTTTGAAAATTGAAGAAAAATATAAAGACCCATGAACTTACAGATCAATGCATGCTCAAAAAGGTAGAGAACATTATCTACCACTAACTTAGGATTGATAACTTTTGTCAAACAATCCTTGCTTTTCTCCAAACACCCATTGGGGTTTGAGCAACTTGAAACCCAATTCTCAAATCTAACCTCGTTGGTTGCATGCATAAGAAATTGGACAACTCTATCATGCCTATCCCCGAAAGGTTCCTCATAATTAAGAATGTCCTTGAATGAGGTGTTAGGAGGGTCCTCCAAATCCCTGCCAACCTCCATATGGCTCACCACAATAAATCACAATCAAAGAAAGATCAAAAAGAAATGATTAAAAGGAGAACAGACAAAATTGCCCAAACCTCCATATGCCACACCTAAACAATCCAAAGAGTAGCCAAGAAACAAAAGAAAAAAAACAGTACTAGCACCCACCAAGCACACCAACTCCCCAAGCAACTTGCAACAAAGAGAAGATTGAGAGATGGGTCACGACCAAGCCATGGAAGCCTGCACGACCTAACAGCCGCAAAATGCAAACGCCATCCTCTTTGAATCACCAACCCAAGGAAGATCCTCAGTATTATATATTTAGTTATACATACATACAATCACATTATATGTATATATAATATAGTTTTAGTATTATTAATATATTTATTAAATGAACTAATTAATATTTATAAAAAATAAAATATAAAATTAATTGATAATAAATATATTAGATTATTATAAATATAAGTCTCCCCCACAATTCCTATGTTTTCTCCTACATCAAATCCTCATTCAACATGGAACTAACAATGAAGCTAGCGAATCTAGCTAGTCTATATGATGAGGATTCCCAATTGAAGACGAGAATATCATCATTCTTGAATCTTTTTATTTATTTTCTTCAAACTTTATAAACTCCTTACACCAATCAACAAAAACTAACAAACTCGATGACATCCACCACCACACCACCCTAACTACTTCCACTCTCTACTAAACCCAAGGTGTTTATGACATACAAATTAAGAAATATTAGATCACCAACTTCCTAAAGTGAACATAAGAGAGCATGCATACAAGTAAACAAAAACAATAACAATTGTTTTAATAGTAGATTTTGCCTTGAATACCACATAAGCATTCCTTGTTTCTTCCAAGGTCAATCATTTGTACATGTCATTACGTTGTTTGTTTGTTCAAAGCTTTAACAAAAATCAAAAGTGTTATCATGACATAGAGAAACTTTATTCATTATGGGGACTCTATGGCCAAGGAACAACCTAGGTGTCCCCTAGTCGTCTCCCCAACATTCCCTACAAAGAAGAATGTCTCCTACTTTGATGAGGACGCCTTGAGTATGTCTGCATTGCAAGCAATGGTGAGGAGATGGGAGGAGGTTTCAATTTCATCCCAAAACAACATTTTTTTGGGGGCAAAGGGAGTGGGCTATTGCATCCTTGTGGAACACTCAAATTTATACAATTGACCTTTTCAAAAAACCATATGGCCTAAAAGGGAAAATTTTGGGCAGGCCATAAAAATCAAAGTTACCAATCTTGGTTCAAGCTCTCTAGTTCAATTTGCAAATTTGGTCAAAAAAATTGAGGTTGGGTACGTTTTGAGTTTGTCTATTAAAAAACAAATAAAAATCATAAATATATATACCATAGTTGGCTCACTCGCTAAAAACTCGCGAGTTTTTGTTTTTCGAGTTTTTTTCAGAAACGAGTTTTTACGAGTTTTACTCGCAAAAGGTACAATCCGTACTTTTTGCAAGAACTCGCCGGAAAAACTCGCGAGTTTTTAAAAAAAACCCGCTCGGCCTGTGTCTTATGTCCGCGGCCGGCCAAAACGTCATTGTCATTTCATTTTGTCACTTGTTTTCACTCTTAGCAGAGGAAAAAACTTGCCCAAAGCATTTTGCACTATTTATCTGTGATTTGGCATCGAGGAGACGAGATTTGAAGGGGATTTTCATCAGATTTCGAAGGCAAATTGGATTTCCAAGTAGGTTTTCTAATTTTTCTTGTTCTTTCTTTTTTTTTCATTTTTTCTTCTTTTTTGTTGATTGTATGTTTAAAAAACATCATGAATGAACTATAAAACAAATTCAAATACATTTATATGTTTAAAAGAAGATTTAGATTCAACAAAACAAGAATTTGTGACACTTTTTTATGATTTTTTTATATATTTTGCAGTTTTTTTCATTTTTTTCAAATTTTCTTCAAATTCTAGTTATTTTTTGTAATTTTGATTCTTCTTGTTTGTTGAAAACATGTTTAAATTTATATATTAGCTTAATTTGTTACTAATTTAAAGTAGTTTTCTGATTTTTACATTTTTTTGTAACCCTAGTTTATTATTTTCTTTTTTTAATCCATTTTTTTTGATGAAAAATTGAAAATGTTTAGAGTTTAGACTTTAGAATCTTAAATTAGTTTACTATTTAGAATCTTAGATTAGTTTAGAATCTATTTTGAAATTTTCAATTTTGATTTAATCTAATTTAGCTTGTTTTTAAAATTTCTATCAAAAAACTAACAAGTTGTGATTTCACTTTGTGTGTGTACTGTGTAGGTAACAGGTTAATTGATCATGGCTTCTGAATCCGCTTCTACCCCTACCTCAGCCCCATCTGTGCCTGGGAGTGGGGAATATGTAGGCACTCGTCCAAAAGGAGCTAGAGATCCCGCTTGGAGATATGCATATGAAGGACCAGAACCTGGATCAGTGTATTGCATTAGATGTAAAGAAATTTACCGTGGAGGCATCAATCGCCTCAAATACCACCTTGCAGGCATCCCTAGACGTGATGCTAAGGCTTGCATAAACACCAATGAGGAAATCAAAAGACAAATGAATGCAATACTTTCCGCTGCAGAAGAAAAAAAGATGCAAAAAGCGAAGGCAAAAGCAGCAATGCAAGCTGCCATAGCTTCTTCTCAAGGTGTTGCAAGTGCAGACAACCTTCACTCACTGTCAGATGATGATGATGTAGTAGCCAACATAGCGGGCTCTCTTTGTGGTCCACGTGTGCAAAGGCAACCCACCACCACCACCATGCCTTCATCTTCCTCTACTAGAGTACCAGTGGCAGGATCAACACAGACACCTAGAGCCACAGGTTCACACATTGGTGATTTTTTTGTGCCTAGAAACACACCTGGTGCACAACCTTCTTTAGAGGCAACTAGGTGGAATAAGGAGGTGCGTGAGCATGCAGATGTTGCTTGTGCCGATTTTTGGTACTTCAACAACATCCCTTTCAATGTGGCAAGCTCACCTTATTGGGACAATTTGGTGACCGCATTGACAGTTGCAGGGAAAGGCTACAAGGCGCCTTCGCGCAAAGAATTGAGTGGAAGGTTAGAAATTAGTTTATGTTCTTTAATTTAATTTTATGTTTCTTAAGTTTAATTTATGATTAATTTAAGTTATTTTTTTGTTTACAAATTAAAATTGTGTACTTAATTTCACTTTGTACTTGTAGGTTGCTTTCTAATGCTACTGAAAGAGCAAAGGCAGTGATACAAGAACAAAAAGAAGAATGGCAACAATATGGCTGCACTATTCTTTCTGATGGGTGGACGGATGGAAAAAACCGTACCATCATAAATTTTTTGGTTTCTTGCAAAAATGAGGTGGTGTTCTTGAAATCCGTAGATGCCTCCAACATAGTAAAAAATGCAGAAAATTTGGCTAGAATGTTGGAGCAAGTGTGCATGGAGGTTGGGCTTAAAAATGTCGTGCAAATCATAACTGACAATGCAGCGGCATATGTGGCAGCAGGAAGAATCCTCCAAGATAGACACCAGACAATTTTTTGGACACCATGTGCTGCCCATGTCCTTGACCTTCTTTTGGAGGACATAGGAAAATTACATTGGGTCACACCGATTGTAGAGGATGGAAGAAGGATCACTAAATACATCTACAATCACCCTTGGGTTCTGAGCTTGATGAGGGAGCACACCAATGGGAGAGACTTGGTGAGACCTGGTGTGACAAGGTTTGCAACGGTTTTCTTAACGTTGCAAAGCATTCTTGGCGCATTGACGGCTTTGAAACAAATGTTTGTGAGTCAAGCATGGATAGACTCACCTTATTCAAAGAAGCCGGAAGGAGAAAGAGTTGCAAGCATTGTCTTCGAGCCCCTCTTTGCACAAAAAGCAACAGAGATTGTGAAGGTAACTTCAAAACTTTGAGTTTGAATCTAAATTCAAATTGAACATTTTCTTAAAATTAATGTCCTTCATTGTAAATTTGTAAATTACTAAATTGTAACTCTAATAGTTTTTTGCATTTTTAAATTTATATTGTAAGTGTCAGAGCCCTTGGTTAGAGTGCTCCGTTTGGTGGATGGGGATCAAACCCCAATGGGTTATCTTTATGAGGCCATGGATAGGACCAAGGAGGCTATTAGAAATTATTATAAGGGGGACAGCCTCAAGTTTGATCCCATTTGGGAGATTATTGACAGGAGGTGGAACAATCAACTCCACCAACCTATCCATGCAACAGGGTACTTCTTGAACCCCCGTTTCATCCATTCAGGCACCTATACAGATCCTACTGGAGAGGTTATGGAGGGCCTCACTACTTGCATTCAGCGGATGACATCCACACCTGATGAGGCAGACTACATTGTTAATGAATTGCAAAGTTACAGGGAAAAAAGGGGTGTACTCTTCTCTTCAGACTTGGCAAAGAGAGCAATATCTAGGCTGCCACCAGGTATAAAATTTGAAATTTACAAGTTACAAAAATGAAAATTTGATAGTTACAAGTTACAAGTTTTTTCTAACTTTTTCTTCTTTTTTTTGTAGATGTTTGGTGGACACATTGGGGTGGAAAAACCCCACATCTTCAAAACTTTGCCCTCCGTGTTTTGAGCCAGCCTTGTAGTTCATCCAATTGTGAGCGCAATTGGAGTTTGTTTGAGGCCATCCACACAAAGAAGAGGAACAAACTCGCTCAAAAACGCCTCAATGACCTTGTCTATGTGCAATATAATCTTCGATTGCGCATAAAAAAGGTAGAGGAGATATCATATGATGATCCAATTGATTTGGAGGAGATAGATCCATACAGTGATTGGACAGGGCGAGGGGAGCAACCTCCATTGTTTACCGAGGATGAGATTTATGATTTAGAGCGACAGGCAATGGAGGAGGGTGGATTTACATTCTCATTGGATGACCTTGAGGATGATCCTGAGGAGGAGTCATTGCCAGTGCCACCACCAGCAGCTGCAGGAGGATCTACATCTAGGATGGAGGTTGAGGAGCCACAGGCACAGCAGGAGCGGAGTCCTATGATTACACGGACACCCTCTTCCGGTCCCATACTGAGATCTAGACATGGGAAGAGGAAGATGTGATTCATGTGAATTTGTAAAAACTGAAATATATTAATGTTTATGACATATGTAGTATTTACTTTCAGTTTTACAAAAACAATTTGCTATTTCATTTTGTTTCAGACTATTATCATATCAGCACATTGAGCATTCCACATGAGGATGCCATTTTGTATCCAATTTCTTTCAAATCAATCAAATATAGCTTGTTTCTTATATGTACTCATTTATTGACTCATTGGATGCATCTTATCTTTGAATTTTGCAAAAAAAATGAGTTTTTAGTGAAGTTTAAGCAATTTTTTAAGTTCCCGAGTTTTTTGCCGAGTTTTTGCCGAGCCGAGTTTTTCGGGCTTGCCGAGTACTTGAAAATGCCGAGTTTTCCAACTATGATATATACATTGTTCTAACTAAAAATAATAACATACATTTAATAAACAAAATAACCTAAAAACTTTAGATCATATGTACCTAATATCAAAGGCTTAACCCCCTTTGTGTGGACCCTACCAATAGCATTAAAAAAACATGATTATAATGTGTTGGATGCTTTAAAATGCAATAGAAAATAAAGCATGTGTTTGAAAGAAATGTAGAAAGTAATACTCCAAGGCATTTCATAACAATCAATGCAACTTTCAAAGTTGGCCACTCCTCAAATACAATTTCCATACACCATCCCATCTAACAACCCACAAATTGCATTTGTTAACACATTTTGAAGCCCTCAACAAAAGTTAAATTGCTCTAACTCTAAACTAGACTAAATATCTGATAAAATGTTGAGGTACTTGTTGATCTAGAAGAATATTGAAGAAGGCATCAAAGGGCTTCATCTGATAGAGTTATGAAAAGTGCCTTAAATGCACTTGCTTCACCTGGCATAATATTAAAGAGGGGCTCAAAGGGCTTCATCTAACAAATATGTGAAAGGGGATGCCAAAAATGATTAAAAAGGGAAATTTTGCCCAATTCATTTTGGGCTTGCCTAGTACAAACCCACAATGAAACTTCTACCACTTGTGCAATTCCACGACCAATTTGACCCAAATATCAAACCATCCAAGGCTTCTACTAAGAAAACCAATAATATTGTAAAAAATCTTAAAGGATAATAATTGCACATGTATCTTGTTGGTACTCAACCTAAAAATGCACAAAATTGCTCCCAACCCCATGTCGAGCTCTCACCTCCAATCTTGCAATGAAACCCTACATCTCCTATCATAACCTCCTAATTAGACCTTCTATCCCACATTGGATTTTTGTATTTCTTCCAAATTGCCTCTGTCACTTGCCAAATCTTCCCAAGATGCCATTGACAACCAAATTTGACCCTTGCAACTATTCCAAGAGAGTCTTCCTACCTACAAACCATTTCCCATCCCAAGGGTGCAAATTTTCTTGCAATTTCAACAATGAATGATGAAGTCTAGTTTGCCATGAATGCGATGGTTGAGTTCCAACTCCTAATGCTCCTCACACCTATTCCAAATCATCCATCTCAAGGATTTCGTGGAATTTCGTTTGTCTTACACACCACATTTACGACCCCCAATTCTCTATCAAATTCCCACAAGTGACTAGGCAACCAAACAAAAAAGTTATATATTCAAGTCTATTTTGCAAACAAATAGTCAATCGTTTATTCATCTCCACACGATTGCAAGTGTTGAAGATCGTATAGGGTTTCAACCCATGCAAGCCCAATCACCTACAAAATAACACGTTTTGAAAATCACAAAGAAGTCATCATATTGTAACTAGTGTTTGTAAGCGAATGTATTTGTGACCATTTGTAGATCTTCAAGGGAACTTCTATGTGACGAATTGTGATAACATTCTAGCTTAGGGCTTCCTCTTGCCACATTTGTTGGTATGAATGCACTAAAGATTTGATGACTGTTGCAACATTTTAATTCATTGCAAACTTTGTACTGGTCTCTTCTTTATTCCATATGGATTTTTGCAATTTGGAGATAGATTATTAAGCATGTTTAGTTGTTTAATATCATACCTTTGGTGTGTGTGTATGCATAATTTATATTTTGTTGTGATTTCAATGTGTTGTTTCTCTTGGTAGACTTTGTCTCTGTAACCCATTGGATTAGACATTAGTCCTGGAAGTCATTATAAACAATACATCTTTCACCAATAGTTTAGGAGTAGGATAGTAGTTTGTATGCACCTCAAATTCAATGATTCATCCAAGGAAACATCTATAGCAAGTCGTAATAGTTCTTATCCTAAGGAATCATGTTTTTTGTTCCTTCATCTTGCACTCATGCAACAATGTTCATATCAACTTAAAAGAGATTTTTGTGCAATAGATTTGTTGGTATGATTGTAACAGGAATCATGTTTTTCAATCCTTAGTCTTTGGTTTAGCGACAAATTTTGTAGTCAAGCATAAATTGGATACTATTGCAATGCTTTCAATTTATTTATCCTCAAGTTTGATTAATCCTATCAAGGATACCTCTAGGAACACCTTCCTAGGTCTAGCTAAGCTCGAAGTGAAAAAGAGATTATCCACTCTCAACAATTGGCATACAATCACTCACATTTTGTTGATGAGTTGATTAATCCGCCTTTAAGACAACATTTCCCTAACCCTAAAACAGATTGATTCTTCTAGAAGTGTGAGCAAAAATTCCAAGACCCAACATATCTAATCTATAATATTTCCTTTTTTAATCATGGATTGCCCTAGCATTTAAAGGCCAGCATTGAAAGGATGGCTATCATGTATATTTTTCCTAGCAAGCAAGGTAGGGAGCCCTAGTAAGAAAAGACACAATAAAAAGACTTTGGATTTCTATGTGCACTAAAGTTTTACCAATTGATTGAAATAGGAAAGAGAGTGGCTTCATGATAGCAGCTTATGCAAATAAACCATGTAGTGTGTGTGTAATATATATAACCATCACCTAATAACTCCAAGTACCATGCTTTTAAAATAAGGACATTCCAATCTTAGTTCTTTACCCAACTCTAGATGACAGGTTAAAACAATAACTATTATTGTCATGATGGTGATGATCAAATACTAATATAATTTATTTTGATTTCATTGGCATCTATTTCTATACTTTAAAATCTTAATTTTATAATTTTAAATCATTTTACATTTTTTAAGTTGCATAGCCATCATGTAATTGTTTTTTACTTAATCTATAGTAATTACAAATTTTACAAAATATATATATTTTCCATCTCCAAGTACCTACCTTTCATTTTTTTAAATGGTGTACTAATACTAGTGCCTACTTCTTGTACCAATTCCAATCCTTGTCTCCAAAAAACTACAGTAAAAAACAAAAAAAATTCCTTCCCTTTTATCCTGAGAGGGTCTCACTAACTTTGTACAAGGACCCTAACCCTACTCAAAGCCCTCTAAGTGTAGTTGGCAATGGATTCCAATCTATGTTGAGCAACAATAAATGTGTTGAGTGAAAAAGAATGGAAAAACAACAAGTACTTGTCAATTCAGCTTGGATATTTATTTGGGAAGGGAAATAAAAGCCTTATATTATTACTCTCACTCGATTTCATGTTTTTCAAAATTTTACTTAGAATCATTTCAAGCAAATAAAAGCAGTGAAAGCCCACCAACTATAAAAATCATTCATTCAAAGTATTAAACCAAAGGTGCATTTACTCAAAGCATATATGAAATGAACCAAAATCAAAAAATTGCTCATTTGGAGAACTTAGGATATTTACAATACAAACCCCATCTTTGACACATTACCAAACAACCTCAAAACCAACTTAATAACCATGGTATACAATTATATATTTGTAACAAGTGCAATCATCCTTGGAACAAGGGAGGCAAAAATTATGGCTAGATGACGACAGTTTATGTCATTAGCCTAAGAGTAATTTTTTAAGGAAAATTAAGCACCCATCACAAACTCACAATATTAGGTTTTAAATGGGAGTGCATATTGACATTCAATCATTTAGGTTCAAGAATTTCAATCACAATCATAACACTCTCCAAATATGGCAAGATATTGCCACATGCTAGCTAAACAACCAAATTGACTCATACTTAACTAAAACTTGAGTCAAATCAAGTTTGATCAAATACAATTTACCAATAATCATTTAGTAGACAAAATTGAAATACTTGTGAGTTAATCAATGGTCCAAAGAACATATCCCCAAGGTTTCAAATGAAATCCCAAACATCTCAAGGATAGATGGACAAGTGTGGGACATCCCCCCACACATCCTCCTTTTTCTTCAAAATTTGGAGCATTCAATAAATGTCTCGAAAAGGGGGACACATCTCCTATTTTTCAGAACTTAAGCGACTCCTTGATGTCACTAGGGCAATAGAGAGGACAATATAGTATCCCTCAATTGTACCAAGGACATCAAGGCATTTTGGACAACTTGCACCATTTGCTGCCTAAAAAAAATACAGGTATTGTTGAATCAATGGATTTTCATTTTGTTTTAATATATGTATGTCCTTTGTATTTGCATGCATAACTTTAATTCAAATTTTGTAAAGAATTCTATGTTCTAAAGAACACAAACTCGATGTAACATGCTTGAGGTCATCAGACCAAAACTCTAACGATATACCATCCCTATTCAGATTTATATAAGTATTGCTGCATCTTGACATGTGTTTTATGTTTTCCTTCACATGCATTGACTTGAAATAATCATCTTATATTTTAATAGATACTTACAAAGCATCTTTATTGATTCCTCATAAATCATAAACCAGTTAATAGTGTTGCTTGAATATTTTCAAGCTAGCTGGAGAAAAAATCGACATAGTATTATAATAGCAACTCAGAATCATTTTTTAGTTCCCACATATCATATTACGATTATCGTATAGTTTGATTGATTTAATGAAAGTCAATAAAATCATCATATATTATTGGGTCAATGGAATGTCATTGAAAATTCAGTAAATTGTATTTACTTTTTTAACATTTCAGCTT
This sequence comes from Sequoiadendron giganteum, assembly GCA_007115665.2. Classification (NCBI taxonomy): domain Eukaryota; kingdom Viridiplantae; phylum Streptophyta; class Pinopsida; order Cupressales; family Cupressaceae; genus Sequoiadendron; species Sequoiadendron giganteum. Next base: position 99,904,122 of record CM021108.1, read on the forward strand.
CTTTTAGTAAATTAAGCTATTTTATGCTTTAATTTATTTGTATGTTAAAAACTAATATTTTATATATCATTTTAACAGCCATTCCCCTGCCATACCCCAACCATATCCTGACCCCCCTCCCCTTGAAACATGGAGAAAAACTGATAACAATTGATATGCTCCAAATGAACTTGAGAAAATCCTGCCAAGACCATGCACAAATGCTCACCTTTTACAAAACATATTAGTATATGTTGTATTTTGAATTGTCCTTTTTGCCAAGTTTTAGCAAATCTTTTGCTAATTTAGTTAGTAACCTCAGAAGGGGCTCCATCTGTCTACCAATTTCATGTTGATTGACATAAAAAACTGACCAACAAAAAACTATCAAAAGGTCCAACTGTTTTGATTTATTTAATTATTTCTAACACTTTAAAGTTCCAACCAAGCTACTCGTCACATGTAATGAAAAATATGCCCTTAATATTTCATTTGGAAGATAATTGCATAGCATGAAAAGGAGCCTGTCTATCAATTTCAAACGTCAAGAGACAGGAAATAACAAAATGAATGCCAATTTTATTCAAATGTGTTTGCTGCACAAAACAAACTTCAAGTTAGGAGAAGCATACCTCTCCAGCTGCAATGAATTTTCCACCATAGTGTGAATATGCCACACAAGTCAATGCTTTTGGAGTTCTAGAGGCCATCAAGAATTGAACTTGGGAATTTGTGTTTATATTGTACACAACTACCACACACCCCGCAAGGTACACACAATCTCCAGTCGAAAAATTAGAAGCAAATCCACTTGCATTTGTGGTTGTCAAACCAATGATTTTCTCCAATTCAAGCTGTCATGGAATATAATTCAACAAACATTCTTAGAAGAACTTACAGAAAATGTTATGGAAGAACAAACTCAAAAAGGAATGTCATAAAAATGTTAGGTTCTTGAGCCCAACTAATCATTTAAGTTTAACTGATGGGTTAAAAAGTTAGGGGCATTTTCACAGCAGTTAAAAAACAGAAAATTTGCTCATTTATACTCAGTATTAATCCTAAGAGAATAAGTTGGCATAACTAAAAATTTCAAAAATAGTATAACAGTAAAAATCACTGGTGCAAATTTAGAAAAGGTAGCTGAAAGCCTGAAAGATTAAATTAGAAACAATGTTTTTAAGAATTAAATAAAATAAAAACTTTTAGGAATTGAAAGAGGCAGCCAGTCAAGAATATTCCGTGAGTATTTCCAACATGGGACCTTTTTGACATGACTTTGTATTGAAAAAACACCAGAAATAAATCTCTACATTATCAGAATGAGAAACAGGTATACGGCAAATCTCAATGACCCGGAATAAAATATGTCATGAAATCATCCGTACAAAGATAAAGACTAAGATATGATGAAGTTTATAATATCAACATTGGTAGACTATTTAAATTATTTAGAATGTCTTCGAACATATATTTAGCTGTTCAAGATACATATCAATGGAACATAGTCATTGAATGGATCCCTGACAGTCTAGAAGAATGTAGTGTCCTATTTGAATTTTTAATATCCCGGAGGGAATATTTTGTAATATCCAATCAAATTTAATTTTAAATTTCTATACAATAATATATACACCGGAAACTATACTTTTTCTAATCAGTATTTCTGATAGTTAATCGAATTTGCATAATTAAATATCACTTTTAAAGATAGCAAGCAGATTTGCTGATAAACAGAAAATGTTATTAACTTGAAATTTTAATAATGTCTACTAGAAGATCAGTCAATTTAGCACACTGGTTATTTCCATGTGAAATCACTGACGAGAAATAATTCCTGCCATGAGGGTTTTCGTCCTCGATTAAATGAACCAAAGTTCCATGCTCCAAAGGAGTAATAATCAGATAATGAAAGATGTATTCTTCATATGGTCCTTACATATCCTTGTTTGGTGTCTCTTATATATCTTTTTCCTTTAATAGTCATTATTCTTCACATACCCCTTGAATTTTGATAAAATTAAATTTTAATTTTATATTTATAATTATTATATTTTATTTTTTATTTTTTTATATTTTAATTTATTATTATTATTTTAATCCCATTTCGAAACAGGGACATTACAAAGAGCGTACAATTGAAGCTCCACATCATTGAGGTGATTGTACTCTCGAAGAATATTAGGCTTAAACAGACCTTCTTCAAGAGTTCCATGTCACTATTACTCCCTGTCATTGTTACTACGCTAGTTGTGACCTCAAAAATTAGATAATAAGTTAAAATCTGTTTCTAAATGATCAGCTACCTCAGATTTTAGGAGAAAACTGAAAAGAGTTAGCATTGTCGTTCTCTTAAAAACAAACAAATGGAAGAGGAATCAACTAAAACGAGCAGTTAAAAAAGCCTATTGATTGTGGGAAAAGGATGCAGTAAATAGCAGCATCTTGCAAGAAAAAGCAGGCAAAATAGAACTGACGTCGAGACAACACTTTTCTGGAGTCGTTTATAGGGTATGTTATGTAAGACTCAGCAACACTTTCCGTATCATTTCTATTGATCCAGGCCGTTTCAGAATATGCATTTCAGTATCAGTGTTTCCAAGATATTTCGAGGGCAATTATGATTCTAGGCATTTCAGAAACACTGGAAATGCAAAACAGCGGCCCCATAGACATTTATATATAAATAAGAAGAAGAATTTGACATTTTAGATGCACGCTATAGATCTATAAGAACAACAAGGAGGTTAACTTTATCTTAAGAGGGTTGAAATTTCAAACCTAGCAGTAACACAGATAGAACCTAAAGGGTAACAGGTGAAAATGAAACTAATTTAATATTCAAAATTAGAGACATAAATTTAGAAATAACGGCTAAAATCAACAGAGAAGAAAAATAAATGGTGAGGTATTGGTGTCTCAAATCTGTGTCCAATGCTAGCCAGCCAGCATTTTCAAATCTTAAGAATGCAATACAAGAATTGGAGAATTAATTGTAAAAATATAAATAACATAATCTGTACATGATAATATTAAAAAAAACCCACTCACAGAAAAAATATAATGGCGAACTTGATGGCTTGACTCTTGTAATGTCAGTCGAACTTTCTGGTCTACTGAAAATGGCAGAATGCATACGTATATATCTGTAATTGTTTTCTTTTTTAATTTTAATATGGTTTTCAGCAGCAAGGGCCCTAATAAAATTCTTGACAATCTATCTGAAAAAAGAATTTCCGACACACAGGTAAAAGTAGAGATATGAAAAATGATTATGACATAATATAGCCCAGTCGATGTTACTGACTGGTAAGGCCAAGTGAATATGACAATGAAAACCTAATTTCAAATTCCACTTATCTCGATAAAGACCTGGTTTCACACATCCACCACCGAACACATGGGTATGCACCCTACGGCAATAAAGATATGCAAGAAAGTAGACACGCAGGGAATTGCCCCACATTTTGCGTCCTCGGTTGACCCAGGCCATGGTGCTGTCCCAGATTATAGTTCGACATCGATAGGCCAAACATTTATTTTAAATTAAAAATAAAGAACGTTTGGAATCCCTTTACCAAGACCAAACATATCTTATGAATTAATAAACCTGAAGAGCAATGAGAAAATTTATTTAATCTAATGAAGAAGTTAGAGTTTAAGAAAATTTGAAGGTCATCGATGAGTATCTATCTGCACATATGAGATTATGTTATACTCACTGCGGACCTGCATGCGTAATCGGGGCGGCAATCTACCGTGTTACAAGTGTATGTGGCATGCATACCCTACCCTACCTCTCTCTGGGTTTGAATTTGTGACCTCCCTTTGAAAAAAAATACAGTAACTTGTTAAATTAGGGATTTGGAAGGAATTAAATACCTTTCCACACGGCTCAGTTCTCCTGTATCTCTTCTTCTTGAGCCTCATTTCAAACCGCTAAAATTTAGAAGGGAGACTGAACCTGCCAACGAGATAAGACGTTTGAATATCTAAAAATGTACAAGGATTGTAATGCTGTCAATGAGTTCTAAAATTATTTTTCCTTCCCTCATAATCTGTAGAAATGAGAATAATTTTTTCTTACCGGTATGACTGTATGTAGGCGAGGAAGCGAGCGAAACAATGATGAGTGCAAGCGGGCATGAGAAAAACCAAGATGATCTCGTTTGAGAGCACAGACGTCCGCTTTCAAAATGGGAGGGACGAAGTTTTGAATTCAATCTATTTAAGGGCTTGTCAGGTCCCGCCTAACGTTTAAATGCCGGTTTGGGGATTTGATATCGAAGGAAGATGGCCGGCCCTTAGGCAGCTTTAAGGTCCCGAGGGATTCTCTACATTGGAAGGGGAGAGGGATCCACGTATGGTTAAATGGGTATCATGCATTTTGGATAAATAATACGATTCTTTTAGGATATTTATGGGAGAGGGATCTGGATGCTTCGTTTTTTTTTGAAATGTAGACTAGCCTTTTATCTATCTATAACTAAGGTTTGGAGGTGTGACTCATCATGCAACTTGTCACATCAGCGCATCTACTGAGAAGTGTCCTTGACTTTTGAAATATTCGACCAAAACTTAATCATGCCACCCCTAGTAGTCAACAAAAAATATTATTTGTTGCTTGTAGAATATCATATTTTTATTTAAAATAAAACTTATATGCAACCTAAATGGACCAAATACCTATTGGTAACCATAAATCTTTGTTATCTCTAGCTTTTATATTTAACATAAATGGACCAATAGTTGAACACATAATTATTTAAATTACAACTTATATCAAACAAAAATGGACCAATAGCTGAACATTAAAGCTTTTTGAAAATCCTTCACATTTATTGAAAAAATACATGGTATTTATTGTGTTCACCTTTTATATTTATGATAGGATAAACTATTAATATTAAATACTCCAATGCTTGTACATTGCTACCCCAATAGTTGTACACATAAGAGCAATATTTTTCCATATGATAACAACACTTGTTTAAATGAGTGTCTTATTTTATCAAATGAGCATTTAATTTTATAAATGACACACTTATAGTGGATAGTTTAGATATTTTATTTGAGACAAAAAAATATTTATTTCACTTGTTCATGAATGTATTTATGTTTTTTTTTACTTTAACAACTATTGGTCCCATAATGTCACATATTTGATAATATTTTGATTAATATGTGAAATGAATATATACAAGATATAATATTAATTCATTCCAGTATTAATATGAATAATAATAATTGATTGCACAACTATTGGACCCCGCATGACAATTGGTCTCTCTCCCCTAGTAGACTCTCTTGGGTTTAACGTCTTTCAAAATTGCAAGATTGATCACTCTGAATGAGGAATGAGGAATGCATGGGAGTGGGTATAAGGATAATTGTAATAAAATTGGTTAATAGAGACAAGGAAAGGATTAGGGAATGAGGTCAACTTTGCACAAAATTGTATTATTTGTTAATGTGTAATTGTACTAAGGTGTTCTATCAAGATGCGTTCATTACTAGATTGGAATTGGTTTAGTTAAGAAGAAAGATATGTTGAGTTGAACAAGGAAAGGCCCAGATTCAAAGCTATCCATCACCAAGCTTTAGTAGACTCTTATTCCTTATGTCCATAATTGCATTGAACTTTAATGTATTGTCTTCCAAATGTTTCATTTTGGTAAAGATATGGGCTAACTAGTTGGCTTCACTATTTTATTAAATAAATCGATAACTTAGCCTCCCCTACTAATGTTTACACCTCGTCATTTCACTTGCAAACACAATAGAAGTTAGTCTAAATGCATATCAGTAATGGCTTATACCTAATATACCACTTAACAAGAAAACTATAGTGGTCATCAAAAGGAAAAAAATAACCTCACTACATCCAACTCTATAAGGATCCAATAAATAAAATAAATACAATAGCCTATTTTAATGGTAAAAAATTGTACAAGTGAAGGAAACCAAACATCTAAAACTTAGTGATAGAATCTACTCCAATAATTTGTCACCTATAACATTTTCAAAAAAATTATGAATGATGGGTTTTCTTACCTCCTTGCCAACAAACCATGATTCTTTTAGTGTTGGTGTACAAGTGAAGAGATCTCTTATGCAAATTAGTAGAGAAACTGTGATCTCTTATAAGAAAGATGTTGCATGTGTAGTGAATGCATTGTTATTAGATAAGGATATTCTATATCCTTCTCATCTTAGGGTTCTTAAGCCAATAACACCAACCACCCCTAACAAACAAGGCATCAACGAAAGTTCTAAACTCGATACATAACTACACATTTGACAAGGAGAATCAATGTAGGAGTGCTAAGGTGCTTATTAACCCTTTAGCCACTTCATTTCTCCATCTAAGCAAAATGTAGCAGTAATGTGTGCTTAGTCATCTAGATTAGAATTGTCCCATGTACGAGAAATTTTGTGCTTAAAGCTTGGAGATAAAGTAGTTTGAGAGGAGTTAAAAAAATTTAAATGGGGTTTAATCTATAAATTTAGATCTTTTTTACCATGTCTTTTAAAACTTGATGCTTTGATAAAGTTAAGATTCTACATAATATATCTTAATGCTAAATGATGATTAAGAAAAATAACATAAGAAAAAGGCATCAAAAAATGGCTCGCAACGACAAAAAAGTGCAGATCAATAGGGGAAATGTATGAATTACTAACATAGTTCCAATAGTTGTTTACTCCATGCTTACCTGACCCCCCAATAACCATTTATATTTTAGTCATTACATTGTTTTAATTATGCCAATAAATATTTACATCTTACACCTATATATGTTCACTACTAAATGTGTAATTAACCCAAAAAATATATATATATTAAACATCTATTGGTACATATATGTTTTCAACACAAGACAAATTGCACAAAATAAAGTCATTTTTGCATTAATATAAGTGCATGTGTGTTTACAATTACCACTCTATGCAAGTGGATCAAAGCTTCACATACATTGTATTTACATGTAGATATGAACAGTTAATGGTGCAGAATGTGACATAATATAAAACATTTATCAACTTTATGAGCTATCAATTGCACATTCACCCACACTTCCTATCACATCTTCATGCATTAACTCCATCTACTTCTAGTACCTGCACACACAGTTAATGGTGTAAGGCTCCCCAATAAATGAAATAACATATTTTAATTCATATATATGATTGAATTTATGGAAGCCACCTATTTTGTCAATTAAACCAAATATAAAATTGAATTCCTAAAAGCCATGGCAGAACTCAGGCATAAATGGCCACTACAAAATGAAATGACAGATTGTTTCCTATGAAAATTCAAATTTGAAAATCAACCACCACAATTCAATGCATTCAATTTACACATTTGAATGATTTTATAAGAGGGAATTTCCAAGGTCATTTTCATTACAAATTCTCCTATGGTTTCACAAAATATCCTTTGCAAAATTTAGATCTTACTAAGGCAACCTCTGCACATTCCTCTTAAAAGGGAGCATATTCAGGTTAGTACACCCTGAATAACTAAATTCATGTTTTCATTTATCAATATATTGTTTTATATTTATGTACTCGGTTTCATTTATCAATATACTATTTTATATTTATGTACTTAGTTTTATTTATCAATATACTGTTTTATATTTATGTACTCAGTGTTTACATTATTTTGAGGCATACAAATTATTATGTTTTTAGTCAACTATTCAAAATCAAAGAGTCCAAATTTACTAACAGCAACATTATCCATTATTTAATCATATCACAGTTAGATTTTTATCACCTGCATACATCATACATCAAAGGTAATAACAGCAGCATTATCCTTAGTAAAGCTTTCCAACTACATACATCAAATATAATAACAACATTATCCATTTTTTAATCATATCACAGTTAGATTTTTATCACCTGCATACATCATACATCAAAGGTAGTAACAGTAGCATTATCCTTAGTAAAGCTTTCCAACTACATACATCAAATATAATAACAACATTGTCCATTTTTTAATCGTATCACAGTTATATCCTTATCTCCTGCATCTTATCATTACTGTTAAGCTTTTCAACTTGCATACATCAAATTTACATTCCTACTTGCAGTTTGTTGTATTTTATCATCATTTATCTGTAAGGGTTTCATTGAAATGATATTTTTTTGACTTCATACTATGAAATCATTAAATAGGATGTGAAATAAATAGAGCATTGTGGGATTTATTCTGAATCCTTCATTAATAATCATGAAATTTAATGGGTATACAGTTTTTGTCCCAATTTATTGAGCAGTTTTAGGAAACCTCTACCCATTCCTTCCCCTTATATTTTTTTTGCACAATGATATGGGTTAATTTGTTTTCTTCCACTTATTTGGGTAGAGGTTTTCTTTTTTCAGTAATTACAATTTGTAGACAATGATATATTCCTATCAGATTATATATATACATATATATATATACATACATATATATATGTATGTATATATATATATATATATATATGTATGTATATATGTATATATATATATGTATATATATGTATGTATATATGTATATATATATGTATATATATACACATACATATATATATACAGTCATGTGGTGTAGGGTTTCATCATATCAAGAGGGATTGGGTGTTGGGGGGTATAGTGTTTTATCAGATATTATGTATATATGTGTGTGTGTATGCATATACATACATATATATGTATAATCTTATATAGATATATATCTATATTAGATTATATATATATATATATATATATATATATATATATATATATATAATTAAATATATAAACAAAATGTAGAAATTTATGTATATCAGATTATATATATTTCCAATTTATATAACCCTAACACTTACATACCATCAAATACGTTCACCATGCTCTATGATTATCCTTGCATTAGGCTACTGTCCAAGTCACTGGCATGTTTGATTAGCTTTCTTAAGGAATCATAAATCTGAAAATGTGTCCTATGTATTGCACTGCCATGTAGGGTGCCCTAATATGTAATATAGACTGTATCTTCAGCTTCATACTGCCATGACTCTTCAAAATCGTGAGAGATAATTATGTAGGGGCTAAAAATTGTTCGATGACCTGTGGTGAAGTAGACGTATACGTGGCATGTAGTGCACATAATCATGTCGTCAAGTAAATAAAATGCCCCCCACCCTCCTAGCATTAAACCTTTAAACATTTCCTTTATATTACACTACAATGTAGGGTGCCCTGATATGCAATATAGACTGTATCTTTTTGCTTGATATTGCCATTTTCTTATTGTGAATTTTCCTTTAAATACGTATTCATTTTATGCAATGTCAAACAACATATGAAAGATATCCTTATTAATACACTGGCCTATGTGGCATCTATTGTCCTATTTGACTGTCTTCATCTAATTCTCACACATAGTTTGGTGTCTTTATGAATTGTCAAAGCATCTTTTAGTCCTTCACACATTTTGTCAAAAGGTCATCAATGCCTTGCTACTTATCCTTTTTGTGCTACACAATGACACTGATAAAGGTTTGCGTGAATGAATTTTTTATGTTTGATCTTCTCATTGTGTTAATTTGTTTTCCTTTCCCCTGGCAATTTTGTATGTTCAATAATGGGTTTCAGTTGGCGTCAAGGGTCATTATGCATTTTGTTGTGTTTTACAATCATTTCTCTAAATGGCATCAATGGTTTCACTGTAATGATTTTCTTAATGGTATACTACGAAATCATTACATAGAATGTGAATGAAATAGAACATTGTTCGATTTATTTTAGAATCCCTTCTAAAAAATCATTAATTTTAATGGGTATTGGGACAATGGCCCAAATTTTTTACCGGTTTGACAATTACACATAAAACATGTTGTCCACGTGATATGTTGTCCTAACATTTTTATAGACAATGATTTGATTTAATTTGTTTTCCTCCTATTTTTTCAACTTCGCATGACTGTATGGATGTTGTTTAGGGTTTCATTATACTATGAAATAATTAGATCAAATTTTAAGTAACTACATTTCTATATGAGTTTAGATTATCTTTGTTTCGGTAATATGTCAACACACACGGATATATGTGTGTGTGTGTATATATACAAACACAAAAACATATATACATATGTATACTTATAAATACATGCACACATGCATGCATACATATATAGTTGTTTATGTACGTGCACATATATACATACACATATATAGATTTTAAAACACAAACCATGCACTATTTAATTTAAACAAGTAAAACTCAGGATTACATGAATTTTTTTGTAGATATACATACACAGCCTGAATGTAAGGGTGCAGTCTTAGAGAATTTTGTGATCATGATTGTTTATTTTTTGGATTTTCATACTCATATTTATGCTTCAATAACAAGTTATGCTATATTTATTGTCTGTGCAGGTTAAGTGGAAAATCATGGCACCGACTAGAAGAGAAAAAAGGGTTGTAGGAAGAGGACCATGTGCGATTAGAGTCACTCATGGGGTGCACTTCATCGAACCAAAGTCTGTTGAGGAAGTGCATGCAATTCCCAACCAAGAAGATGTTCCTAACTCTACATATGAAACCACCAGCACATTTGAAGTCGAACTGGATGTTCAGCCAGATGTTCAACCTACTGTACAACTGCCCTCACTTGTACCCATTAGACAGTGGACATATGATGATATGGAAAGAGCAGTTTCCAATGTCGAAGAATACAACATGTCAATCAAGTGGGGTATCCCACCTAGCAATTTGAGGGCGTGGTTGTTAGGAGCTACCACCACAAAGAGGAGGGGTCCATGTACCATTTTATTTGAGGAGGAGACTAAAGTTGTCCAATGGTGCAAGGACATGGCATAATTGGGCCATGGATTGTAGGTAAATCAACTACAAGATACAGTTGCCCAAATAAATGGAAGTCGACCCAATCCATTCACAAATGGGGTCCCTAGAAGGTCATGGTGGGCAAGTTTTTTAAGAAGGCACCCAGGTTTGGCAATCATAACAGTTGAAGGAGTGGACAGTGACAAAGCGATTATGGTTCGTCCTTCTATCCTACAAGCATTCTACAACAACCTCGAGAATATATATAACCTTAACCATTATGGATCATGTTGAATTTGGAATTGTGATGAGACTGGTATTCATGCTAGTAGGAATTACGACATGAGAGTTATTGCCAAATTAGGTGCAAAATGTGTACCACATTTTGTATCAAAAAGTAGAGAGTGGATCACAGTGCTGGATTGTGTAAGTGTGTGTGGGTTAAGTATTCCTAGGTTCTACTTGTTTAAATCAAAGAGGCACATGATGCAAAACTATATCATAAATTATGAGATAGGGGCATTGATGGCAATCCAAGAACATGCATGGATGACAAAGGAACTCTTTGCCAAATGGTCAAAACATTTTGCAGATAATATCCCTAGTGGGGTTTCATCAATAAACAAGGCCCTTCTCATTTTTGACGGTCATGGTAGCCATGTGGCTTTCATGACCATAGAAAAAGCAAGGAGTTTAGGAATAGACTTGCTAATGTTATATGCTCATACCAGTCACAAGCTGCAACCATTGGATGTCAACATTTTTGCTCCATTCAAGGCTTATTTCAAAGAGCAAAGAACCATATGCAAGTAAGCAACCCACATATTGATATTGGACGTGAAGAGTTGGCAACTCTTGCAAGCCAAGCTTTCCAAAAAGTGTTGAAACCAAGCAACATTATTAGTGGGTTTTGTAGAACAAAAATTTGGCCACTTAATCGGTCAGCCCTTGACAAGGATATGGGGCCAAGTGAGGGCTATTTTGTTGAATAGGATGTAGCAACTCCTAGAACAGAAATGATGCAGTCACGATGAAAGATGAGCAACAATTTATTGCAGTAGAGGCCTACTTGCAACTATTTGGTTACAATAAGGATCAAATAGATGGTTTTGTGCAAGAATATGATGCAAGGAATGTGCCAATTGATATTGTAGTAGAATGCAATGAGGGTATTGAAACTATAACACATAGTCATAGTTTTCCACCACAAGGTAGCGAAGCGAAAATCCAACTAGTTCTTGCAACATGCAATGATGTTAGAGAAACTACATCAATAGGTATAAGTTTTCCGACTCAAGTAAGCCAACCAAAATGGATGAATGAAGCAGCCAAAAACCTTGGAGTGCAATTAAATTTGACAGAGGAAGAAGTTAGCCTTTTTATGCCATCCCCTCCACACGTTGATCCAGCTGAAGTAATCCATTACTTCACTACTGCAAGGATTTGGGAAGAGCGGAGTGGTGTTGAAAGTGAAGATGACAATGCAATCAATGAGGAAGACGTTGAGTTTGTGCCATGTACCCAACATGATGGACAACAAACGACAAGACCAAACAATAGATTCTTGAGACTTCTAGTGCAAAGGGTGCAAGAAACATCACAAGGAGATCATTCGGGAGTGCTTCGCCTTAGTAGGCAGTCCCAAGTACTAACATCTGATGCCTTCATTGAAATGTACAATGAACAAGAGGCACAAAGAAAAGGAATGAGGAGTTGCAACAACTTAAGAAGGAGCAGAAGATGCAAAGAAAGGCAGAACGTGAAGCAATCGTAATTGAAAGAGAAGCAATGAGGGTGGAGAAGCAAGCAAGGAAACTGATAGAAGATGAGGAGAAGATGATTAGAATGTGGGAGAAAGCAATTAGACAGAAGCAGGTGAAGGCTGAATGACTACAAAAAATAGCTGAAAAAAAAGGTAAACAAGTAGAGAGAAAAAAACATAAGTCTATAGTGGGGAATCCTATACCCCCAACACCCTATCTTGCTTGATATGATGAACATATTGTCACCAGCCTTTACAACTATCAGCAATATGAAAGTTGGGAGTGCCTCCCAACAATTGGGACTGACTGCATATGCAAGCCAGACATTGGTTACTCAAATAGCAACTTGCCTTCAAACCTCTCTTAACCAAGTAGCACCTCCTACAAGTGGACCAAAGTCAGCTATTGGTGGATATCTCACTCCACCTCCTTTTCCTAGCAATATGGAGAATTGATAATGTTTGTATTAAATTTTGTTTTTTGATCAGTGTAGTAGTATATTTTGATGATTTACTTTGCATAGCAGATCTGTTTATCTAGTTCAGGTTATAATTATGATATGATTATAAGATGCGATAATGTTGTTGTTGTTATATTTGGAACCTCACATTTGTAACAGGTGACAAGAAGTTGAATACAAAGGTTTCAATAATATGGTGATATGTTTCAAGTATTTTTCAGCCATGTTTTTTCTGTGGTACCACCCAATCAATGATTGCAAATTAAAAATATAACTACAATATGATTATAAAATGTTCTAATGTTGCTATTGTTATTTATTGGAACCTCAAATTTGTATCTCTTATATGTTTGATGAGGGTTTCAACCATGTATTTTCTGTGGTATCACTAATTCCACTATGTTTCAGTGTTTGTCAATAAAATAAATAAATAAATTTGATTGCAAAATTAAAAAACACATAATTCTAACTATTTTTTTTAGGTATGGATTATATATATATATATATATCACTATCAAAATTTAACAATACTACAAATTAATTATATGTATATATATGCGCACACATATATAGCTATATATGTACATACATATATGCATAACAATATATATGTATGTACATATATACCTATATATATATGTATGTACACACACATATATAATTAATCTAATACTAATTAATCTCATAATTAATGTATAGTATTACTCAATTCATCTATTTCTCAATCATATATATAAAAACACATATTTTTCAGTATTACTAGGTCATTGTCAAAGTACTTTACCTGTGGTTAACGCTTGATGTATGTTGTTTATTGCGGAGAAGTCCTCGCATGTCTGCCATTAAGAGTCCAATGTACTTACATATATTCATCCAATCAAATAAGCATTTGTAAGAACAAAATATTTATGAACACAATATAGCAGAAATAATAAATATATCACAATGCATTCAGAGCAAAATGTCCCTATATAGTTTAGTGTGTTAACAAACACAACTTCATTGATATTTTGATAATCCACATACTTGGTTCACCTCTCGACGCTCTCGCTTGCCTGCAAAAAAATTGTAATAAACGGGGGTAGTAACATTCTCACATCAAATCATCCTTACAATATTGCATGCACAACAATAAGAGTATTGATTGGAGCATTATAATCCATAATGTTTTGATCATTTGCAATATTTCACATTATTCATACGATCCTTACATACATATACACATATTTTGTTATGAATAAGGGAACATTGAAAATGTGTTTGGACCCTAAGATACATTCATACATACATATGCACATGAGTTTTAGTAAGGATATAATTATCTCTCACGATTTTGAAGAGTCATGGTAGTATGAAGCTGAAAGATACAGTCTATATTACATATCAGGGCACCCTACATGGTAGTGCAATAGAAAGGACATATATTTAGATCTGAGTCCTCAAAAAAGCTAATCAAACATGTCGTATATAAGATTTAATATGTATATAAATACATATACATGTATATGTATATGTATATGTATATGTATATGTGTATGTGTATGTGTATGTGTATGTGTATGTATATGTATATGTATATGTGTATGTATATGTATATGTATATGTATATGTATATGTATATGTGTATGTGTATGTATATGTATATGTGCATGTATATGTATATGTATATGTATATGTATAAATATGTATATGTAACATAAACATATACATATACATATACATTCATACATACATATGTATCTACATATACATTCATGTACATTCATATATAAATAAAACCTCAACCCAAATAAGTGGAAGAAAATAGATTATCCCATATCATTGTGTATGAAATGTAAGGGGAAAGGATGGGTAGAGGTTTCCTAAAACCAAGAGACTTTACATGATGTGTTATTATATTTGATGTATGTCGTTGGAAAGCTTTACTAAGGATAATGTTGTCGTTATTATCTTTGATGTATGATGTATGTGGGTGATAAAAATGTAACTGTGATATGATTAAATAATGGATAATGTTATTTTGAATAGCTAATTGAAAACAAAATAATTTGTATGCCTCAAAATAATGTAAACATAGAGTCCATAAATATAAAACAATCTATTGATAAATGAAA
Organism: Sequoiadendron giganteum; assembly: GCA_007115665.2. Taxonomy (NCBI): domain Eukaryota; kingdom Viridiplantae; phylum Streptophyta; class Pinopsida; order Cupressales; family Cupressaceae; genus Sequoiadendron; species Sequoiadendron giganteum. The sequence goes on from CM021108.1 coordinate 99,919,271, forward strand.
ACATGAATTTAGTTATTCTGGGTGTACCGACTTGAATTTTGTAGAGGATATTCAGTGAAAGTATAGGAGAATTCGTAATGAAAATGACACTGGAAATTTCCTCTTATAAAATCATTCGAATGTGTAAATTGAATGCATTGAATTATGGTGATTGATTTTCAAATTTGAATTTTCTTGGGAAACAATTGGTCATTTCATATTGTAGTTTCCATTTATGTCTAATTTCAATGGTGTCTTGAATGAAAAATATCCAATTACGAATTTAAAAAACACCCAATTTAACATGCGTTTGTATGTGGGCCTGCTCACATTTAAACGTGGGTCTGCTAGGAGGTGGCTACAATTTATTTACTCAATCACATGAATATATCCACTACATGCCACATATACATCTACTTAACCACGGGTATAGGCTAACTTCACCATAGGTTTCTGGACAACTTTTAGTCCTAACATAATTATCTCCTATGTTTTTCATCACATTGTTTCCTCGTACGTCCTTCATCCCACATAATATATAGGGTCATATATATTGCAAATATATATAATCTGATATACATATATATATCTATATAAGATTATATAGATTATATATATCTATATACAATCTGAAATAGGTATCTATATATGGATTATATGTATATGCATGTACCTATATCAATTTTTTTATATATACACATATATCTAATCTTGTATATATAGATATATCTATTTAATCCTATATACATAAATATCTATATTAGATTAAATATATAAATATGTATATGTGTATATACATATGTATATATATATATATATACATATATACATAAATTATTATTGAAGCATAAATATGAGTCTGAAAATCTTAAACATAAACAAGCATGATCACAAAAGGCTTAAGATTGCACCCTTACATTTAGGCTGTGTATGCATATCTACAAACAAATTCATGTAATCCTGGGATTTACTTGTTTAAATGAAATAGTGCATGGTCTATGATTTAAGTTATGTATATATGTGTATGTTTATATATGCATGTACATATACATATTTCCAAATAGCAAACAATTATTAAAATTAATTTGCAGTGTGAATGTTTGTGCAATGATGAACATACCAATAGAAGTCTTATCTATTCAAGACATACATGATATGCATGGATCAAACCATCCACGGTAGATCACGTATATCTCTAACAGATAGACATCTTTCAATGTCTATAATTGTTCATTTATTCATGTATGGATAGGCATCCATACATTGTTGCGATTTTGACAAGATAAGTGGAGGAAAATAGATGAACATAATGAGAAGATCAAACATACAAAATTCATTCATGCAGACCTTTATCAATGTCATTGTGTAGCACAAAAAGGATAAGTAGCAAGGCATTGATGACCTTTTGACATAATGTGTAAAGGACTAAAATGACGCCTTGACGATTCATAGAGACAACAAACTATGTGTGAGAGTAGATGAGGACAGTGAAATAGGATAGTAGATGTCACATAGGCCAGTGTATAAATAAGGATATCTTGCATATGTTATTTGATAGTGCATAAAAGGAATACCCCTTTAAAGGAAAATTCACAATAAGAAAATGGCAATATCAAGCAAAAAGATAGTCTATATTGCATATCATGGCACCCTACATGGAAGTGCAATATAAAGGGCATATTTTAAGATCTATGAGTTCTCAAGAAAGCTAGTCAAACATGCTAGTGACTTGGACAATAGCCTAATGCAAGGACAGGCATAGAGCAAGGTGAAAATATTTGATGGTATGGAAGTGTAAGGGTTATATAAATTGGAAACATATATAATCTGATATACATATATTTCTATATTTTGTTTATATATTTAATCTGATATATACATATATATAAATGTATGCATATATATAATCTGATATAGATATATATCTATATAAGATTATACATATACATAAAATCATATATATATAATCGGATATAGATATATATCTATATAAGATTATACATATATACATATATATTAAATCATATATATATAATCGGATATAGATATATATCTATATAAGATTATACATATATACATATATATATAATCATATATGTGTGTGTGTGTGTATATCTATATATATACGTTGCTCTAAATATATGAGTATCTTTGTATTGCACATTGTTTTGGTGGCTCTTAATATTTTCCAAGGTTAGTATTCTGTAGCAGTTCTCCCTCGATGATTTTTTTTGGTATTGTGATTGTCATGCAATTGCTTTTGATGGTCTGAAGTATCGTGTATTTGAGATTTATCTAGCTAATCTTTAGAATGATGAGGATCAGGCTTACAGAAAGATTAAGCTTCTATAAGAGAGGGGGACCAACCATACCAAGGCTCTAGGTCAGGAAGAGCTGAGAGCGGAGGGCCTCCCTAGCTTACCTCACTCTAAAGGGATGAGGATTGAGAATGAAGAGCACTGTGTAGTACTTTTGTCACTCTTCAGACTCAAGTTCAGGTTTAGGCTAAGCGAGTTAGTTTTTGGAGTCGGTACTATGTCTTAGACAACTCTTTGTCTGAGATGACAGTGTAGTTCTGGGATGACAGTGTGGAATGCTAGCGTCTCTCGGGTGCATTGACATCTATATGGTCAAAAAATAGTAAACACAACATAAACTACCGAAAAACCTACTAACAACCTAGCTGGTTAATCTAGATGGTAAAAATAGAATAAGAAAGTATAGGAAATAGTTACTAAAATGATGAAGCAAACAAATAAGAACTAGGGTGACGAAGATGATCTCACATAAGTGTCAGTTCGCCAACTAGCTCCATGTGTACGTCCTCCTACACACAAGAAAGAGGGAAAATTGTTGGGGCTGTACAAGGGCTTTCCTTAGTCAGACCCCTATTTTGGTGTTTTCACCTCCACGAACAACCAAAAAGCAACGAAGTAGAATATGCGATAAAGGAAAGAAAGTAATAAGCACTACAAAATAGTGTTATGCTACTCAACCAAATCACAAAGGAGAGGAGTGAAACATTGCCACCTCCACCCAAAAGCTCACTAGCCAATGGAGGAGATGTGGACTTGGCAAAGTCACCATAGTTGCAACTGTGATGAAGGGATGCCTCGTAAGGCTCCAAGCCTACGCTTCTATGGCTTGCTTCACACTTGCAATGTGGATTTGATGGAGTGTTGTTGCTACTATAATGCTCAAAAGTGGGATGCTAGAATGATGCTTGAGAGTGAATTTGATGCTCCAGAATGTGTGTAGAGATCTTGAAGAGATGAAATGAATGAAAGAAAAATGTTTTTGAAGGTGGGATGGGAAAAATCTGCCATTTTTGAGGTTAGTTGGTCGAAGAGGGACATTACAATTCAACCCCAATTGGGTGTATAACCCCTCTACCAACTTTAGACGTAGGAATCCGTCAGGGATGACAGTGCGCCACACAGACATCTGCATGCCATGCATTCGTCCTCGACAAATACTCTCTCACCAACATAAAGGATAGATGCCAAGTGGATGGAAGGCAGTTGGGTGATGTGGAATTTCACCTTTGGATTTGATTTTCTAAGGTGAGGATATGTGAAAGGGGAATTTTCCTAAGGGATGCAAATTTTCTCCTATACAGCTTCGTGCACAAGATGTTCAGGGTAGGAATTTTCTTGCAAATTTATGGGTAAGCATTATATGTTTAGTCACTCTTAAGGTTTTTGCAATTTTATGCTTTATGCATGGGTGTTTGAAGTTTCTATTGTTTGATTGTGTAGGGTATGGATTTCACCACAGACAAGCTCAGGTCTTTGGTACACAAATGGCAGACATTGATAGAGGTTCATGTTGATGTCAAGACAACTAATAACTACACGTTGAGGATGTTTTGCATTGTATTTACGAAGAGAAGTCCTAATCAGGTCAAGCAAACATGCTATGCCCAATCAAGTCAAATAAGACAGGTAAAAATGGCTTATGTAATGGGATACATCTACTATATTTTCTAGATATTGTTGTTGATTGCTTGGTTACCAAATGCTTGTTTCCAAATTCGTAAAAAGATGACAGAAAATATGGTTCACAAAGCTTCATGTATTTGATTGCTTTAACATATATAATTTGATAACAATATATCATTGTGTGCAAATTGTAATTACTGAAAAGAAATGTGCACCCAAATAAGTGGAAGACAAAAAATTAACCTATATCTTGAAATTGCTCAATAAATTGAGGCAAAAACTATATACCCATTAAATTTCATGATTATAATGGAGGGATCCAAAAAAAATCCGACAATGTTCTATTTAATTCACATTATATGTAATGATTTCATAAGAATAAATCGTTGTTTGCAAATTATAATACTGGAAAAAGAAAACCTCTACCCAAATAAGTGGAAGAAATCATATTAACCCATATCTTGAAACTGCTCAATAAATTGGGGCAAAAACTATATACCCATTAAATTTCATGATTATAATGTAGGGATTCAAAAAAATCTAACAATGTTCTATTTTTGTTTTTTTTTAATCCGTAAGCGCTTTTGACTGGAGCTATGAACCAGTGAGGCCACATTTCTTGGGGGGCCTCATCCCCATCATTTTTCTCGTTGATTTTTCCTCTGCAGCCTTTGTTATTTTTCACACTGATACATCGTGTGTCATGGTTCTCCAACAACTGTCTTCAACAACCGTCGATGGGTAAGCTGGTTGTGCATCTAGCTCCTGATTCGAACACCTGACCACGACCACCTTATCACTCCAACATCCTTATTGCCTCCTTATCTAACCGCAACCTCCTTATCTCCCCACAACTCCCTTATCCACCTGCCTCCCTTATCTCTCTGCAACCTCCTTATCTTTCCACCTGCCTCCCTTATCTCTCCACAACCTTCTTATCTCTCCACCTGCCTCCTTATCTCTCTACAGCTTCCTTAGCTCTCCACCACATTCTTCTCTTTGTAGCCTCCTTAGCTCTCCACCGCATCTCCTTCTTCCATTCTTCCTCCGGTCAAAGCAATTCCTCCTTATCTCTTTGGTTGCACCCAACCCTCCAATCTACCTGCTCCACCAGTCTTCCTGTTGGCAATCTCTTCTACAATTGCTCCAATCTCCAGCCTTCCCTCTATCCGATGCCTTCATACGGTGACCTGCGACCCACATTTTTCCTCATCTAGCATGCCCTTGATTTGTGGGTCCTTCGTTCCTGCAGGTGGTGAGGTTCAAACAAGTGACTGCCCTCTCAACAGGGCTTGTGACTTACCGTCACACTGCGGGGTCATCCCCCTAATAATGTTCTATTTAATTCACATTGTATGTAATGATTTAATGAGAATATATCGTTGTGTGCAAATTGTAATTATTGAAAAAAGAAAACGTCTACCCAAATAAGTGGAAGATAATAGATTAACTTGTATCCTAAAACCCCTCAATAAATTAGGGCAAAAACTATATACTCATTAAATTTCATGATTATAATGAAGGGATTCAAAAAAACATCGACAATGTTCTGCTTAATTCACATTCTATGTAATGATTTCATAGTATACTATAAAAAAAAAATCATAGCACTAAAACCCTTGATGCCATACACACAATAATTCCATAATGCAATGAAACCATGACAATAGCTATTCATTGTAATTATTGCACAGTATAATAAACCCCAACATAGAATCCATACAATCATGCGAAGTTGAAAAAATATATGGAGGGGAACAAATTAAATCAAATCATTGTTTGAAAAATTGCAAACATAATTCGTGGGTCACATAAAACATCACGTGTGCAACATGTATCATGTGTATTCCTCAAACTGCTTATAAATTTGGAACATTATCCCAAAACCCTTTAAAATTAATGATTTTTCATGAGGGATTATGAAAGAATTTAGAAAATGTTCAATTTCATTCACATTGTATGTAATGATTTCGTAGTATACCGTAAATAAAATTATTACAGTCAAACCCTCAACGCAATACAAAGAAAAGATTGTGAAACACAACAAAATGCACAATGACCCTCAACGCCAATTGAAACACATTATTGAACATAGAAAATTATAGGGGAAAAGACATGGGGATTATTACCTGGGAGAAGATGACAATAGGAAAAACTCACAATGTTCATAGGAGGTCGCGACAATGACGGGAGAAGGAGATGCGAGGAGAAAATGAGGAAGAAAACCATGGGAGATAATTACTTTAGGGCTAAATTTTTCCCAACAACTCATGGTCAACTTAATCTATACCTATGGTTAACTACACGTATATGTGGCATGTAGTGAACATATTCATGTGGTCAGGTAAATAAATTGCACCCACCTCCTAGCAGACCCACGTTTAAATATGAGTGGGCCCACATACAAACACAAGTTGAAATAGATGTATTGATAATTAGAAATATGATATTTTAAAAAGCAAATTGGCTTTGTAATAAATGGGTAGTGGCAAAGTGGTAGTGTTGTAGTGGACAAAGATTTAAAAACACCTTTTTTGACCAGCTTTCGCTTTATGGGTTCAAGAAAATGCGTCTTAACTACCCATAAGCCAATTTATTCTTTTTAAGCTAATAACTCACTTATGGACAGGCCCAAATATTTTTGAAGAAATTTGATGTATTCCCCTAATTGTGTACACATTTTGAAAGGGAAAAAAGGGAAAGGAATAAAAAATAAAAATAATGAAGATAAACCAGGAAATGTTAAAGAAACTCCAGGCAGGAATACAAAGTGCAAAAACTCAAGTGGCATCGGAGGGAAAGGTAAAAATGAACCCATGCGATCAAAAGGATATGACAAAGGATGTAGCCAAGACAGAAATGAATGGATTGACCTAACAAACATAGTATGGAAGGATGTGAAGGAGTTGGAAAACACATCAATCATAGGCACATTCAAATGAAAAATATTATCAAGATACAAGATCATAGAATGGGTAAATGAAAATTGGAAATCTGCTCTACCTAAACTTCCTACCAAAAGGATTTTTTGTTGCAGTTTTAGAATTTGAAGATGAGAGAGAATTTTAAGATTGAGGTAGTGGAAGCACGTCGATACATATCTTTTCTTGAAAAATTAGAAACCTAACTTTAATCCACTGGAAGCAGTGCCTACGAAAGTGTCGATATGGATCAGGCTATTTGACTTGCCCTTCGAGTATTGGTCTAGAGAATCTATGTCTGCGATTGGAGATGCCATAGGTAAAACCCTAGAAATTGACATGAGGAATTGCGAGTCTCTAATATATGCAAGGATAAAAATAATAGAAATTGAGGAAATCCCTCATAATGTCAAGCTATGCACTGATGTTGGAATATGGAGGCAAGAATTAGAAATCGAAACCTCAAAGTTCTTTTCTCTTAACTATGGAAAGAGAAATAATTTAGAGGCAAAGTGTTGACGCAAACCTAAGGTGTAATTGTAGTGGAGACAAAAAGAAAACACCTAAGGGGTAGATCCAATCCAAAAACAAAACTCCTTATGCATAAATGAATGACTCCGTGGAGAACAACAATAATACAGATAAAAGCCTTTAAACATAGTTAGGAGAATGAGAGAAATCAAGATGAAACTCATACAAAGGATTCTCAATCTAAGAATGAGGAATGTGAGGATGAAATGGACCTAATTAACCAAAGATGTATAAGTTAGATTGCATCCAAAATCCTAGATGTGAGAAGTTTCCAACAAAAGAGAGGGCACAAAATGAATAAATAGAGGGAGTAGGAAGCCTTAATAAACAAACCGACCTATATCAAGTTGTACCTTTTGATATTACTCCCTTAGAGAGCAATGAAGATATTCACATGAAATTTCAAGGGCTTAAATTATCCTAATAAAAGGCATATGATCAAGTGTCAATTAACAAATCAATTGATCAATGTCATCATTATGCAAGAAATTGAGCTTGACAAATCTGGAATGGAAAATTTTATCAAACATTGTAAAGGATGGGATGGTCTTTTTAATGAAGCAATTGGTGCTTTATATGGATTAAAAATTATGTGGACAATGAGAAAATTCATAATTCAATCTCATAATTCTAACACCAACTGGCTATCAACAAAGGTATCTAGCACAAACACAACTTTAAATTTTGTCATTTTTAATGTATATGGCCCATCAAAACCTGCAAATGAAAAGAGATTATGGAATGAACTAAGCAAAAATATCTCTAACATTGTTATCACTGATATTGTGTTGGGGAGATTTCAATTCCATACTTGACCCTCAAGAGAAATCAAGAGGAGTGCAAAAGGAAACCCAATCACAAATAGACTTTGTTGATTTTGTGAATAATAGCAATCTAATTGACATTGCTCCATGCAATGGTAAACTCAATTAGAACAAAAAATGGAAGGGATTCATGAACATCACAAAAAGGATCAACCATTTCTTGCTCTCCTCATCATGGCTATCCAAACTAATCTTGTCGGGTTCTTAGATAAGATCTATCCCAAATTCTGACCACTACTCGGTTGATCTAGAAATACAAGAGGAACACATGCCACAAAGGTCTCAATTTCAGTTTGAGAAGATGTGGCTCAAAAGCTTTGGTATAAAAGGATTGCTATTGACTTGGTGGAAAGAACCTCAAAATTTGCATGACACTTAAATGTTTAAATTTCATATGAGACTACAACACATCAAAGGAAAATTGAGAGAGTGGAACAAAGTAGTGTTCAAGAACATCTTCCAAGAAAAAGAAAGGATCAAATTTGAAATAGAGGCAGTTATGGAGAGAGTAATTAAATATGGTATGACTCGTGAAGAGTACCTCAAAGAGAAAGAGCTAATGACACAATACAATGAGATTCTATCAAGGAAGGAATGCTACTAGAGATCCAGATCACATGAAACCTAGCTAGAGGAAGGCAATCTCAATACCACATTCTTCCATAACATAGCTAAGATAAGATGAGGACTCAATAAAATAGCACAAATCTAATCATATTATGGTATATCACTTATAGAAAATTCAAATGTTAAGGAAGAAGGAATTTGGTTGTCCCAAACACTCTTTTCACCAAAGAACAATCACAAACTGCTACACAATAATTTTAGGCAAGCAATTCCAACACTACTGTAAAATGATGACAATACCTTTCTTTGTGTCCCTATCATAAAGGAGGAGATAAAAAATGTTGTGTTTCAACTCCACCCAGACAAGGCCTCAAGATTAGATGATTTTTCAGCCATCTTCTACCAAGAGTGCTAGGAATTCATAGGAAACAACATTTGGCTGATGGTGGAAGAAGCACAAGGTGCCTAAATATTTCAACAACACAAACATAACATTAATCCCCCAAAAATATGATTGTGCCACCTTTGTGGAATTCATGTCAATTTCATTGTGTAATATCACATATAAAATCATCTCCAAAGTGATTGCAAATCGGGACAAACTAATTCTTCCATCCATCATCTCTCGAGAGCAAAGTGGATTTGTGGTTGGACATAGTATTAATAATGGAATCATCATCACGCATGAAGCAATGCATTCTCTCAAGAATTTTAATATGAAAGGTATGATATTAAAACTTAATATCAGTAAAGCTTATGATTGGGTAATTTGGAGGTTTCTCCTCAAAATTATAGAAAATTTTGAATTTAACTCCCATAACTTGAGGTGGATTTTCACTTGCATTTCCTCAATTAGATATTCAATCATAATCAATGATTCCCCTTGGGTCTTCTTTGAATCTACAAGAGACATTCAACAAGGAGACTCGCTCTCCCCTTTCCTATTTATTATTATGGTGGAGGCACTCAGTAGAAGAATCATATACAATGTGACATGGATTATGGAAAGGTCTTGTAATTCCTCCCATCTCCCATATATCCCATCAATTATTCGTAGATGATACAATATTGTATGGAGAACAATCAGCACAAGAAACTAGAATCATAAAAACAACATTGACAGAATATGGTTGATGTTCTAGGCAAGTAATTAATCAAAATACTTGTCATCCATATTCTTCTTCAACACAAGGAAAGTGGTGCAGCAAATAATTGCCTCTTTATTGGGACTCCACATTAGATCTTTGTCCAACAAATACTTGGGCATACCTTTCTTTAATGGTGCAATAAGATTAAAGTTGTGGGAAGAGACTTTGGCAAAGTGCAAAAGGAAAATGAAGAACTAGAAGGGGCATTGACTTAATAGTATTCAATTAATATTTTTGTGGCAAGGCTCTAACGATGTCAAGTGGATCCCACTAGTGGTCTGGGATAAAGTTAAATAGGGTAAGGAGGTTGGGGGTGCTAGCATTCAATATATATGAAAACAAAATGTGGCATTGGGTGTCAAACTATCGAGGAGGATGTATGAATGTCCAAATACCTTATGGAGTAGAATTCTCAAAGCCAAGTACTTTAATGATGGGGACCAAAAATAAACATTGACAATTGCAAACCCTCCAAATGGATCATGGATATGGAATTTCTTATTAAAATATCACCATGTGATCACTAAGAATCTAACATGGAAGATAAACAATAGAGAGAATTCACTCTTCTAGGTGGACTCATGGAATGGAAATGTACCAATGAGTGAGGTTGTGGGAGACACAACTATGTGAATAACAGCAAGCATATATGAAGAGAAAGTCAAAGACTACATCAATATAATAGTCAAGGATGGAGTACACATGGAGAACCTTTGATATGATACCATCTCCTTTGATATGATACCAATTCAGATCAGGGAAATGATAATGAAGGAATTATCACAAAGGAGACTACTATTAAATGGAAAGAACGATGAACTACTATCAATGTGCAACTAAATTTAGGAAATACACAAGGATTGGATATAAAGTTTAGGAGAGAAAAATAAACAACATACCATGGCCTAGTGCATTATGTTGGGCTACAAACATTCTTCCCAAGGTTGGATCCTTCATGTGGATGGATTTTCATAATTGCATATGATAGGAGATAGATTGCTAGAACTTGGTTTTCATGAACCTTTTAGATGCCCATTGTGCAGACATTGGAGGAAACAACAAATCATCTATTGCTACAATGTGATTATGTACAACAATGTTGGAAAAGAATGTGCGCTATACTTGGGTGGCAAGGCCCCCTTCCAAACAATATTTAAAACCTATTTCAAGGCTATCCATCTTTGAGAAAAGGATCGCAATGGGTTGTGTATGGATGGAGACACCTGCCATGGTAGTATGGAATTTTTTGAAAGAACATAACAAATGAATCTTCAAAGATAAATATGCTAGTGTTGAAACAGTGATGAACAAAATTGAGAATGGAATATGTGAACATCAAAATTTCAAAGAAAAAATATTATATAACATAGGATGATAAAATTCAGTCATAGTGGCCACTATTGCGGGTACCTTCTGGAGCTAGTGGAGGCATTGATCCCAATAAAGAAGGAAGAGTAGATGCTAAATGGATACTTCCCCCACAAGGGAGATTAAAGCTAAACTTTGATGGTGCCTTAAGGGGTAATTATGGGGCCTCTGATGTTGGGTTCATCATTAGAAACCACAAAGCTGGTATTTGTCATGTAGGAGCAATTAGGATCCTGAATGGAACCAATGTTGAGTCTAAATTTGTTATGGAACCAATATTGAGTCTAAATTTGCTATGCTATTAGAAGGGGTTAAATTTTTTTTAATGAATAAGTACAATGATATTGACATAAAATAGGATAATGTGGTTGTGATCAAAGACATATCAACGAAACATGCACCAATCTAGATAACATTTATGTGGATAGTGTTGTGCATGTTTTGCACACACGACCCGCTAAAAGCAGGGGCCCCCTATTTTTGTTTTGCTTTGCATCTATCAGTTTGGCACCCTCTCTTTTGCTTCACTTTTGCCTACATTTTTTGACTTTTGGGACAAGTTGCCTATGGATTTGGGATGTTTCAATGATTCCTAAGTGAACTGTCAAGGTTTCATTAAGTTTTAAGAAGTTGCAAAAAATTCATTATGGGTTATCGTCAATGGGTTTTGATGTGCGGGTCGTCATCCGTGGGTTTTCGTGTGGGTTGTCATCCGTGAGTTTCCTGTGTGGGTTGTTGTCCATGGGTTTCTGTGTGCGGGTTTTTGTTCACAGGTTTCTGTGTGCAAGTTGTCGCCTGTGGGTTTTCGTGTGCGAGTTGTCATTTGTGGAATGTCATTGCTAATGGCTCTGGACCCTTTGAATTTCACCTTCCAAACCTCTACATTTCAAAAAATGGTGTAAACGTTAAGTTTTCAACATCTAGGGCCCATAAAATGCATGTCTCCATAATCCTAAAGGGGTTTGAGCCAAATTCGCCAAGTGTTTAGACTTTGTGGAAATTTCATTGCGAGTTGTTGTCTGTGGGTTTTAGTGTGCGGAAGTCCATCCATGGGTTTTCATGTGCGAGTGGTTATCTGCAAGTTTTCATGTGCGGCTTGTCGTCCGCAAGTTTCCATGTGTGGAATGTTGTTGCAAACAACGCTAGACCCTCCAACTTCTGCCTTCCAAAATTTTGCATTTTTCGAAAGGGGTCAAATCATTGAGGAATAGGTCTAGGCACCCTTCTAATGCATCTTTCATGTGCTTAATTTGAAAAAACTCAAAATTTCTAAGAGTTGTGTCTTTGTGGAACTTTTCATGCGAGAAGCCGCCTTGCGGATACCGTGGTCCCCAATGCTGTCTTTACGACGTAAACTTGTTTGGCTTCCCACCCTACGGAATCCCCATCTAGTGCTTTCATGAGTCAAACACTTGAGTCCCAAATATCAAAATCCTTAAGTCAAATGGACCACTGCAGGGTCCGCCCCTATGAGTTGCCTGATGTGGAAGTTTGTTCACCGAGTGTTGTTCCCAATGGAAAAACAAGCACAACCCCTACATTTGCAGATTCCGCTTCCATTTTCACCGTAGGGGTCCAAAGTGTTTCCCCGACAAAATGTTTTAGTCTTCAAGTCTGCACGGATCCACCCATGTGGGTCTCTGCATGCGATCCTCCGTGCTCTCTTTGCCTTTTCCTTACGACGAGACTATCGCATCTTTCCACTACATGGGTCCTGCATGCCTCATTTCCCAAAACAAAGCTTTGAGAATTCCAAGTCCAAGCCTCTTTTGTGGATCCACCCTAGTGGACCGCTTTCCGTGGGAGGTTGTTACTCCTTGGCCATTCTTAGCGGCTAAACCTTACCCTCTTCCCGCCTAGCAACACCCCACCTCACGAACCCCGCATATCCCATTTTTGCACTTCCCAAGTGATCAAGTCTCTAAAGCAAAACCGGGTAAAATGGAAAGTTTTTTGAAATATGAAATTTTCTTGATGGACTATAAATTGATACATTTCAATATTTTTAATGAGGGAAATTTATCATTTTTGGAGATTTAAATCATGATATTTTATGACATAGGTGCTTTTAAGGATGCTTGGAGGGATAATGGATCAATTCATTAAAGAATCAACACATGAAGATGTGCCAAGGGGAGATTTTAATTCAAATTGCCAAGGTAGAGATGGGTTTACCTATGGATGCGAGCCATGAAGATGCTACCTGGGCATCTAATTGCCAAAATCTACCTAAGAATCTATTTTGGGCCATACAACAGTTGAAGAAGTGCTAGAAGTATAACAACAAAGGGCATATCTTAATAGTTTCCAAATTTAGTGGAAGAGGCAGCTAGAAGACAAAACAACTATAGGACGAAATAGACTACAAGACAAAAGAGGGAAAAAGACAAAGGTCTATTTTTGGGGTAGGTGAAACCCTAAACTAGAATGAATCTAGTCCATTCATTATGAATTAATCTTGGCCATTCATTTTGCTTTTGGAAAACTATAAATAGGGGCTAGCTCCTCATTTGTAAGGGGTGGTAAATTGTTGTAAGAGGCATATTGAAGCAATAGAAGGAAGCATTGAAGTTAGTTGTTTTCTTGAGCTTGCTCAATATGCATGCATGATTCAGCCTCCATGTTCTTTTTTTTTTGTTAGTTTCTTGAATGGATTTAATTATGGTTGCTTGTTACAGTATTTGATGCACTTCCAGCCCATACTTTTGGAAATTTATTGATGATAAATTGTTGTGTAAAGTTAGTGGGCTTGTTTATTTGCTGCACCTTAGTTCAACTATTTGTTCATGCTAAATAGGTGAATGTACAATCTGAAAATCTGTAAAGACCCCTTGAATATTGCACTAGTTTTGTTGAGATGTAGGTTTCTCTTGGTTAAGAAAAAAACAATTTTATGGGAGTCTGTCTACTGTAGCACTGGTTATTGTTACTGTTGTTCATGATTTAGACTTAGAATAGCTCTCTCAACCCTTTCACCTTTTGATATTTCTTTTAGATCTATGTTAGTTTAGGATCTCAAGCACCATAACAAGGTCAAATTTGGTGATTGAAGTGGTTTTCAACTTGTTGTTCTGAATTTGTAGTCACTGTTCATTCATTTTTAGCACTTTGAAACTCTATTTATAGACCTGAAATTTCCATGCTTTGTGAACCATAAAGGCCCCTTATGATCACCAACAAATCACATCAACCAATTGAACTATTCCATGCACTATCATGACCTGACACCCGAGAGATCTTGGGGTGATTTTCTAAGACTTAGTTGCAGAAAATTACCTTTCAAGAGAGATAGCATACTTGTGTGTTGTCTATGTTGAGAAGTGAAAAAACACCCATCAACAGATAGAAGTAGTCTATTCATACCTAAATAAAATTAAAAACTTCATTGCCCAACATGTATACAGGGAGGCCAACTACGTGGTTGACTACTTATTAAATCAAGCCAATGATCAAAGCTACAACATTTTAATACTCAAACAAGAGGATGCATGGTTAGAAATTTGCAATATATTAAGTATAGATATAGAGACTATGACCGCACATACAAACCTCAAAAAAAAAATAGTGCAAAAATACAAAAATTATAGATCATGTTAAGAACTGCAAGATTGGTGATGTGAAAGTACCAAGTAAAGCAAACAACAGACACACATATTGATTTTGTTCTATTAGATTATAAAGCAATCAGAGACATTATGTGATTAAGATAAGGAGGATAATTGCCTCACTAAATGAGATATTGTAGGAATCTCGTCATAGCAGCTAAACCATTTTTAATGCATTATAAATCCAAGCACCAAATAATTAACTAGCACAACAATGGCAGATGGTCTGGTAATACCAAATATTCACTGCAACTACAAACAAGCCAATATCAAGGAGTAATTATGGGAAGTATTTAAGATGTAGTTAGAGTTCAAAGAAGAAGTATTAGGAGCTATCCTTGATGATAAACACTTACAAAAAGCTCATGTTCACAATGCAGAGTTATTAGAAAAAATCATGTATAATGTTGTGAGGACTATAGGAAATTTCGAATGGGGGAGAAATTTGTGGACAAAATTGATGTCCCCAAATACCAAGTGGAGGCCATTAATGCTATTTCTACACTCAATAAATATCCAAAGATTAGCCTTGTTGGAGATGTCATATGCATTGAAACTAAAAGGAAGAAGGAAGAGACCAAATAGGCCATCACATTAATGGGAGAATGACTTGCAAGAAACAACATGGAGACATTTTCTTTCTATATCTCCCACAATGGTAGTATTTTCTCTCTTGATCAGATTGAGCATCTTCAAGAAGTCATTAAGGGTCTACAAACTCTCTTTTTTAGTCTTGCCTGAACTCAAACCTTGTTAGATGTATTAACAAAAAATGGCTATAAATAGGCATTTGCACAAGAATAAACCTCAAATTATCCATTAGTCCTCTAATTTTTCTTGGTCTAGAAATAAAATTATTCTTGAGAAAATAGGGAGACCAATAAATGATTGATCAAACTCTTACCTTGGTTAATGGATACATTTTTCCTAAATTCTTCCACATCTAGACTAATAAGTCAATAATCCTCAAGGGTCAACATTCAATAATTTAGTTCATTGGCTATGGGAGTCATCTTATTTTTTCCTATTACTACTATCATAGCATTAATATCTTCCTCAATTAAATATTCTAGTTTTCAAGGTTATACTTTTTGGAAGTGGGGAGGTTAGATCAAGTTTCACACATATATATGAGCATAAACTAAGAGGTATTTTCCATGACAAGGTCAAGATATATCAATGGCCACCCCCAAATATTTAGTGATCATTTCAAACAAGGGTTGTGGTAGGGATTTCATTTGAATAATTAAATCCCATGTGCCAATTCTTCACAAGTAAACATAAATTTTTAAATAAATAAGGACCACACCCAAAAATTCCATCCTTGTTAGATTCATTAGCAAAAATGGCTATAAAATAGCCATTTGCACCAAACCAAAGCTCAAATTCTCCACTACTCTTTCATTTTTGAATCCTAGTTTACAGATAAAACTCTTCTACAAAAAATTGGGAGACCAAGGAATGATCAATCAAAATCCTTCATTGGTTAGTCAAGATATTTTCCCTAAAGTCATCCATGTCTATACAAATAAGCAAAGAATCATCAAGGTTCAACATATAAGAAGTTAGTCCATTGCCCGTAGGAGCCATCTTGTTTTTTTCCTACTATTACTTTGGAGTTATTATCCTCTTCAATTAAATATTTTAATATCTAGCTATTATGTTCCTAAATAGAGGGGAGATTGCCTCCCCCTTAGTAAAAGCCATCAAAGAGGAAACTAGAGACCAAAATCTCCAAAAAAATATGAAATACATGCAAGGAAAGCCAAATATAAACACAAAATACCATACCCTATCAGAGCTCCAACTTTATAGCATCTTCACTATCTAAAAGCATGCAAGTCTCCATTTAAAAATAGAGTAAATAATAATAAAATTTATTATAATTCACCAAACACAATTGATATTAGTGGTGGAAAACAAGATACATCTGCCATGTATCTTTGAGCAATACATCACTAAAGAAATGGATTCATCTCAAAATTATGTAATTAACCATGAGTAATTACCCAAAATTCTTTGTTAGAAGGCATATAATTTCAAGTTTTGACAGTCTAATGCCTTCAATAAAATTCAAAAAAAAATTGAACCAATTACATTGTTAATAATTTATGGTTCCTAACCTATTACAAAAACACGATCTTGCTTTATTTGGTAAGATACTTCATAAAAAATTAGTTATGTATTCAAAATATGTTTGCATAGTGATACAAATCACATTGATAAACTTATAAAATATTTCATAGTTAGCCATCAATTCAAGCCAAGGAATATCCCCATAAATACTAGGGAGCATGCCTCTCTTAAGAATTAGCATTTATTTTTATTTTTCAATGGTCCTAGATGTTGTAAACAATTCAAATAACAATTTAAACAATTATTAACAATAGGGAAGAGGTAAAAACACACCTTCACACAAAATTAATCTTTGGTTGGTTAAAAGATAATTTCAATCAATTAAACATTCAAATAAAATTGCCATTATGATTCAATTGTGAAATAAATGGATTTGTTAAGAAATTGTAATCTTAATGTACTAATGTTGTATCTCCAACAATCTTGGAATGGGTACTTGGACACCCATGTTGTTGAGATATTATTATTCTCCTTGTGGAATTAGAATATTAGTTGTAGTGGTATTCATTAAGGAAGTAGAGCATGATGGTGGTGGTTACAAATTGATTTGAATACATTTATGCCACTTTCCAGGTTCTAGGTGGTAGAGGGGAGAGTGAAGCATATTCTTATGGTGGGTGGGTTGTTGGTAGGTGAAGTCAATTTTTTTTTTATCTAGCATTGATTAAGTAGTGTCACATGGTTGTTTAACATGATCAAACACAACTAAATTGAACTAATTAAGCAATATAATTGACCAAGTTAAAGCCATATTCAATGAAATTAAGCTTACAACCTTAATAAAGGTTCATTTAAAAGAAATGAATATCAAATTAAAGCATAATGAAACAAAATAAAGGTGCAAACCAACAATCTCATTATGGTTTGAGTGCAATTGAGTGATGGTTGAATGTTGAATTGCTCAAATTGCCTTATCCATTATTGAGGTTGATGTAAAAGCTTGCTGAGGGTTGGTAATAGTGATTCAAAAATGCTCAAAAGCTCATGGGTGAGTATGAATTTGAGTAGAGTAAGGGTGCTCTCAATGTTTGTGAATGATAATTCATGTAAGATGGGAAGTATTTATAGATTTTTAGATTGAATCAAGGTGAAGATTCAAAATTCTAATCATTGGAGGAAATTGAATTAAAGATGAAGACATAGATCAAATATGGGATCAAGGGTTGACAATTCACCATGGCATGGATCGAGAATTTAATCAAAGGTCCAAAATGTATAAGAGATTAACAAATCCCTTGATTTTAAGAAGCATGTGAGAGATATTTCCATATGGAGGGAGAAATTTGAATTTGAGAAGGGAATATTCCATGAGAATATTCTTTAAATGATTGGAGGAATATTAGTCAATTAAACAATTTAAAAATTATTTAATTGTGCAAGTGGGGGAATTGGAAACTTTAATTAAACAATTAGGAATTATTTAATCAAAGTGGGTTTATGATATTTAATTAAATAATTTGTATTATTTAATCAAAAGGGAAGAAAATTAGTGTGAAGGTGATGAATTAATCAAATAAAATTAATTATTTGATTAATAGGAAAAAATAGTGAATTTAACTAAATAATTGACATTATTTAATTAAATAGAGGAATTAGGCAAATTATGAAAGAAATGGTGTTAATATGCGAAATCTCAGTGTGTGATATACTCAATTTTTTTTTAGGTGTCTACATTTTACCCCTCTTTGAAGTGAGGTACTTATTGCATTGCTTCAAAGAATTGATACTGCTTAGACCAATTTTTTTTTTTTAAATCTATTTTTTCCTGATGCCCCACTCTACCCCAATAGATGAAGGAATGCTGGTGTGATGTCCCCTCAAGAGATCAAGCGGAAAAAATGATTTTCAAGTTGAGCTAACGACAAAGCCACAAATGTGGTTCAGTTGCAAAGATGATGAAAAATAAGTCCTAGGACCCTGATGAAGTGACCACGACTGTATGCGAAGTGAGAAAATTGAGTTGCAGAGCTAAAACCCTAGGTTTGGCAATGTATATATGTGAATTTGAGTGAATTTTAGGCTCATTTGCACACTTTTCTTTAGATAATTCAAAGAGATTAGAGTGATTTTGCTTAGATTCCCTATAGATAACCTAACAAAATGGCACACAGAGCACTTCCTGTACTTCACGTAGACCGAGTCCATGAGTTCCAATGACCAGTTGACACAGGACCACCAATATGTACCCCTGAAAAATTTATTTCCACACATTTTTAGATAGCAAAATGTAAGCTAGAAGTAGGACCAACAAACACATCAAAGTTTTTTTGACGCTCGCATTTTGCAATTTTGACACTTTTGTTCATCAGATCAATGCTTTTGAACAAAAGAGTTGGGGATCTGTAGAAGCATTGATTCTTAGAAAGTATCACAATGCTTTTGTTAAAAAGTGACACTTTTGATTGGTTTGGCTCACCATGTTGAACAAAATTTTGATACTTTTCCTTTTTATACCAATGCAAAGATTTTGCTAAATTTTTGTGATTTTTCTAGGATGGTAGCATGACTCCTTTATAAAAGGCTCACTTTAAGCTTTTTCAACTTGAATTTTTGAAAAAAAATTAGAACATTGACATCAAAGGTTTCTTGCTTGCAGGTCATCCTTGTTCCACTCCCTTTGAGAGAGCATCAACCATAGATCATGAAGAGGATAAAGCACTTCTACTATGAGGAGGTTGAGTTCATGCACATGGTCGAGCTATATTAAATCACTTATATGGCTGATGTATGAGCTCATAATGCTATTATCACTACGTTGATCGAGCAATGACATTTAGAGACTTCTATCTTTCATCTTCCTACTGACAAGGCCATAGTTACCCTAGAGGACATGTGGCACACATTACGAGTGCCTATTCATGATGAGCGGGTGGTATATGAGGCTACCTTAGTCCGTGTAGCTTTGGAGAGGATTCTTGGTGACAATCAACTTCATTTGGAGGATGGGCAGGTAGACTTGTGACCATATGCAGGTATAGTTCCAAATGTGACACTTGTTGTTGTGAGACTCATCATGGGATGACTCATTCTAGATATGAGATCCTAATTATTTAGCATTGAGTGGGGTAGAGTTCTAGAGAGGATCATTGATGATGGTGGTAATTTTGATCGGGGTCCATGTATTCTAACTCATTTGTACCACGACATGCACTAGGTGATATACAAGGATGTGACTAGCATTTCGACAAGGTCTACTTTACTGCACATCCTGGCTTGGGAGCACATTGTCGTGCTTAGACCGGTTCAAGAAATTCACAAAGGTAGACTAGCAAGAGAGCCATTCTCATTTGGATATGATGTTGAAAGGTTGATTTTTTTTGCTTCTATGCTTGGGAGATAGAATAACAATCTTCACACTCTCATTCAAGGAAAACCCTAGAGATCTCAATCTAAAGCATGCAAAGGAGAAATAGATCTTGCAATAGTGTTGTCCTAGGGTCTGATTATAAACTAAACAGGGGCTCACCACCAAGCTAGGGCTTGGAAAGACTAATTAAATGCAATACCTAATGCTTAAACCTAATACAATGCAATATTTCACTAAATGACCTAGAAAAGCATGCAAATCTAAACAGAAAGCCAAGAGATGAAAGGTGTGCACCTAGAAACCTACAGAGGACTGAATGACACTCTAAAATTCTAAAGAAATTGATTGTAATGTTTATTGGGACTCATATGCTAGACTAGGAAATTTAGTCCCAGATTAGGGTTTTTGGGCAAGAACATATTTCTAGCAATGTAGATTTCGGATCTACAAAAATCTAGAAATTGACCTATTTTAGAACTCATACGCCAGAAGTTGTGTATCAATCCAGTTAGGGTTTTCTAGAAATTCAAAGTCTGATTCTGCTCCTTAATTTCCAAATCCAAAACTCTAATTTACAACTTGTAGATGTCTTCTAATGATCTCCCATGCAAGGTGACAACTTTGACCACTTTAAACACTTTGACAACTTTCTCTAAACTTTCTCTTCAATGTTTCTTCAAAATAGATCTAAAAATCACACACTAGAGAGGGAAAAATGATGTTTTGTTGGTGGAAAGGGGTTTGCCTTGGTCAAACCCCATTTTGGTAATCAAACCTTATAATGAAATGAAATAGGACAAGAGAATGATGACTAAACAAAATGCAATGTTGCAACTCACCAAACCCTAGCAATAAAGTGTTGCAAACATGTATGAAGTGGCTCTAATGGATGTAGATCTTGAATCTTGCTTGAATGTGATAGATATTGACTTGAATGCTAGCTTAAATCATGAAACCCTACATCATAATTGTTAGCTCAAAAACAAACATGATGCTTGATGCTTGATGCTTGAATAATGCTCTAAAACACTTGATAATTATCCCTTAAAGACTTGAATTCTCTTGTGAACTCAAATTTTCTATAAGGATGCTCATTCAACTTGCTAGGTCTAAAATGAATGAAAGAAACTTGTATTTATACTTGTTTATGCCAAATTTCTCAAAATTACAACAGTACAAACTGACATCAGGTCTAGGAGATAAAATCTCGCCAAGAATTTGAATTAAATTTAGTTTTGGGCCACATGGGACTCATACTCCAGAAGTGGCGTATAAGTCCCATTAGGCATAATTATGGGACACATTTTAAAAAATGCTTAGAAAGGTGTGAAATCTAGTTTGAGATCCAAAACCCTAGGTGGGACTCATACTCCCCAGGTGGCATATGAGTCTCAGATCACTAAATTTGGGCCACACAACCTAAAAACACCTAAATTATGATTGGATGTTGATTTATGTTGGGATTATCCTCCAAAAGATGCATTAAATGAGGCTTGTGGATGCAAAATAAGGCCAATTAAACATAAAGAAGCCCAATTATTAATGACAACCTTAGAAAACTGTGAAAGTGTGTTACAACACTTTACAACACCTTAGATAAGGTATGATTAGGTCTATTTAGTTTACAAGGGCCTAAGACCTAATGCGAGTGTGTTAATCACATTATAACACTTAGTCAAGGTATCATTAAGCTCAATTTTATAAGGAGAGCCCAAAAAAGTGTGAAAATATCACAGACAATTTTTTTTGACACTACATTTAGCCCCCACTTTAGTGAGAGGAGCAACTTGCTTCAAAATCACACTAAAGTAGATGAATTCATATCAAGAGGGGTCCAAGTGCACCAATGTCAATAGGATAGGATGACAATGATCAAGAGGGGTGATCAAGCCCCTAGGATCAAGATCCCATAGCAAATCAACATAGGCACAAAAGAACACATGAAAATGATATAAAGAGCATCATCAAGGCACAAGAATACACTGCTAAAGACAAAGAGAAGAAAAATAGAACAAAAAGGGGGGAATGGATCAAGCTTCGACTGTTTATCCAGCACAATTTTGATTAGATCTAGGTTGTTTGTTCAAAAATGAATGCTCAATCTGAGTCAACAAAACTTTAGGCCATCCATTGGGTGAGTAATCCAAAGAGGTGAGACACATACACACATGGCCAGTATGCACTCACACACACATGTGAGTGGCTATGGGAAAGTCATGCCTCGATTGGGATTCCCCTCAAACCATACCAAAGTTATACCTCCTAATAACTTTGATAAGGTTTTGCACAACAATGAACTTCAAGCTTCATGAGGTAAGCAAAGCTTCGTATGCTTGAGACTCATGAACAAATAAGATGGCTCCGCAGGCATGCAAGGTGTATTATGCAAGGTGGCCATATAACCAAAAACGCAAATACAACCATAGGGAAGATTCAAAGGATTCTTGCTTAATTGATGTAAGGTATTTAACCTAGGGAACATTGTTCCTAATGTCTCCAAGAAAGGACCAATCAAAGAATAAAAGATTCACAACTTAGGGGATGCAGTGTATTGCATCAAGCCACTAAGAGGAATATAATATGCTAAGAAAGATCACACTCTAGAAGGACATCACACCCAATGTCATCCACAAAGCGAAAGACACATCAAATGAAGCAAGAAGACTACACCATGAAACATGAAATGTAAAAGAATAATGCCAATTTATGCCCCCTTTAAAGAAATTGCTTAACACCATGTTGTGAGCAATTAATTTAAAGTAGCAAATGATAAATGCTAACAATAAAGAAGACATGAGAGCCTATTCAGAAATGACTATGCCAAGTCATATGTTTCCAAATAAAGCTATGTCATGAAAATTGAAAAAGAAAAGGGGTCGCCCCCAAAATAAAATTCCAAACACATGAGGGATCCATGGATTTGGGGGTCAATATGTTCTTGCTACAATATTTTTAGAGAGTTTAGAATTGTCATCATTCCCCAAATACACATAGAACTAGAAGAATGACACAAGGAGAGTGAAAAAAAAGAGAAACCTTTTGGGTCAACATGGAAGAGGCATGAATGTCTCAATGTCTTGCATCATCCCCAAAAGGAAAACACAAGATAAATAAAAAGGCAAAAAGGAAATTCTTTTGGGTCAACATGGAAGAGACATGAATGTCTTGATGACTTTCATCATCTCCAAGAGGAAAACAAAAGACAAAGATAAAAGATTTATGACATAGAGAAGAATGAAGGTACAAATAGATGAATTCCACAAAGAGAGAGAACATCAAACAAAATGTCACGAGGGATCACATTACGTGCATGCAATTAAATGAAAGAAAAATAAATAAAGCAAAAGAATAGTAAGGTACATGCAAGTCAACCTATGAGCAAGTCGTCTACATCCCAATCATGTTCATTGTATACAAAAGGCAAACAACTAGCTAAAGGGACAACGAAAAATGCACTACTAGGGCAAGGCTATCTAATTCTTGCTTCCACTGAGTGTAAGACAAGAATGAGCTAAGGTAAGTGATGGTAACTTGAGCTCCTTGTAGCTTGAAATGGTTCATGATAAATGTATAACATGTAATAGTGAGAATGTTATTATTACTCAAATATTACATGGCAAGGAGTGAAAGGGTCCTACTTTAAGGGATTATTTCGATGATATCAAAATTTTTAAATATATGTTTTAAATCACGACAGTCATTAATACTATGTCCAAGAATTCTATGATATTGACAATGTGGAACATTTACGTCTTTAGGATACAGTTTTAGCTTTTTTCTCATGGGTGGTAATGTTATAAGTCCTTGGTTTAGAAGTATTTGTAAAGTTCTTTTAGTGATAGATGGAAAACAAGGGAATTTTAGTTTCTTTAGTTTGTAAGGTCTTCGTTTCTTGCTAGATCCACCAACTTTTTGAGTTGATTGTTGAGGAGGAGGACATAAGACCGTCCTATATTTTGTGTCATTGTTACGAGGCATGGTTTGTTCTTGAGGAAGGAGGAAATTCATATCGGGAGGAGGGTCTTGATATCCTAACCCTTTAGTATCTTCAATAGGTATTTGTTCTAAGAATTGATGAATTTCATGTTCACTTGTTGTATCACATCCTTGTTTACTCAATATTGTGAATCCTTTTCCATATGTCTCTTCTAGGTTGATGGGAGTGTCTGTCACTTTGTTAACATAAAATGGTTGAGTGTTTGCTTGCTTAGAGGAACTAGGTTCAGCTATTGTAGGGAGCTTTGGTTCAATGAGCTTGTCTTAGTTTCAGGATGTAAGTAGCCAAACATCTTAGGTGGTGGTATTATAGGGGTTTTTTGTTATTTCATTGATGGATAAAAGGATGCATTACCTTCAAGGTTGTTAATGAAATTGTTTAGGAATCTATTCATGTTGTCATCATCTTCTCCAATGATGTCAACATCATGAGGAGGACATGCATTAGGCGTTGAGTGAGCATGAGTAAGTTCAATTTCATTAGGGTCACTTCCAAAAGCACAACTTGACACATCCACTAAGGACTTCAAGGACATCCAAAGCTTACCAAGGCACATATCCATGATGAAATGCAATGCAAATTTTAGATTCTAACAAGGTAACTATGCAACAATCTGAAATAAAATGTTCTATATGCAATTTTGAATTTAAGCAATTCACAAGATGAACCAAATTGAACTAGGTGCAATGAATTGAATGAAAAACGAAAGTCTGTAAACTGAAACAAAAAGTTATCAACAACAAATAGGAACACAGGAACAAAGTTTTGAATTCTGGAAAATGTAGTTTAAAATCTACACTAGGACTAAATTTCCCAAAGGGGTGTATGAGTCCCAGTGAGGGTTTTTTTCACAATTTAAAAAAAAAAATTAAGTGATTTTTATGCTTTTTAGTTTGTATGATCTATAAACTGAATGCAAATGCAGATTTAAGATGATTTTCAATGATGCAAGATGAAAAAAATGCCACATATATGCACTTTCACTAATGCAATATTTAGAAATCCCAGAATGCTAATTAACTAATGCAAACCCTAATGCAATGTTAATGCAAGAAAGATCTAGGATGATGATATACTCCAAATCAGAATTATAATGTTCTAAATGTAGGTTCATGTCAGGTTCACCAAAATGAAAGGTTGAATTTTGTTTCTTCTATGCTTGGGAAATAGAATAACAATCTTCACACTCTCTCATTCAAGGAAAACCCTAGAGATCTCAATCTAAAGTGTGCAAAGGAGAAAGAGATCTTACATTAGGGTTATCTTAGGGTCTGATTATAAACTAAAGATGGGTTCACCACCAAGCTAGGGCTTGGAAAGACTAATGAAATTTAAGACCTAATGCAATGCAATATTTCACTCAATGACATAGAAAAGCATGTAAATCTAAATAGAAAGCTGAGAGATGAAAGGTGTGCACCTAGAAAGCTGTAGAGGACTGAATGAGGCTCTAAAATGCTGAAGACACTAATTTTAATGTCAACTAGGACTTGTTGGGTCTCAAAAACGCTGGTTTGAACCACGAGAGGTTGCCAAGCTCTCACAATGCTTTTGGTCAACTAATAAGGCCAATTGATGCAATTGTACCTTCTGCTCTTCAGGCTCTGCAAAACCTAGGTGGGTGCACCTATATGTATGTTGCAGATTTAAGATGTATTTTCTGATGCAACAATCTACCCACAATGGCAAAGGTAGTGGATAGATGAAAATATCTACAATTACTCCTACTCCTACTGCACTAATGAAAGGTTTTTTAAATAGATTGTTTGATATGGATTTGTATCTCTGGGTTGTGGCAGATCAGTGCCATCTATCCACATGGGCAATTGAGTCAAAAATGATATGTGTTTCCTCCTATTGGTTTAACTCTAGTTGTTAGGCACTCTGAAAATTCTATGGCTGGCATAAAAATTCACTAAGTCTATGACTTGCATAAACAGTGCTGGAATGTTCCTTTATCAGGTTCTTCTTTAACTATCCAAAAGAAATCTCAAAACAATTGTGATTTATCAAGAGAATTTAATTTTGACTTGCAGACACCAGTTTAATTAAATCACACAAAATGAGAATGCATTTTGATAAACTAGATATATACTTGATATGTTGATTTAAATGATTAAAAGATCCCAAGTTGGAGACAACCCAAAATAAAGAATATGAATTTTATTTATCACAACAACTGAACACCAAAAGAAATTTACCAATGTAACATATTTTCTCCATTGATTCTGCTTCAAGAAAGTCTGTCATTATTTACATTCCAGTCCCTTTTCGGGAAAATTCTCCTTTTACAGTCTAACTACTGTTTTCTTTCTCTCTCTCCCTTCTTTACCTTTCAAATTTTTGCAAATATTTATACATTAAAGATCAAAGGTCATGACCCTTCATTCTACCCATTACAACTGTTCACATTTTGCTGACAATAAATTAAAACATTTAATTATATTGCCTTATCGGCAAATTAAATGTTTAAACTATAGTCTTATGCTTTTTATTTTTCCATATACCTTTCCTGCCTTTACACTTTATGTATTCATGGTCGTTTATCACTTTTACTGCTCTACCATCGGCTATATCTTATCTGGCTGTGGTATCACAATAACCACATTGTTGACTGCAAATAGTTTACCGCGCTACCGCGGTCTTCATTGGAACCACCGTGGTATCGCGGTAGCCTCTTCGACTGCTTCCTTCACCACTTACTAACCATCCACTGCGGTCACCGTGTTCTATGAGATGATCGTCGACGGTACCATAGTGGACCTCCTTCATTGTTTATTGATCGCTACTGCAGTCACCGCAGTCTCAGTTTTAACAGCTATGGTATAGCGGTAACTGCTCACTGACCGCTACTCGTTCGCTGTCTTTGTTCACTTGCCCATTGATTGTTTGCCTCCAACCACTAACTGCTCACCACAGTCACTGCGGTCTCCGCTCGAACCTCCTACGGTACCGCAGTGAGCCTCCTGTTTTCCAATTCCTTAGCCGTTACTGCTAATGACCAATGGTTTACCGTACTACCGCGGTCAATGAATTGACTGTGCGTGGTAGCGCGATAAACACTTCATGCTCACTCCTTTGATCGCTACCGCCATACCATGAGCCCATTGTGGGAGGCCATGGTAAAGTGGTATGACATAAAAATGAAATATTTAAAATGACGGTATAAGGAATGTTATATGTTTGAAATTTTTTGATGGGGGTAGAATGCACTTTTACGAAAAAGATAATGATAATATTAGGTTCAAGTGGGTATAGACTTAGGATTTTGATGAAGAATTATGAGAAAAACTTAGGATTTTTTATGGAATTTATGGGTTCTTCTGTTGGGGATGAGTGATTTTGCAAATCACTGCAAGATTCCAGAGTATCTTTGGTAGAGCAGACCGAGTTAAAATATATGAAAACTGAAAGCCACGGCAGATGGAGGGAATGAACAAATGAATGGTAGGAAAGATGGAGCAAATGGAGAATGGGAAACCCTAAGCTATTGTGCATGGAAGAGAAAATTTAAAAAGGCATTGCTAAGAATTGTCCATGCAGTGGCAATCCTTAATCCTCTGTACTTACTATGGTTCAAAAAATCAAACCACAAGGAATGGCCCCAAGCCACCCCAAAAAGAAAAACCTGCGCTTTCCTCTGTCATAAAGTTTGTTCTGATTAGAACTCATCAGGTTTCTTTTGAATCTATCCATTCCACCTGTCCTGCAACATGCACTGCCATTAAAAACCTTCAGGAAATCATTATATTCAATCTGATTCATATTCATCTCATCAGTCTGCATTTCATCATTCTTATTATCGTGTAAAAAATATTTATCACCCTTAGCATACAAAGTGTATCCACGTTCAACAAAACATTCATAGGCATGCTCACTGTCATATGTTGTTGAATGATCAAGCAGCTGTGCTGGGGCCTGCAAATCTGAATACTCCTTATGGCAACCAGAAAATTCAGTCTCAACAACATCCTCTAAAATAATCAAATCAGAGCCACTCTCCATTTCTTTCTTATTCTCAATTGGCACTGACACACATTTTTGATTCATACAGTCATCCTTATACATAATTGACTCAACAAATGCTGGACACTCATCATCAATGATATGCAAACTAGTATCCTCTTCTTGCAGGCAAAAATTATTTAAATCACATACCTCCTCTTGGACACAAATGGATTCATGAATAAATTCACTGATTTCTTCATCAATCTGAGAGATGCACACGGGGTCACATGAATTGTTACCTTCACTATCAAAACAAATGTAGGTTGGAGCCAAAACTTGGGAATCATCTTCATGTGTGTACTTCTGGTATTCCAAAGTTAACAAATCTGAAACTTGCTCACTGTTGAATGAACTAGTCTCTACTTCCATATCCTCGACCATGTTTCCAACCTCTTCATGATCTTTGTAATTACTGCAAAAATCATCCTGTTGTAGATCAACATCCATAGCTTCATCCTCACAATTTGAGTATTCAATGGATCCCTCATAAAACACATTGTCACAATCTATTATGCAGGAGATATCTTCTATATCTTCATCCTCCTCATGCAAGCTTTCTCCCATGAATTTTTCCTTATCATCAATTGTGCCATCATGGTGTTGGTTTGAGAATGAGGGCTCAAATTGTTCATCTTTGCTTGCTTTATCATCAATATACTCCTTATGAAGTGTATCTTCAAGAACATATTCATCATTGTATTCCTCATCCAATATGTATGATTGACCACTCATATCATCATCATCTTCTTCTTCCTCACGTAGGTTGTCATCATTTTCACTTGCATATGTATCCTCTATTGGCTGCATTATTTGATCATTCATGATATCACTATTAGATTCATTGTTGACAGTGTCCATGTACATTGTCCCAAGCATGGAATCAATAAATTTATTTGTTGCATCCAAGGCACACTGCTTCAATGATCTTGGCCAATAAGCATATTCAAGCTCCGATGCACTTAGAAATTGTGCAACAAACAGGGGATTTGTAGGCCTATGATGAGGAGGTAATTGCATACAGATGTCTACCATCCTGTTGTATAGAGATTTTTCATCGTCTCCTTCATATTTCCTTATGTCAAAAAATGTATCTAAGGGGGAAATTCCACATTCTGATTCTGTAATGAAGTCTTGGTTTTGAGTATGCACATCATCACCTTCTTCTTGATCATCATCTTTTTCCCCATACTGGCTCATGAATATTTCTTTCAGATCCTCCCATGAAGATATACTTTGCACAGGCAAATTTTTAAACCATTCCCTTGCATTATCCCTCGCACTATCCCTCATAGATCTTGAAAAACATTTCATAATGACATCCTCTGGATAAACTTGAAAGCTGACAATGACATTCCAGAATTGTTCCATATGCTCATAAGCTGATTCATTCCATTCTCCATGAAATTTAGGGGTTTGCATAACAATTATGTCTCATCGCAAGGGTAAGGATTTGGGTAACCTTGGATATTACTAAAGTTAAATGGTTTATCAATAATTGAGACAAAATTTGGAGGGCCATATGGGTTTTGGTAGACCATTGATCTTGTTTCAGGAAATGGAAGATGATTCATTTGAGGTAATGGCTATGGTGTATAAGTGTTATGCTCTGAATAGCACATATTACCTTCATTGTCAAATTCAAGTCCCAATTGCAGCATTTCTTGTTTCAATTGTAGGTTTTTTTGTTCCTAGTATAGCACTTGTTGTTTCATTTCTTCTAATTCTTTTGCTTGTTCGGTGTCTTCTTTGTTCTTGTGCCATCTTGACAAAATGTTTACTGCTCCACAATATCTATGCATTATATATCACATCAAAATAGAGTCCCCACCTACTTTTCAAAAAGTAAGAAAATGAAATAGATTATGATATTGCTTTGGTTTTCCCCCAGTGGAATCTCCAAACAAAATGTGAAATCTTTGTTGACTCTATAAATGGAAAGGCTAAAAATCTTCCTGAGTAATCCCCACTAGAGTCGCCAATTTGTTGGTTCTCAAAAATGCTAGTTGAATGAACCACGAGAGGTTGCCACACTCTCACTATGTTTTTGGTCAACTAACAAGGCCAACCTGTATGGTTGAACCCTCTACTCTTAAGGCTTTGCTAGACCTAGGTGGGTGCACCTATATGAGTGACATAGATTTTGAATTATGTTTCCTACTTGATCTAACTATCCACAAATGGCAATCTAACAGTGGAAAGGTATGATCCTAATTTGGTATAACTTGTATATGCAATATCAAGGTGTGAATTAATTTAATTAAGAGATGTCAAATGAAATGAATAGAACTAATGTAATCTAAATAGGGGAGACCAGTGCCTTGTTGGGTAAAATGGAGTCAAATGATAGCTTTAAATGAATGGTTTCTATCTGGCAGGGATTCTAATTATTTGGCATATGATATTTAGTCTATAACTTGTATAAACATGCAGGAATGTAATTATCAAATTCTTCTTAATGATCCAAATGATAATTTCCAAATTACTGTGAATGACTCGAAGGAATTAATCTTTGCTTGAAAGAACCAACCAATCACATCACACAAATACAACAAATGTGTACTGATAAATTGAGAATATACTTGATATGTCAATTTAAATAATAAAGAAACATTAACCTTGGAGACAATCTGATAATATTTCAATTAACTTCAACAAATAATTGATACCAAAATAGCGCCACAACATCAAATTCCTTTCATTTGATCCTTCAAAATTTATACACGCATCATAGTCTCCTTGAATATCATTCTGAAAATACTTACAACAATTTTCCTATTCTTCTAAAATCTATCCTCCTTTTTTATCCTTCAAATTTTTACAAATACTTATACATTTCATCACAAGGGTCGTGACCCTTCAATTTTTTGGTTATGGTCGTTCAAATCCTTTGACAAAGATTTAAAATATTTAATTAGTCGCCTATCGACAAACTAAATATTTTAAACTATATTCAGGCTTTTAACTTTACATTGTACCATTTCTCACCTTTATTTTGCTTTTATTCACTCCTTATAATTTACTTAAAATACTACTACGAGCTTTCCTTTTATTTACCACTCTATTGCGGGCTTTGACTTTTCTCCTGCGGTATGGCGGTGCCCGGTCCCACACTGACCATCGCAGTCTCCATCGTTGCTTACCGCGCTATCGAGGGCTTTGAGTTTTCTCCTATGGTATGGCGGTATTTTGACTTTTCAATGGTCTTCATTGTCATCGCCGATCACCGTGACGGTTATCTTCATGTTTACCGTGCTACCGCAGTCTTTGACTTTCTTACCCATGGTATCGCGGTATTTGACTGCTGCTCACTTTCCATTCTTACGGCCTTACCGCGGTCTATTCGTTGCCTATCCATGGTATCGCAGTGTAGCTGCTAACCGTCCTTGCCAATTTCTTTTTCCATCCACCGCAGTCACCGCGGTCTATGTTTTAATGGCTACAGTATCGCGGTAACCACTACCCGTCCGCCATTTCGCTGCCTTCATTGTTAACTATTGACTACGCCATCTCTGCCGCTCATCGACCGTCCACTGCGCTACCGTGGTGACCATACTAACCGCGCGTGGTTGTGCGGTAATTGCTACCTGTTTTCCTTCGTTGTTGACTGTAACCTGTCCACTACAGCCATCGACTACTTTGTTGACTGTTTCCTTAGCCGCTACCTTACCACCCACTGCAATACCGTGGTCTATGCTTAGACCGCGTGCGGTAGCACGGTAAACACTTAACGTCAGCCTGCTAACCACCACTGCCATATCGTGGTTTCATTTTGGGAGATTGTGGTAAGGCGGTAAAAGCTTATATAGTGAAAATTAAAGGGGCGGTAAGGGTTATAAGTTATTTTTGGCCCTTTTAAATGATGGTAAAGATAAATTTTCCATGAGAAGGTAATGAAATATAAGAAAATAGATGGGGGAAAAGCGTAGAAGGCGGTTAATGACTTTTATGGGAAATATAATGAAAATGTAAGGCATGAGTAAATAAAATATCTTAAGGTTTTGATGGATTTTCATGGAAAATAATAGGAAAATCCTAGGAATTCTTGTGGAAAATTTTAGTTCTAACAGTGGCTCCATTTGGGGATGAATGATTGTGAGATCATTGCAAGGATCCAGATCTCTGGGAGAGTAGACCAAACATTATGATGAGAGCAAGTGGAGATGACAAATGATCCTAAACTACTGCACATGGAAAAGATTAAATAAGGATTTCCAAGATTTTCCATGTACTAGCAATCTCCAGTATCCTTTACTTCCTATACTACTATGCATGGAAAAATTTATGAGAAAATTTTCTTCAAAAGTTGTCCATGCATTGGCAAACCTTGATCCTCTGTGAATTTTAAGAGAAAAAGTTCTTCAAAAATTGCCCATGTACAGGCAACTCTTGCTCTTCACCACTCATACTTTGCAAATAATATGAATCCTCTCCTTGCTTTCCAATAATAACAAAATGTCCTAACCACAGTGCCTCAAATTTTCCATGTTTTCGCTTCTCTTGGCATCTAGCGTTCCACATCAATACTAGATCATTCTTTTCGAATTTTCTACCTTTTGCTTTTTTGTCAAACAAATATTTCATTTGTGCTTGCAATTTCATGTTCTAGTTTTGAGTTGTTCTCCTTATTTCATCAAGTTCTGCAAGCTGGTTCATTCTCTCCTCCATTGGTTTAGGAATATCTATATCTTCTTGAAGGATAAATTTGTAAACTGGCAATAGATTTTGCAAAGGCATCCTAGCTTGTGTTCCATAGACTAATTCATATGGGGATTTCCCAATTGCCCTTTTAATAGTAATTCTGTCTGCCCATACAACCAATCTTAACTTTGAATCCCAAGATTTTTTGTTCTTATCGAGCATCCTTTTTATGATTTTTAAAAGACTCTTGTTGCTAGATTTTGCCTGACCATTAGCTTGTGGATGATATGGGGCAGAATAAGAAACATTGATACCATATGTCTTACAAAACTCTTTGAACTCATCGGATCTGAAACACATGCCATTATCTGTAATC
Organism: Sequoiadendron giganteum; assembly: GCA_007115665.2. NCBI lineage: Eukaryota > Viridiplantae > Streptophyta > Pinopsida > Cupressales > Cupressaceae > Sequoiadendron > Sequoiadendron giganteum. The sequence continues at coordinate 99,952,617 of CM021108.1, forward strand.
ACTCTGAATGGTGTACTGAACCTAGTAATAATGTTATCCATTAGAAAGTTGATCACAACTTTACTTATTGCTTGCTTGGTTGGGATTGCCTCTACCCATTTGGTGAAGTAATCAGTGGCCACTAGTATCCACCTATGTCCTCCACTTGACTTCTCTTGAATTTCTCCAATGAAATCAATTCCCCATTGGTGAAAAGGGGCTTCAACCTGCATAGGTTTGAGTGGTAGAGCTCCCTCATACTTCATTTTCCCCGAGAACTTTTGGCATGCCTCACACTTCCTGACATATGAAAATGAATCATTGAAAACCTTTGGCCAGTAATAGCCTGCTCTGAGGATTTTATGTGCAATTGTCTTTGCTAAATAATGTCCTCCACAAACTCCTTCGTGCATTTCTTTCAGAACATGATCAGCTTGTGATTCATCCAAACATAACAACAACATTCCATCCCTATTTTTCCAGAATAGATCTCCTTCTATAAATACATATTTTGAAGCCTGAAGTTTTAAAGTTCTTTTCTGGTTATCACTGAGTCCTTCTGGGCATTTGGTATTTCTAAGGTAATGCATGATGTTTATGTACCAGGGTGTATGTTCAATACTTGCAATTGCATTCCCTTCTCCTTGTACATTGCAGATTTGGTTTGCCTCAATGTTTATCTCTGCCATCAATTTGGCCAATCCTTGGCCTCTTACCGATTTAGTAATCTGTATTTCCATATCAAATTCCTGAATTTTGTTAATCCACTTGCACCTTTTCCTTATCACTTCTGATTGTGTTAAGATATCTTTGACTGCTGTGTGAGTGGGTCTCAAAAACGCTGGTTTGAACCACGAGAGGTTGCCAAGCTCTCATAATGCTTTTGGCCAACTAACAAGGCCAATTGATGCAATTGTACCTTCTGCTCTTCAGGCTCTGCAAAACCTAGGCGGGTGCACCTATATGTATGTTGCAGATTTAAGATGTATTTCCTGATGCAACAATCTACCCACAATGGCAAAGGTAGTGGATAGATGAAAATCTCTACAATTACTCCTACTCCTATTGCACTAATGAAAGGTTTTTTAAATAGATTGTTTGATATGGATTTGTATCTCTAGGTTGTGGCAGATCAGTGCCTTCTATCCACATGGGCAATTGAGTCAAAAATGATATGTGTTTCCTCCTATTGGTTTAACTCTAGTTATTAGGCACTCTGAAAATTCTATGGCTGGCATAAAAATTCACTAAGTCTATGACTTGCATAAACAGTGTTGGAATGTTCCTTTATCAGGTTCTTCTTTAACTATCCAAAAGAAATCTCAAAACCACTGTGATTTATCAAGAGAATTCAATTCTAACTTGCAGACACCAATTTAATTAAATCACACAAAATGAGAATGCATTTTGATAAACCAGATATATACTTGATATGCTGATTTAAATGATTAAAAGATCCCAAGTTGGAGACAACCCAAAATAAAGAATATGAATTTTATTTATCACAACAACTAAACACCAAAAGAAATTTACCAATTTAACATATTTTCTCCATTGATTCTGCTTCAAGAAAGTCTGTCATTATTTACATTCCAGTCCCTTCTCGGGAAAATTCTCCTTTTACAATCTAACTACTGCTTTCTATCTCTCTCTCCCTCCTTTACCTTTCAAATTTTTGCAAATATTTATACATTAAAGATCAAAGGTCACGACCCTTCATTCTACCCGTTACAACTGTTCACATTTTGTTGACAATAAATTAAAACATTTAATTATATTGCCTTATCGGCAAATTAAATGTTTAAACTATAGTCTTATGCTTTTTATTTTTCCATATACCTTTCCCGCCTTTACACTTTATGTATTCATGGTCGTTTATCACTTTTACCACTCTACCACTGGCTATGTCTTGTCTGGCTGCGGTATCATGGTAACCGCATCGTTGACTGCAAATAGTTTACCACGCTACCACGGTCTTCATTGGAACCACCGCGGTATCGTGATAGCCTCTTCGACTGCTTCCTTCACCACTTACTAACCATCCACCGCGGTCTGTGAGATGATCGCCGGCGGTACTGCAGTGGACCTCCTTCATTGTCTATTGACCGCTACCGCAGTCACCGCGGTCTTAGTTTTTACAGCTATGGTATAGCGGTAACCGCTCACTGACCGCTACCCGTTTGCTGTCTTTACTCACTCGCCCACTGACTGTTTTCCTCCAACCGCTAACTGTTCACCGCAGTCACCGCGGTCTCCATTCGAACCTCCTGCGGTACCGCAGTGAGCCTCCTGTCTGCCAGTTCCTTAGCCGTTACCGCTAATGACCAACGGTTTACCATGCTACCGTAGTTAATGAATTGACCGTGCGCGGTAAACACTTCATGCTCGCTCCTTTGATCGCTACCGCCATACCACGAGCCCATTGTGGGAGGCCATGGTAAAGCGGTATGACATAAAAATGAAATATTTAAAGCGGCGGTATAAGGAATGTATATGTTTGAATTTTTTTTATGGGGGTAGAATGCATTTTTACGAAAAAGATAATGATAATATTAGGTTCAAGTGGGTAAAGACTTAGGATTTTGATGAAGAATTATGAGAAAAACTTTGGATTTTTTATGGAATTTCTGGGTTCTAACAGGACTCATATGCCAAACTAGGTGATTTAGTCCCATATTAGGGTTTCTAGGCAGGAACAAATTTCTAGCAGTGTAGATTTTGGATTTGCAAAAATCTGGAAATTGACCTATATTGGGACTCATATGCCAAAAGTGGCATATCAGTCCAGTTAGGGTTTTCTAGAAATTCAAAGTCTGATTCTGCTCCTCAGTTTCTACTCTGTCCTTTCCACTTGATTTTTAGATCCGAAACTCTGATTTACAACCTGTAGATGTCTTCTAATGATCTTCAATGCAAGGTGACAACTTTGACCACTTTAAACACTTTGAAAACTTTCTCCAAAGTTGTTCTTCAATGCGTCTTCAACCTAGATCTGAAAATCACACACTAGAGAGAGGGAAAAATGTTGTTTTGTTAGTGGAAAGGGGTTTGCCTTGATCAAACCTCGTTTTGGTAATCAAACCTTATAATGAAATGAAATAGGAAAAGAGAATGATGAATGAACAAAATGAAATGTTGCAACTCACCAAATCCTAGCAATAAAGTGCTGCGAAAATGTATGATGTGGCTCCAATGGATGTAGATCTTGAATCTTGCTTGAATGTAATAGATCTTGACTTGAATGCTAGCTTGAATCATGAAATACTACATCATAATTGTTAGCTAAAAAAAAAACATGATGCATAATGACTTTGACATGATGTTTGATGCTTGAATAGTGCTTTAAAACACTTGATAATCAACCCTTAAAGACTCTTGAATGCTCTTATAAACTCTGGAATGCTGTTGTGAACTCAAATTTTCTATAAGGATGCTCATTCAACTTGATAGGTCTAAAATGAGTGAAAGAAACTTATATTTATACTTGATTATGCCAAATTTCCTGAAATCACAACACTACAAGCTAACATCAGATCTAGGAGGATAAAATCCCACCAAGAATTTGAATTAAATTTAATTTTGGGCCACATGGGACTCATATGCCAGAAGTGGCGTATGAGTCCCATTAGGCATAATTCTGGCGTATGAGTCCCATTAGGCATAATTATGGGACACATTTTCAAAAATGCTTAGAAAGGTGTGAAATCCAGATCGAGACCCAAAACCCTAGGTGGGACTCATACTCCCAAGGTGGCGTATGAGTCCCAAATGACTAAATTTGGGCCACATAACCTAAAAACACCTGAATTGTGATTAGATATTGATTTATGTTGGGATTATCCTTGAAAATATGTATTAAATGAGGCTTGTGGATGCAAAATAAGGCCAATTAAAGCATAAAGAAGCCCAATTATTAATGACAACCTTAGAAAAGTGTGAAAGTGTGTTACAACACTTTACAACATGTTAGATAAGGTATGATTAGGTCTATTTAGTTCCTAAGGGCCCAAGACCTAATGTGAGTGTGTTAAACATGTTACAACACTAAGTCAAGGTATCATTAAGCTCAATTTTATAAGGAGGGCCCAAACAAGTGTGAAAATGTCATGAACGACATTTTTTGACACTACAAATATCATTCTTACACACCATCATATGGGTCATGCTGGTGTAGCTCACTAGAGACAAGTCATTGATGAGATGACAAAATTTAAATGGAGGCCTTGGATAGGTGTAGAGGCCTAAGATGATGATTAGGAGCAACTATTCTACACACGATAGACTCGATGGCTCTTAGGTCAAGATCCACATATGATAGAGAGATACATGTCTAATAGGGTACAATGATAGTTCGGGGAACTGCAAGATATTCCTGTTGATGATTATGTTGATTGGTTCGTCCACACTCATAAAGAGATCAAGGAGTGGGATACAGTGCAGTCGCAAATGGCTATTGCCTATTTTGATCACTTAGTTCCAATTCCATGGGTATATACAAGAGGTTTGGATGATCCCCGGACCACATCGAGATATGATGTATGGTTCACAGAGCACATACCTATTAGACTGTTTGATCCAGCCGACAGGGGTGCACGAGGTTAGAGGCATAAAGTTCAAGGTGGTCGAGGATAGGGTTAGGTTTCAGGATAGGTTCCACTGTAGATACAACCACAAGTAGTACCATAGGTTCAACATTAGTAGCAATAGGTAGTAGTAGCACCAGGGCACATAGATCAAAGAGTGTAGATTTTTGACACAAAAGAGAGATTAGACCCACCAAGAGCAGGATCAGTGGACAACTAAGGGGGACCAAGCCCACTAGGAGAGTGACAAGTATAGATAGGAATTAGATCAGCTCCATGCTTAGTTGGATGTCAGGGTTACCCATAGGCAACAAATAGAGGTGTAGCTGAGATATGAGAATACTCAGAGATAGAAGTTGGAGGCCACAACCCAACCCTAAGGAGAGATGATCTCCATAATTCGATATGTATAGGTAGTTTCCAAGGCATATTATTACTAGATTATCTACTACATATAGTTTCCTCCTCATAGGCGACAACCTAATTTTTCACAAAGGAGTGTTATGGTTCTGAGGAGATTCATGGGAGGCTTTGTTGGTTAGTCAAGAGGATAGGGTCCATCAAGTGGACATTAGCTTCCATTGAGAGGACCACTATCATGCCAGCCCTCCGTTGATAGAGAGGACCAAGGGAGAAAGGGATATCTTGCATAGCTATACTCAGATTTTGATATAGACAAAGTTTATGTATATCCATTCATCAACTATTTGAAAACCTCATGTATATTTTTGATGTATATCACACACTTATATATGTATCATGACATTAATTTTTTGGATATATATGAGATGATCAATGATGTGACATTTATATATGATGTATTATTTCATGCTTATAATATATGTGATGTATGTATGCTTATAGATGCATTATGAATATTATGTATGGATGTAAATGTTATATGATATGTTATGTATATGCATTATGTGATGGATGATGGTTATTTTCTTTAATTATGCTTATGATATGATGTGAATGCGATATGGATGTGGGATGTATGCTGGAGATTTGTGGATGTAGGATGGATGCATTTATATATATTATTTTTGTGGTATGTCATGACACTAGGATGGAAATTTTAGCATGGATAGAAGTAAAAGAATTAGATGGACATTGATTGACATTTATTATTGAGATTGATTTAGTATTCCAACAAACCTGTGATTTATTTGAGATTTTATTGGATATATGATGAGATAGGATAGATGATATTTCTTTTTCTCCTCAGATTAGCCATCAATGTAAGGAGACTAATACACAAAAGGTATCAAGAACTTGATATGTCCTAGCAATTGTTTTACTTGAGACTACTTCTACACACACAAGGAAAGTATTTACCAAGGTTGTATTAGAAGAATATCGAACAAGCACAACAAATGAAAGCAATGATCAATGCCCCATTCATTTCTCTCTAAATCATTTTGTAGAAATCATCGAGAGATCATTAGAATGGATCAACAAGATAGATTAAAAAAAAGATCAAAATAAACAAACAACCAATGTTATTCATAGCTCTTGCCAAAAGGATGTTGTTTTAGGGTGATTTCGAACTATAATGTCCATTGTAGGAAGTAAGACATGTTATTAGATGTTGATTAACTAATTAATTCTAACTAATTGATAGGTCATTGATATGAATGTTAATAAACATGTTTGACCATGAACAAGACTCAATATTTTGTATTTAAAGTTTCATGTTTTGCTGATTGTTGTACTTGTTTAAATTTGTGTTACCAAAGGTTAAAGGTGGTGATCAATTTATTATGTATGAAAGTTTATTGCAGGTGAAAGTGAGATGGGGATGAGTGATTTTGTTTTTTGGAATATTTAAATGTTTTTGAATTTTTGAAATTTATTGAGGTTATTTTTGGTATTTTGAGGTTTTATGAATGTTTTAAGTTTTCAACATGTTATGAGGTTGTTTTGGGTTTATGAAGATATTTGAGGCTATTTTTGGGTTTTCAAAATTTCTAAATGTTTTGGTTTTCAAAATTTCCAAATGTTTTGTTTCCAAGGTTAGACCAAGAGAACATGACCTAAGGGGATAAAGACCTATCCCTCAAGGGCTCATTAGAGATGGCCTTTCCTATGTAACTGCTTAGAGGCATCATAGTTCAATTGACCTTGACAAGTGACCATTTATTATGGGATATGGATATTGATGGATCGATAATTTATTAAGGCGAACCCTAAGGGACTGACCTAGGCCTTGGGGGTCATCAATGATGGCCTTTCCTATGTACACAAACAAAGGTAGTGTAGTTTGACTATTAGACTAGGATATTAACACTCGATGGCTAATAATGTTTTTGACCTTTTTATGGAGTTTTGACCTGATTTGAATGTTTTTGAATTTTGAAATGGTTTGGATGTTTTCAAAGTTTGACAAGATTTGAATGTTTTTGAGATTTTGAAATGTTATGGATGTTTTTGAGATTTGAAATATTATGAATGTTTTTTGGATTTTGAAAATAACCTTAAGGGAACATACAAGAACCCATTCCAACGACATAGGTATACTTTCCCATGTTGTCTTGATCTAACATATTCTTCTGATTTCCCTTCAAGACAAGATCCCATACTTGGAAGCATTGACCTTTGATCCTTTCATTGTAACTTCTTTTGAGTCTATTCTGATAGGCCTGTAGGTGATTAGTCATTCAGCCTAGATACTTTGTATTCTTCATTTGTGATGAGATGCTGCAATGAATCCCTTAGTGACAAGAGCTTGAACTCAATAGGTAGGATGACTTTGGTTCCATAGACCAAGGAATATGGTGTAGTACTAGTAGGTGTGTGAATTCTAGTTCGGTAATCCCAAATAGCGGGATTTAATTATAGGTGCCAATCTCAACCACTGTCATTGATTGTCTTCTTCAAGATTTTAATAATGATTTAATTAGAAGCCTCATCTTGATAATTTCCTTAGGGGTAATAGGGGGTGGAAAAGTGATGTTGGATATTGAAATAATGATATAGCTCATGGACATCCTAGTTTTTAAAAGGTGTTTCGTTGTCTATGATAATGCCTTGTGGAACACCATAGCGACATATGAGATAGTTTAGGATGAACTTGGATATTTACTTTCTAGTTATGCAGGTCATGGGTATGGCTTTTATCCACTTGGTAAAGTAATATGTGGCTGTGCTTATGAACTTACGACCATTTGAGGAGGTAGGGTGATTTTACCTATGAGATCAATCCCCCATTGTGAAAAAGGCCATGGTGTGGTGATGGGCCTGAGCTCTTGAGCTGGTGCATGGATGAGGTCCCCATGTTGAAATTGCAAATATTTCTTCACAAACTGATTAGCTTTGCTCCATGGTTGGTCAATAGTATCATGTTCTCAACAATTTCTTGGCCAAGGTTACACTACTTGAATGTGACCCGTAAATGCCCTTGTGTACCTCTTTCAAGGTAGTCAAAACTTCCTCTTAGTTAAGAAATTGTAATAATGTTCCTTCAAGACTTCTTTGGTAAAGGGTGTTACCCATAAGGATGAATCAAGATGCTCTTTGGATCAACATTTTTCATAGGTTGGGGGTAAGGTCATTTGGGAAGATGTTGTTATGGAAGTAGGTGAAAATATCATGATACCACGAGAAAATGAGACCAACAATTTCACACACAAATTTTGATTTAGGAATATTAAAAGTTGGCTTGAGTAGCTGCTTGATGAGAAACTCACATTTTAGGCCGTTGTGTGGCATATCTAGCAAGGATCTGATGGTGGCCATTGCATCTCCTGCTCGATTGTTGATCATGGGTATTTTCTTAAATGTGATACCAATGGAGTATTTTTTGAAGCTATTGACCATTTTCTTATATGACATATTTTTATCATCTTTGGTTTGGTAATAATCATTGAATTGCTTCACTATTAGCTGGAAATCACCATAGACTTTGAGTACTTGGATTTACCATTGGACTGCAATTCTTAACCCTATGACAAGGGCCTCATACTCAACTATGTTGTGAGTGCATGGAAACACTAACCTGTATGACTTTGGGATGTAATCAACTTATGGGGTGATTAATAAAATTCCTATCCTAGACCCATATTGTGTGTAGGAACCATCAAAATATAATTTACATTGATCTATCAAGCTAAGGGTGAACACTGTTTCATCAGGAAACTTTGATACCAAAGGGTTTTCCACGTAGATTGGGGATTCTGCTAGGTGATTTGCAATGATCCATCCTTTGATAGCTTTCCAATCAAAATACTCTATATAAAATTCAATAAGGATCATCACCCACTTGTCCATGCAACCTATGAGAGTGGATTTTGATAAAAAAATATTTGAGTGGATCAACCTTGGAGATAAGTTTGATTTGATGCAAGAGCATGTAGTGTCTAAGCTTTTGAGAAGTGAACACCACTGCTAAGAAAGCTTTTTTAATGGATGTATAGTTTAGTTCATATCCTACCAAGGTTCTGCTAATACAACATATAGCCCTCTCTTTTCCTATTTCATCATGTTGAGCTAAGAGAGCCCCTAGAGTTATTGAGGTTATTGAAATGTATAATATCAATGACTTCTTTGCTATCAATGACATTAAGATAGGTGGTGTTGCTATAGATAGTCTTTTAGTTGTTGGAATGCTTGCTCAAAATGTTTATCCCATTTTTAGGCCACACCTTTATAAAGGAGATGGATGAATGGGTGGCACTTATCTACCAGTTGTGCCATAAACCTTTTGATGGATTGAAGCTTCCCTTGTAGGCTAAAAAGTTTCTTGAGGGTCTATGGTGGTTGAATTTCTATGATTTCTTTGAATTTGGTCAGGTCCACTTTGATTCCCCTTCGTGACATAATGTATTCCCAAAGTTTACCAGTAGTGACTCCAAAGATGTGCTTTTTAGGGTTCAACCTCACTTGATACTTCTCAATTCTATCAAAAAAATTTGCTAGCACTTCTAGATGTCTCTTCCTTTTTAGTAATTTGGCCAAGATGTCATCCACATACTCCTCTAGGGTCTTATGGATTATATCATGAAATATTAAGGGGATCATTCTCTGATAGGTTGCTCCTACATTCTTGAGGCCAAAAGGCATAACATTCCAGTAGTAAGTTCCCCACGAACATGTGAATGTTGGATTATGTTGATATTCCTTAGCTATCATTATTTGGTTAGACCTTGAGAATCCACCCATGAGAGAAATCATTATGTTCCCAACTGTCAAATCTATGATGATATCTATGTTTAGAAGAAAAAAGTCATCCTCGGGACACATATTTTTCAAATCTCTAAAGCTTGTGCATATATTGATACCCCCAGTGGGTTTTGAAACTAGTATGAGGTTGGAAATCCACTCAAGATAACCAATTGGCCTTATCAACCCTACAACAAGAAGATTTTGTAACTCCACCTTGACCAACAACATGATTTGTGGATGCATTTTTCTCAACTTTGTTTCAATGGCTTTGCTTGAATGTACTGTGAGATGATGAACAACTAATGATGTGTCTAGCCCTTTCATGTTGACGTAGGACCAACTAAAGTTTATTTTTTAAAAGGAAAATTTCCAAGTTGTTAGATGTTCCTCATTATCTAATGAAGAGGCATACACTATAACTTGTGGTGCTTCATCTATTCCCACATTGACTAGATTTGATGCTTCTACAAGTACTATTGATTTTTCCTGATCTGTCACAATACTACGCAGATTGAATCTCTCATCCTTAGGCATCACAGAGAGGTTTTCACCATCATATGTGTCCTTTATTTTTACTATTTTATGATAAAAAAGTGCCACATTGTGGTTTTGACTAGGAGATTATGTCTTGACTTTCAAAATTTCAATTTTGTGACTGAGGGATTCAATCGTATCACCATAGTATATTTGTATGTCTAGCTCAATGTCAAATCCTGCTTTGTGATATCCAAATGGTATGTGGTCTTGGAGCCCCATAAATTTGAATATAGCCTCATCATTTTCAAACCAATCAAGAATTAGTGGTCCTTGTTCGTCCTAGTTGATGAGTTGAGGATAGATAAGTCTTAGTTCACTATCTAGGCTAGGGGGTGTAAAGGATGTTGTGGTGATCAAGAAAATGAAGGTATCTTCAAATAGTTCTATTATGTGAAAGGGGATTCATTGATGTCTTTTTCATTCGATGTGTTTAACCAAGAGGAAGCTTCAACTTCCTTAATTGAAGTATCTTTAACAAGAGGGGTTACACCTTTGCTCGGGGCATATCCAAGACCAATATTCCTTTTGCATCTTTTAGGGATAATAAGTTCAAGCATTCCATGATGATTTAGACCAAGTACTCCTTCTCCATTGTACCCCATGCTTTTTACTAGTTAGATCCCTTTGTTATTAGTATCCATGGGGAGGGGAGGTTCTTTTTCATATTGATATATCCATTCAAATGTGTTTTCTTTGTCTATGACTTCCTTGTTTAGATCTCCCCATTTTGTGAAAGTGGTTGGATTCATTATGATTGTATTAGTCACCTTTTCAATGTGTTGAGGTTTACCATAAGATCTAGAAGAAAGTTGAAGTTCTCCAAAACCAAAAGAGTCTTTTAGGTTCTAATCTCTGCAACCATTGTCTTTGATTAGCACGTTGATCTTTGGTATAGTTTGTTGTGTTGATGATGTGAATTTGGATGTGGATGCTAATGTTGATGGATTAGCATAGGATGAGGGTAGTGTAACTTCATCATTCTTGGGTACTTGTAGCACCTTATAATACTTTTCCTCCATACTTTTGTAATAGTAGAAGGGCTCAGTATCACCATGAATTGTTATTTCTTTGTTATCATCTATAAATTTGATGCATTGGTGATAGGTTGATGCTACAGCCTGCATGGAATGAATCCATGGGAGAACAAGAAGGATGTTATAAGGTAATTCAATTTCTAGGACTTGACATGTCTCTACAATGACTGGTCCCACTTGTATAGGTATCTTGATTGCTCCTTTTGAACTCCATTCATCGTCATCATAGGCTCAGATTGTGATACCTTTTTCATTTTTAATCAAATATTTAGAATAGCCCAAGTTCTTTATTAGCTGAAGGGTACAAATATTTAAGCCCACACATCGACCTATCAAGACTCTTTTGAATTTGTTCTTGTGGACATAGACTTCAAGGTGTAATGTGTAGTTATGGAATGACTACAATGGGAGGTCATTTTCGAAAAAATGTGAGTTGATGGGTGGATGAAATGTGTCCAACTAGATTGGAATTTCTTGGTATCGATATCAATGGGTACAAATGATGGTGAAAGGGCCTTTTCTAGGATTTCCCTATGTGCTAGATAGATTTTCAATAATTCCAAGATGGAAATCTGAGTAAGGGTTTTCTTAAGTTGGTCTAATAAACTGTAGTTTTTAGGGGTTGACCTTGATGAGACCTTAGGTTGTGAAGGGGCTCCTTGAATGGTTACTTTCCCTCTTCATGTGGTGACTCCACACTTAGGATTAGGTCCTTGTATCGTGATTATAGATATTTGATGATCACATGCTCCTACAACATTGTCATAAGTGTAATTGACTTTGTTATTAAAATTTCCCTTTCTGGCATCATTACCTTTGTTGTGATTGGGAATCAGGGTCTTATATATCCCAAGGTTACAATTTCTAGGTTGTTGATCGATACTCACCTCACCTTGGTCAATAAGGTCTTGAATAATGTTTTTGAGTCTCATACAGTTCGATGTCTTGTTTCCATTGGCTCAATGATACTCACAATGATCTTTGGCTTTGAAATGATGGGGAAAGGGGGTCCTAGGTCCTCAATACAAATAACCTAGGATTTAAGGGTCCTTTTCCCAGATTTCATTAGAATACCAACCACAAAGACAAGAGATTGACTTTCAATCTCAATGGTGAGTCGATTAGACCTCGGTTGGTGAATTATTTAGGGGATTAGGATGAATAGGAATTATTTGAAATAATGAAACTAATGGAACTATATGTCCTAATATGTAAAATGTAGATTCCCAAAGACACATAGACTATAACAACACTTTGTAGGCATATCTGGGAGATATCAGAGGGTAGGTACCTATCACCAAAAGTTGATTATGACATGTGTAGAGGGATTGGTTAGCCCTTCGGTGAATGGGTCCTTGATAGGGCTTCCAAAAATACTTTTTATAGTCCTTTGGTGCCAGATTTGAGATGCTTATTTCCACCTGCAAATTTTTCAGAATGACAAAAATGAATTATGCAACTTAGTTTTCGTGTCTTGATTAGAATGATGACAACAATGCAACAATACAAAATTTCCCTTCGAGATCTCTTCAATCTTTCTTCAACTCATAACCTGTACATACATAAAGAGGGAAAAATGTTTGTGACATATAGGGGTTTGCCTCAATCAAACCTCATGAATAGTGTTACCACTTTCAAAATGGCAATGTTAATGATAAAAACCTTGAATGGAAAGGAAGGAAATGATGAATGAACACTTTGTTGTAACTCACCACCCTTCAATGGCTTCCTTGAAGGACTAAATTAATACACATCTCTTCAAAGGAATTGGATATTTCTTGCTTTATTTAATTGGATGCTTGAATGTATAAAGACCTACAATGCATGTTAGCCTTCACAAGCCAACATAAACAACATAAACTTTGACATGATGCTAGGATCTTGATTGCTGCTACTAATGACTGGTAATTCTACTCTTGAATGCTCTTGACAATAATATTTTCTCTTGAAAGTTCACCTCTATCTTGTTAGTTTTCAAATGATAAAAGACTATATGTTTATAGGTGTTTATCTAATTTCTTCAAAATTAGATTACAAAATCTAACACTTACAATTTGAATTTTGATCATTAAAATGTTGCCAAAAACATATTTTAAATTGGGTCCTAGCTCATAAAGGGGATCCATTCATCCCTGGCCTATATTTTTAGAACACACATAATCCATGACAATTTAATTATTAAATACATTTATTTAATGTTGGTTCTCCTTTCAGAAAATGGTAAGAATAAGGCTTTGGAATGCATAATTTGGCAAATTATAAGCTTAATTAAGTCTAATAAATTAAGGGACCCAAACATAGTGTGAAATTGTAAAGATATATAATTTCATACACAACACTTAGCCCCTACTTTAGTGAGAGTATGAACTTACACTCAGACTTACACTAAATTAGAGAAATATATGTTAAGGGAGGCCCAATTTTACAACTGTTGGAAATATAAGATGACAAAGGATCAAGGATAGTGATCAAGCTCCCAAGATCTAAGATATCATGGAAAACCAACATAGGCACAAAAGAACACATATGTGTAGTAGCGATACAAGGTACACAAACATAGAATGTCAAAAATAATGCAAAAAAAAGGAAAAACAAATGAACTAGCAAGTTGTGTTATGCTATGTGTCCATAAAATATACTCATAAGGGCTAGTGAAATCTGATATTCACTAGGTGAGCCCCCAAGGAAAAAAAAAAAACTCACAAAGGCTAGTGAAGTTTGATATTCACTAGGTGAGCCCCCAAGGCAAAGATGAGAAACACGCACTAGGTCTACAAGGTGTGTACCCAAAAAAAGGTGATATAAATGAGGACACACTCGGTATACAAGTGTGTACCCATTTGTCAAACCATACCAAAATTTATACTCTTTAATGACTTTGATAAGGTGCCACAAAATGATCAATGCTTCACAAGGCTAGCAAGCTGTATTATGGTAGACACTTATGGAATAAAATGGCACCACTAGCCAGCAAGCTGTATTATGCTAGGTGGCCATGATTATGACAAGGTAAATAATAAAAATAATCAAAGGGGTTTTACTTAATGCATGAAAGGTCACATCTTAGGGAACATCACACTTGACATCACCACCAAGAGAGGACTAGTCGAGGGATAAAAGGTTCATGCCTTACCTGGGAATGCAAACCATAGTATTACCACCAAGATGAATATCATATGCCAAGCAAAGGTCACACTCTTGTAGGACACCAATAATAATATCACCACAAAGAAGACACATCACATGAATTAAGAATACCACACTTTGATTAGTATGGCCACACTTCCTAGGAGATGTGTGCCATCACCACTAAGAAGGGAACATGCAAATAATAAGTGGGAGACTATATGCCCCCCCTTAAAATGTTAGTGTACTAACTACACTAATTTTTTGAGGAGATAGATAGGGATCTCAATAAGAAATACACCTAGGACAAGGCCACCTAACCCCTTGCCCCCCAAGTGTAGGAAAAGGATGAGCCAAGATAAATTATGATATGGTACTGATTGCAACATAAAAGATGATTTTGACATAAATCATAATACATGTATTAGTGAGTATACTAAGATTCTGCAACTATCACATCGTAAGGAGCAAAGTAAATAATTGTTAGTTGATTATATGATCATATGGATTTGTAAAAGGATCAAATTATTTTAATACCTTCTTTAAAGCATGACATTTGTTGGTATGATGTCCAGATCTATATTATGATATGCACAATAAGGTCCATTTGTATCTCTTTGCTTCTTAGTTTTTTGTTTAGGTATAGGTGGTAATTTAATTAAACCCATGTGTAAAAGTATGCAAAAATCATGTTCAGTTTTGGATTGATATAATAGGTGATGCAGATTTTCAAGAGGATCATGAAATTTAGGTTTTTTTAGTTTATAAGACTTATGTTTCTTACTTGATTGAGAAATGGTTTGGTGAGGAGATGGAATATCTAAGGTGACCCTATCATTTTCATCTAAGCAAGCCCTCTTACTGTATTTTGAAATAATTGTATGAACAATTTCATCCTCTTTCCCAATAATATCCTCCCAAGTAGGATAGGTGGGGGGAGGGAAACAAATAATATTCTCATGATGCTCAACGATTGGATATTCTAGCAATAAGGTATCTTTTTGACAAGTAAGAGAGGTAGCGAGAGAAAAAAAATTATGATTGTCATGATTATCCATGATTGCATACTCTTGTATCAAATCATCCTCACAAATGGGAGAGATATTGGGAGATAAAAAGAAGACTAGGAAAAGTGATTAAGAAATGTGTCAATAATTTCATCTTCATGTGCCATAATATATTTCCAAGCAGGAGAGGTTCTAGGAGAAGTACAAACAATATTTTCATGACATTCGATGATTGGGTCTTCTAACACCAAGGTACCTTCTTCAAAAGGAGGAGAGGTATTGGGAGAAGAGCAATTATGATTGTCATGACTATCCATGAGTGTATTCTCTTACACTATAACATTCTAACAAATGGAAGAGATATTAGGAGGGTGATTGACATGCTTGTCAATGGTTTCATTTCTTTTCCTTAGATTATTCTCATAAGTAGAGAGATTACAGTCATACAAGCTATGCGATACCATATAAAAACCATATGCTTGAAAAGAAAACATGCTTCTATTTTCCAAGGTACAAAAATATATTCTAATTTGATGCAAAACATAAGTATGCAAGAATGTGAAAGATATTTGAATGAATTTTGATGCAATTCATAGATCTGAAATATGATAATTGACTGATTTAAAATGTAGAGACCTAAAAATAATGGATTTTCAATGCAAATTTTGATTGTAAATAATGCACTTTCTTTTGCCTTTGTGAACTAATGAAAAATGCTCCAGAATATGCAGTTTTTAAAATAAAAATAGAGATTTGCAAGTACAGGGAATATGAATATTTGGAGACATAAATGTGTGCAAAAATTTGTAGAAGCACCTCTATAAGGATAGAGTCGCCCCAAGGGCGAATGAGTCTTTATACAGGGTTTTGAAAAATTAAAAAC
Source organism: Sequoiadendron giganteum (assembly GCA_007115665.2). Taxonomy (NCBI): domain Eukaryota; kingdom Viridiplantae; phylum Streptophyta; class Pinopsida; order Cupressales; family Cupressaceae; genus Sequoiadendron; species Sequoiadendron giganteum. The sequence goes on from CM021108.1 coordinate 99,968,929, forward strand.
AGAGTGTCTAGGTTGTTTATGATAACTGTTTTTGGTTGCAAAGTGATTCTACAATGATTGTTTTTTCCAATTTTTTTTGATAAAATGCAATTGCAAATGTATGATAATGTGTAAAAAAAAGTGACAATCTTGAGTGCAATTTTGAATGAAACATACTAATGCAAACTATGATGCAAAATGTATGCAATATTTTGAATTTTTATGAGTTTTAAAGATGAAAACGTGCAAGATGCAACCCTAAATGAAGAATATAACACACAATGATGCAAAACCTAGATATAGGGTTTTAAATACTACCAAATTAGAAATTAAAGATGTCAAATGTTAGGCTCACTAAAATGAAATGGTGGGGAAAGGGGGTCCTAGGTCCTATTGAGGACCTAGGACCCCCTTTACCCATAATTTCGTTTGAAAAATAACAACATAGAGGTGAAATTTTAAGAGAAAATAGTATTGTTAAGAGAATTCAAGAGCAACATTATCAATCATTTGTAGCAGCAATCAGGATCCTAACATCATGTCAAAGTTTATGTGTGCTCATGTTGTCTTGTGAAGGCTAACAAGTGTTGTAGGTCTTCATATATTCAAGCATCCAAGCAAATCAAGCAAGCAAGAAGCAATTACTTTGAAGAGGTGTATGAATTCAGTCCTTCAAGGAAGCCATTGAAGGGTGGTGAGTTGTAGCAAACTGTTCATTCATCATTTCCTTCCTTTCCATTCAAGGTTTTTATTATCGACATTGCCACTATGAAAGTGGCAACATTATTTATAGGGTTTGACTGAGGAAAAACCCTATATGGCACAAACATTTTTCCCTCTTTGTGTATTTTTAGATTACAAGTTGAATAAGGATTGAAGAGATCTTGTAGGATAATTTTGTATTGTTGCATTTGTTGTCATATTCTTGTCAAGACACAAAACTTAAGTTGCATACTTCATTTTTGTCATTCCGACAAATTTATAGGTGGAAATAAGCATTTCAGATCTAGCACTAGAGGATTGTAAAATGTATTTTTTGAAGCCCTATCAAGGACCCATTCACCCAAAGGAAAACCAGTCCCTTTGCACATACCAAAATCAACTTTTGGTGATAGGTACATGCCGACAAAGTGCTATCACAGTCTCTGTGTCTTCAAGAATTTTCATTTTACATATTAGGTCATATAGTTTCATTAATTTCATTATTTCAAATAATCCATAATCATCCTATTCCCCTAAAGAGATCACCAACCTAGGTCTAATTGACTCACCATTGAGGTCGAAAGTTAATCTCTTGGCTTTGTGGTTGGTATTCTAATGAAATTTGGGAAAAGGACCCCTAAGTCCTAGGTTGTTTATATTGAGGACCTAGAACCCTTTCCCCACCCTTTACCCACTAGTTGATGATACTCCTAATTATCTTTCACCTACAACAAAACTCTTAGATGATGATTGTGGTTCATTAGATTTTACACTCTCCTTTATGGAAGAGTACAAAATCTCACAATCTAAACCTAAAGAGTCTTGTGTTTTATTTTCTCAACTTGGTTCTACATCAAAAACATCACCTCATGTTTATGATGGGGGATCTTCAACTCCCATCCCTCATGAGAGGAGGACATGTAACTTTAAGAAACTTAAAAAGGATTTGTGTGCATGTGGAGAAGCCAATCCTTCTTAGAAGCATAAAATATCTTCATCTAAATTGGAAGCATGTTATGGTCTTGGATACAAAATTATTTCTAAATATGGATAAATGAAAACATGGAACAAATGATAGATATTAAGTGAAGTCTATACCGTACTTTTCCAAACAGGGTCTAGGTTTCCAACCTTTATCTTCATCTTCATCTAATACTTTATCATCTACTATGTGTATGACATCTTATGCTGAGAAAGAATATACCATACTATTGATCAAGAGACTATCTTGTCGAGGCTTCTCAAAGCCCACTTGACTACTCTTCCTCCACGAACAAGAAATAAATTCTGTAACAAAATCTCATTTTGTGGATATCATTGAGTCCATGGTCATTTTACCAATGAATGTAAGGCCTTGAGTACTAAAATACAACATATTAAGGATTGTGATACTCTTCCTTGTGTTGATGCACCTAATTCATATTGATCTTCATCCTATCATATTGCTCATCACTATGTGGCATTGGTAGCTTTACGTATTTTGCTCATTACCATTCATGGTGGTACAATATTAAGTGCAACCATATTTTTCTTGGCAGAAAAATGATAGTCCTTGTCTCTATGCTTGGGGGGAAAGGATAACTAGTTTTGGGAGGTGTGCATCCTTGTCAAGTATCCCCTCTTCCCCTCTTTTTCCTTAAAATACCAACATAGCAAGTATGTTGATATTATAAGTGGGGGCATATATTACCCTTATCTATTTTATCTTGTGATGTTTGACCTATTGACATAACCCCCTTTGGTGGTGGCATTGTTTGTAACACCCTCTGAGGTGTGGTTATCAATTCATCTGCTAAGACATTAAGCCTTTTTATTTTCATGGAACTTGGCATAATACAGCTTGCCAACCATATTTTACATTTTCTTGGCTTTACTTTGTTCATGAGCTGAACCTAGTGTAAGCATTGACATAACATTTTTGTGGCACCTTATCAAGTTTATCAGGGAGTATAAATCTTGGTATGGTTTGACAAATTGGTACACACCTACAGACTTGGTGCATCCTTCCCATTTAGCCACCTTTCTATGGGAACACCTTGTAGACCTAGTGTGTGTCTAATATTTTTCTGTGTTGGGGGCTCACCTAGTGAATATAAGACTTTAATTATTAGCCCATGTGAATATTTCATGGTCACCTAGCTTAATAAAACTTGCTTGATAGTGGATCCATGTGTTCATAAGTGATTTTACATCCTTTGGAAAGCATAATTTAATTTTGACAACACATTTGATGGATGATGTTTGGTATTTGAGATAATTTAAGACTAAGGTCTCTTTGCCCTATCGACTCAAATCCTTTTAGTACTAACATTGTGCTTTGTTTTGTGTTTTATTTTCATGTGTCTTCTTCGTGTCTACATTATGTTTACATTGTGCTTGTTTTCATTTCATTTCCATCCATATGTTATGTCATGTGTTTTCATTGTGTTTTCTTTGTATCTTTCAACATGTATGCTAGTGTATATTATCTTGCTACATGTCTCTTACATGCATATGTGTTCCTTTGTGCTTATATTAGTTTACCATGGGATCTTGAATCTTGGGGGGCTTGAGCTCTCTCCCTAGATCATTTTTCATCCCATCTTTTCAATATTTGTACAATTTCACCTCTCTTGACATATATTTCTCTACTTTAGTTTGAGTTTGAGTGTAAGTTCATACTCTCATGAAAGTGGGGGCTAAATATAGTGTAGAAAATTGTATACCTTACAATTTCACATTATGTTTTGGCCCCCTAAATTATTGAGCTTAATTGACCCCATAAGTACCTAAAATTATGTATTCTATGGCCAATTTGTCTCATTTTTTAATAAGAACCAAGCAATGAATAAATGCATTCAACTCATTTATTTCCCTTGAAACTGTGTGTCCTAGAAATATGGTCTAGGATCCATTTTTGGATATGTTTTCGGAGGCAATTTAACATTTAAAATTCAACTTTCAAATGTCGGCTATCGGGATCTAATTTTCAAGAAATTAAATAAATGCCTATAAATACCTAGTCTTTTGATCATTTAAAACTAGAAACACAATTTGGAGAACTTTTGATCAAGAATTATTTTTAAGAGCATTCAAGAGCAACATTTGAGAGCTTATTTCAACAATTCAAGATCCAAGCATAATGCCAAAGTGTTTGTGAGTTTATGTTATCATGTTGTCATTATATTGTGAGGGCTAACATATTTTTATAGGTCTCCAAAGTATTCAAGCATTCAAGCAAAGCAAGATCCAATTCCTTTAGGTGATGTGTATGTCTTCATTCCTTCAAGGCAACCATTGAAGGGTCATGAGTTGTAGCACATTATGGTTTCATCATTCCTCCCATTCCATTATTGATTTATCATTGAAATTGTCATTATGGAAGTGGGAACACTTACACAGGGTTTGATCGAGGTAAACCCCTATATGGCACAACATTTTCCCTCTTTGTGAATGTGCTGGTTATAGGTCTAAATATGATTGAAGAGATCTTTAAGATCTATTTTGTATTGTTGTATTTGTTTTCATCAAAGTTTTTAAGATACAAAAACTGAGTTACATAATTTATTTATGACATTCTAACAAATTTTTAGGTGGAAAATAGAAGCTCAAATCTAGCACCAAAGGACCTCAAAAGTTGATCAAGAGTCCTATATAAAGACCCATTCACCATTGGGTGAATGAGTCCTTGTACGCACATCAAAACCAATTTTTTTGAGTAGGTTTGTTGTCCTCTGCTCTTCTCAAATCCACTTGCAAACTGTTGTTTTCATCTGTTAGTTGTTGGGATCTTACATTTTTAGTATTAGGGCATATAAGATCATTAAGTTAATCATTCTAAATTATTTCCAACCATTCCAATCCCCCTTTAGATGTAGATCTAGGTTTGATTGGCTCACCATTCAGGCTGAAGGTCAATCTTTTCATCTTGTGATCTACATATCTAATGAAATCCTAGAAAAAGGCCCCTTGTATCCTAGGTTCTTTGCATTTAAGGTCCTAGGATCCCTTTTTCTATATTTCATTTTGGTGAACCCAAAATGGTGGGGAAAAGGTTGTAACAAGCACGATGTTTTACCTACTGATTTTACCTAAATTTTTTCCTTATTTTCTATTTCAATAACAATGATGCGTATTCGAAATAAACCCATTTCAATTTTCATTTGCATTTCAATAAAGTAACATTACATAATCCTAAGTAATGATTACATTTATAAATACATTTTGCATAAAGATATAAGATCATGATTACATACACAACTTTCAATAGCTCAATGGAATAAAGTACAAATGGTCCAAATGTCCCTTCTTGGGCATACATCCTCAAATTTTGGCTGCCAACTACATGAGGGAGAGTATCAACCAAGCACTTTTTTTTCCAACCACAGACTTACTACAGTCCTCTGCACATCTACCTAACTGGTAAGATGGCCCTCCTTCAATGAAGAGATTGGTTTGGTAACCCTCATAATAATAGCCTTCCTGAGCATGGTGTCGTGTCCTACATAACTAGAGCTACCATATAGTGGATACCTACCTACATGCATGACATTCCCAACCTAGCTATGTAAAATTGGCTCATAGTGAATCAAAAAGTGTAATTAGTGGCAACTTACACTACTTTGGAAAAACATTTGATAGTTACATATCAAGCTCACTTCTTAAGAAATGGAGTCTCACTTCTATGAAGTGGTAGTTTTATGTTCACCCACCCTTTGATCGATTTGGTAAATGACCATAATAACTCTTGAAAAGCTATAAATAACATAATTCAACCCAAAAGGTGATGTATATTCAAGTGATCTAATTGACCAACTAGGTTACTCCCAACTGTGGATTATCCTAAACACAAGGACAAACCTCATTAACCACACAGGTTCACATAGCATCACATACTAACAATTTCAATTTAGCACTATAATGTAATATCATTTCTTATACTTCATGATTTATGTAAGTGTACATATGGTCTATAACAATCTAGGCATTATACTAATAGTCCATGTTTATCTTGTTTTATCAAAACACAACTACATGATTCCAACATAAGGGATAAATATATATGTATCAACGAATAAGGTTTCACTAACATAAGAATTCACCAAAGATCATGCAAGCTCACCAAAATAAGAATTCATCAAAGTTCATGCAAGAAAACTCAACATAACATATAATCATCTTTTCCTCAAACAATTGCAATCATAAGCATATATGGTATCAAACATGAAAAGGATAGAGAAGTAAAACTAGTATGCCTAAAATATAGCTTTGTCATATCTCTATTTCATTTCTACATTTTAAAAAATTGGGAAATTGAAATAATTGGAAATAGAATTTAGCATTTTATTTATGAAATGAAAAGAATGAGATGATGCAAATAAAAATGCATATTATGTAGTATCCTGATTTAAGATTTTTTTTTTTACATGATTATTGGTTGAAGGTTATTGATAGGTGGACAAGTATAAGAATATGTATGGAGGAAATAGGTTGAAGGATGATAACTTGATTGAGGTAGGCACGCTTATCCGGATGACCACAGTAACCAAGAATGAAATTTGGAATATCACACACCACGATAGAATATGATATATGCATATGTTTGAAAAATTGACAAATTTGTATTCAAAACTTGATATGGAAACCATAGCTAGAGGAAAGAGCAAAATTGTGCGTTCTTGTTTTAATTGCTAGTCAAAATCTATATATATTCAATTAATTTAAATGAGAAAAAAATTATTTACCTTGTATGAAGAAGTGATTCCATTTGTATACTCCTTTTGGATTAATTTGAAAAGTGATTCGAATAAACAAATGTGGAAGTAGTCTCGTATGTATGTATTTAATCATGGGAAAGATATGTGTATCTAAATATATGTATATATATTTATATATATAAATATAAATATATATACAAATATACATATATATATACAAATATACAATGTACATATATATATATATTATATACACACACACATATATATATATACCTACACACACACATTTTTTTGTGTGAATGAATTTCTTCAAATTCAAATTTTAAAAGAAAATAATAATTATGGGAATTCAAATATTGTAACTCCCACTAAAATGGGAGAGGCCGATTCCCTTTATGGCTAAAAAGCCACAATCAATGCAGAGAGAATGAAGGAGTGGGCGACCAAATAATCATAATGGAGGTGACAAAATTAAGACCCATATCTTCCAAAGATAGCAAGGATTGATGGGGGGTTAGAAAAGCAAAGGGAATGGAGTATAAAGTAGGGAAAAAGCTAGGGGAGAGGGGAGAAGATCGATTAGTGGGTGGAAAAAAGAAGCTTTTCTAGAGAAGAAATTGTTCAAGGCATCGCCTTTGGAGGTATTTCATTGATTCATACACCTCTCTTATTTGATTTAGTTTCTATCTAAATAATTGATTTATCCATTATGGAATTTCTTTATGCCTTTTGTGCATGTTGCATATTTGGGGTAAATGGTACCTAGTCGATCGATCGCTGTATTGCCCATGTGTGTAATGCCCACTCATATATACATTATTTAAGTACAACAAAACAACTAAATTTAAATACTCATATATACATTATTTAAGTACAACAAAACAACTAAATTTAAGTAGTATTTGATAAAATAATTAAAGTCAAACAATTTACGCTCAATTAAAATTTCTTTAATGATATAGGTATAAAAGATAAATTTTGAAAATATTACTCTCAACAAAGATTTATTTGTAATTTTAAATTCATTTATGTTAATGAAAAACATACTCATCGAACCATAAGATTCTACCTTAAAATCTATAACTAATTTCGATAGAGAACAACTATAATTCAAATAGAGACTAAATACCAACTCAACTAGAGTGGAAGATTAGTATTAACAATGTTTCCATAATTTTAGATTAGTATCATTTCTTCAACAAATGATTCATATCAAGTATACACTTAGTAATTACTATATGCCATAACACTAAGAACAACATGAGCGAGCTTGAATTATTCCGGTTGTCTACTTAGGAGTTATTCCAGCAAGTATACTATGTCGAAATTAATCTTTTTTCATGAAACAGATTAAAAGTAATCATTAAAGAGAAAGCTATGGGTATCGACTATGTCAAAATGAAGAGACTAGCTTTCCTAAGCTGACAATAAAGAATACAAAACATAGATAAGATAACATAATGTTTTTGCATTAATAAGTGATTGAATTCCTTGATAACAACGTAAGGTGATATCCCATTTAGACAATAATGATTGCAATTGCCATGCTTAAACTAGTGTCACTAAAGAACTCTTTAAATTATGAATACCTCATCCAACATATATAAGAAAACACATCTAATAAAACAAATCCGAGTCATAAAAAAACAACCAAAATAAACTACCCATTTTGGATTAAAAGCAAATAAGATTAGATATGTTGTCAATAAATCATCGATAGACTTTATGCTAATATTAAATTAGATTTCAAGTTTTTAAGTCCATAATTGCTCCATTCGAATACTAATTCTACAAAGAGTAAGGCGCAAAAACATAGACCAATAGCATGAAAAATACATATATATAAATTTCCCTAACTTGGAATGCATACGATGAGTCCTCACTAAACACACTAAGATTGAACAAGACGTATATTTAAAGTAACGAATGAAAACTGAGATATATTAGGTACTAATAAGGAACGATTCCAAAGAAATATTCAACAAAACTTCAGTATGGCCCCAACAGGAACAAGGCAATGAGAATAGAACTATTGCCAATCAGACTAACTGGTAATCTCTATGCTAAAAGATGAATGAGAGATACATTTAAAAACTCATCCTATAGATTTACGGTACACAAAAACATTATACATATTTGAGAAGACACAAATTATCTAATACTTGTAAAGCTATCAAGAGAAATATAACATGCCTTAGTTATACATACTTTGTTTCTTTTTATGAGCTAGAGTATCTAGGAGTAGTATTTTTGTCAAATCCTACTTATAATGCAAAGGTAAGAAGCGATTACACCAAGGAAATCTGCCAGCCAAACACCGAATAGAAAAGTGAATTTGAGCAAATAACATAAGGCATAAAATATTTACCAACAGAAATGTAGCGAAGACTAATGAGCTTTAACCAAGTGTGACACAATCCTTTACTATACCTACTTTAAAGGAACAAACATATCCATCATATGAGATACAACATTGGATTCCTCCGAACTAAAATTTATTATACAAATTCCTTTCATTGCAGACATTAAGTACCGAGGAGAATAGAACTTTGGTACACAAAGAAAAGTACAACAGTGAACACAATACAAGCATTTACCGAGGGGAACCATAAGATGGCTCTAAGGAAACATCACTAAGGTCGCGGGTCATGGAGACATTGGCTTAGCATAAAGATCTTTAAATTTATACTTATTAAATAGGTAATGATAAATCAAATTTGTTTTCCGTTATAAAGCACAATCATTATGGAAGTATACATGTTGCATCTCAATCGTGGAGTATGGGAAAAACTTTAGTATAGACATTTAATAGCCAGAATCGTTCCCACAAGATAATAATCTACATATTGACAACAAGCAAATCTTCAGGCAGCGTTTATAACGCAGGGATAGACTTGAAATGACCTTCCAAAAAAAAATTAATTCACAAGGACATTTTGATCTATTTAGCAAGAACAAATTTATTAAATAATAGAAACTAACTTCTAAGATTTAGATTTAAATATCGTCTGCACTAAAGAACAACACATTTAAAAAGCATGATTTTTCCATTTAAACGCTCAACAAGACTGGTTTAGACTTTAGAGTGATCCATCCAATCTCACCCGCCCTCTCTTTCCTTGAGTAGTTGCTGAATATGTCCACACAATATTAAAAAAAGAGTGTTATAAATGAATATTCATAAACTTTCATCCTTTATAAGAATACAGTTAATCGCGATTTCTTAATGTAAAAGAAAAGCATATATTGGATACAACAATAAAAGTCTGGCCTATACTGATGGTAAGAGTACCTGCATTCGGATGAAGCTCTACATACCATAATTTAGTACTGAATCAAAATAGTATGTTTATGGCTACCTAAAAACTTCCACACCGGTACGCAAGAACATAGATCGCCACCAAGAAGCGCTTGCAAATTGGGGAGGCAAATAAATGAAGTGATGTTACAACAGGAAAGTTAGAAAATGGTTTTGTCAACTGGGTTTTCCATTTTCATTGAAATATCGAACACTTCTATTTCAGTAAATGTTCAAACACATTCCCTCTTAAAGATTGAAAAAAAAATCACAGGCAACATTGCAAAGCATTCTGAAGATATATGACCACTATTCTGATAAGCACTAATGATGCTCGTAGGGCTAAGAATACATTAACTGTGCATATCAAGCCATGAACTGAAGCGAACAGACCATTAATAACACATCTCTTTAAACCGTCGTTTAAGAAATATAGATGTAAATAACTAAATGAAACGCTTGCTTTATGAAAAACTACGCAAGTAAATCATGAAAAAGTTAAATGCCTTTCCGTTCAAGTTCCTATATGGGTCAGATAAATAAATCATTGTTGAAAAGCGAGCTTCTTTACCCCATGATTAAAATAAGAAATTCATGATCCTCCACCTGCTAGGTAGATCAATATACCAATTTAAGAAATAAAACAGAACGGAGATCAAAACCGTTCGCAATCCTCCTCCTTTCCCAATTCAGGTTCGAATATAAATGGGGATGTAGCTAATTCACGCATGCATTCAGGTTTCTTTCTATAGAAACTGCTAAATAAGGAGTCGTTTCAAGAAACAACTGCACCATCTTTTTTCCCTTCCCCCAAAATTTAAATCTCCAATATACTTATAGCCCCTTTTTTTAAACCGTTACGATTAAACGGTGGAAAACGTTCTCTAGAAGCAACAGGGCTGGGAGAAAAAATAAAGTAAAACCGCCCATAACCGACTGACAACCAACAATTGAAACACTACAATACTACTCAAAGAATTTTAACTTCAATGTGGAAATGGCAACTGAGGTAGTTGTTTTATTTGTTGCTGCACCTGCAACACTTTATTCGAAACGTCAGTACATTTTAAAACTTTAAATATAAACATTAAAACCCTCCAACATTAAATCGTAATATTTATTTCTGCAAAAATTAAACATTTAATCGGAATACTTTTTATGATTTAATTATTTTATATTATCTCATTTATAGGCAAATAGACATCTAACCTAGCAAACCTCAGCATTAACCATCTTCTAAAGAACCAACTACATAAATATAAAGTGAAATTTGAAATACCGACCTTGCCTCACAATGTGGGTTGAGCCTTTGAAGGTTATGTGTTTTTATTTTCCTTACAGTGTTGATTTCATATTAGGGGTTGCCATGGGATTTCAATGTCCGTTATATTGCCGTTATGGTTGTGGCCATTCGGCCAACCAAAGCTTAATCTGTGCTTTTCTTATGTTATCGGCATGCTTATATGCCACGCCCTGTGGGCGACAAATCATTTGATTTTCACTGTTGTATTTATTTGGATGTGCCTTATTACTGTATAAAATTCTTATCCTTGTGGTACGAGGGTGGCAACACCCTCTGCATGTTATATGGTCGAGCGGTGTTAGCCGCGATCTTATGTTGTATTGCTCGCCAACCATTGTTAATGGCTATGACGGAGCCAAACATATATCATTCGATGTGTAACTTTTACTGTGCCATCTGTAGGCAATGCTTCAAGGCCGCAGATAATGAAAAAATCTGTAGTATTAAATGGGCATATATATATATATATATAAATACGGAAGTATATATATATACATAGTATCCGAAAGTTGATACATTTAAATGTGAGAACACCAATTTATTTTCCTATTTTTTATTTGAGTCGAGTATCAACTCTGCACAGAGCATGCATATGTTTATTGATGGGTATAAATTTGTATGGGTATCGAAACCGTGGTTCGATAGACATCAACCATTGATGGTAAACCCCAAAGGGGTGTCAATATCATGTTATCCATGGTGGATAATATGTGTATCGATCCCTTATTAGGGCCAGTTTGTTTGGAAAATATGAACTCATTTATAGTGTTCTCTAAAACAATGGAAATTTTTGTAGGAGTTGACAAAAACAATTTTAGATTCCAAGAACACCTGCATGCAAATGAATACTTGCCACAAAGAAGAGAATGGATGGAGAAAACAAACAAGGGTTTGAAGCTCTGAAAAATGGAATTGTATTAATCAGAGAGTATCCAGAGAGTATGTAAGAAGATGTAATAATACAATGAGATCAATCCTTATAAAAAGAGACCGAAAAACCCTAATAGGAAAAACCTAAAGAAGTCCTAATAGGAAAGCATTTAATAATTAATATAATTATTAAATGTCAATTTATGCAAACTAAAGTGAAATATTAAGAAGGGAATAAAGACAACTTAATCAACATAATTAAGTTAAAACCTTTACTCTAACACCCCCCCTTAAGATGAGCAACAGTGCAGCTACAAACAAGTGCAAAAAAGCAAAGGTAATTATAATGCAAGAAGACAAACATGGGTCTCGACAACAAGGCCAGATCAGGTACTCAAATACAACCAAATCTCTGTAAAGTGGAGAAATAGAGAAAACCTTATAGGAAAAAACTCTACTAAAAAAAAAGATGCAAAAAGCCAAGAAGAACATCACTGAAGCAGAAGAAGCTGTAAACAACTGTCAAAAGATGACTGATATGGTGCTGAAGAACCTCCACTGAAGATAGGATGATCAGGATCAAGAAGACAACAATCTGCATGAGTGCCCCATACGACACTACTCGAATCAGATGGTAAACAAAGGCAAACACCTGGAATGAAGATACAAATGGCACAAGTACCAATAGTCTGAAAACACTGATCAACTGAGAATGGAAGATTCCTTCCAAGACAAAGCCAAGGAAGCATAAGCACGAACAGTATAATACCCCCCATAATGCTAAACTAGGAGAGCCTGACAGATCCACTGAAATGGTGTGTAACACCCTATAGTGCATGAAGGAGAAGAAACAACATCTGAAAGTGCACAAGAAAGCACCTGCAACTGAAAAAGTGGTGTGCAAAACAAAACACACATGCATGAGGCTGGAATCATATGGATCCACTGTCGTCATGGAGGGACACTCACCGAACAAAAGTGTGATGGCAAAACAAAGGCACTACACAACCCCCCCATGACACTTTATAATACAGTGCAAGTACAAAATATGGCACAACCTTATGTGCAAAATCCTCAAAAAATACATGTACAATAGTGTGGCACTTTATCTTAGTGCGTTTACATAAAAAATATTGTTTACAAATGATGCTCAAAATGTCCAAAAAGGACAAAAGCTGGAAATACATGAAGAACAACCACAAAACTGGCTGTAGAATGCACCAACAAAAGAAAGAAGTGATGAGACCCACACCACTGGAAAGTTGACAGAACCAGCTTTTCAACGATATCTCATGTCGCTTTATGCAAACTAAAGTGAAATCTTAAGAAGGAAATAAAGGTAACTTAATCAACACAATTAAGTTAAAACCTTTACTCTAACAATTTTGATTGATAAGGAACAAGTATGATTTAGTTGAAAACATAATGAATGAATAGTGTTTTTATTCTAGAAATGGTCTATTTTTTTTTAAAGGTTCTTATGAAGAAACCAATGACTGTGAAGTAGATGATCTTTTTATCATTTAGAATCTAAACTGAAAAATGGATGATAAACTGGTTTATTAGTACATCTTATTGGAATTGATGCTACTTTTCTTTTTCTCTGATTCATATATGAACTAGTACACATGTAAGAAGGAAAATGGTGTATATTTTTAGAATGTATACACATTAAATATTCATTTATAGGCATATATGTGATCATGCATAAGGATACCTTTATGCATGCTCACATACATTCATTATACCTTCTGATTCATCTTGATTTATTTTACTTATTGAGCAAGCTATGAATGTTATGCAAATGGAATCAAACTATAATTCTGGAATAGTATTGAGCTGCAAACACATATGATATTAGATGAACAAATGTATCATGTGTGATTGAATATTGTTGACTTTTGTTGAATGGAATGATACAAGAATTCTTGTTCAACTATAGAACGATAGAATGTTTCTAATAGATGGTCTAAAGGGAGGGATACCCCTTGATATGAAAGCTTTATTTCTAGAAATGGGTGCCACAGATAGTAGATTTAATTTTCCAAATCTAATCAGAGCTGTATTTTATACGACACAAGCTTGGCCAAGCTTTGCATTCATTTTTATATATTGTAAACAAAACAGAATGTGTTATTTACCCTCTCTCTTGTATTGAATTTACCTAACATGGAACTTGCATATTTTAACAAAATAGATAGAAATGCATGTAGTTAGGCAAACATAGATTCCACCTTGCAAACTATATCTCTTGCCAAGTATTTCGTATAGGGTTGAGTTTTCTTCGACTGACTGAAGAATTTGGGGGAAGCATTGCTTTGTGGTTGGGTGGAAAACCACTTCAATCACGTTCTCATCCACTAGTGGAGGTGAGCAGTCGTGAAGGAATCATATCAGAATTCTACTATTGTATTGTATCATTGATGTAAAAGGAACAAATGATGTATTTATATGAAAACCATGTAATTTTGATTGGACTTAGAGGCATTGAATGCCTAGTCAAACATGTATGTAACTATTGACATATAAAAGCGAATATAATTATTTATTTATGATTTATTGTGATTTATGACATTAAATTTGCTAAGTGGAATTAGCCATGAAATTTGTGTCATTAAATTGATATTCATGATGCCAATATTTATTTATTTGAATTAAATCTAGTTGGGTTGTTACATTTGGTATCAAAGCTCTAGGTTCAGCTCTAGGCCTATGAGCCCATGAAGGTTGAACTAGGGAATAGTGGACCCATAACTAGATTTAAGTTACTGAGAAAATGACCAAATTAAATTGGTTGCAGGGAAATGGGAAGCTCCAAGTTGAGAAGAAAGAAATGGAAAACCAATAAGGCTACGAAAAAGAAAATTGTTAATGAAGAGAGTCCCAAACCTGAAGACCAACCCGAGATTCTTGATGAAGAAACTCTAGCGCATGCCATCATACGTCTTAAGCTGGAGAGAGGAAAAAAGATAGAGGAGGCCAAGAGAACTCCTAATATCAAGAAACCCTCCACTTTTAGAGATTGGCCAATAGGATGTGGACCTAACGTGCCACTGATGACCAAGGAGGAGAAGGAGTTCCTGTGTGCACATCCTACCTCACCCAAGAAGGAAGATGTAGACCTAGATGAGGATCTCGAGGAATGTCCTCTATCCGATAATGAGGGTACTTAGAGCAGAAAAAAATTGTATATAAAGATCAATGTAAATCCAACTTAAATATAAATAAAAGGAAATTTTTTACTGAGAAAAGGCATGAATCTTGGAAGTTTGTCTTGAGTGATAATGTGTATCTTTTCTTTTCTTAGCTTTCTTGTTATGTGCATTATATGTAATAGCTAAAGAATAAAACCTCAAGTTCTTGAATGCTAAAAATGATTGTGATGCAAGTCGAGTGTGAGTCACTATGGTGACCACCAGACAAGATGCGGGTGGTAGTGGACAAGACAATGGGCCAAGAAAGAGGCTAGACCAAATCTTGTAACTCTTGAACCGACAAGAAACCCAAATGGACCATTTGGAACAAGAGGTCCGAGGAGTGTGAGAGGGTCAATGTATCAAGAATGAGGTACTCGACCAAGGAGAAGGGGATCATAATTGAGGTCAGATTAAGGAAGGACTGGGAAAGGATCTTAAGAAGGTAGCACCACCAAAGTTCAATTGCAAGGCTATCAGAGATGGGGCTAAGGCTTGGATCATAAAAATGGAAAAAAAAACTTTGGTCTTCGTAATCTATAGAAATTAGACCAAGACTGCTTGGGTTGCATACCAATTGTCTGGGGAGGTAACTACTTGGTGGGATAATGAGAAGGCTGAAGGAAGACTTCCTCCATAAGGGATTACTTGGGAATTTTTCCTCGATTCTTCTAGAAAGAGGTGGCTACCATAAATTTTCTTTGATAAGAAAATGAATGAATTTCAAAACCTGACCTAGGAAGGCCTGATAGTAGTGCAGTACTGGGAGAACTTTACCAACTTGCTTAAGTATGTGCCATAATACCAAGCCAATGAGCATTTACATATCTTAAAGTTTATACTAGGATTGAGACCCCACATTGGAGCTGAAGTGGATCTCCACAATCCTCCTACTATGGAAAAAGCTTTTGAAAAGGCTATAAAGCAAGAGCAAAAGTTGTAGTAGTTGTCTAATCTTCGTAAAGGAGATGACTCTAAGCCCCGATTTAGAAATAAGAGATTTTAGAAGGGTGATAGATAGAAAGGAAGCAAGTCCCATCAGATTAGAAGCCTAAAAAGAGAAGACAACCAAGGCAAAAGGAATAAAAATACTAACAAGGGCAATGAGGCCTACAACAACACCCAAGGTCACTTAAAAGAAGATAAGTCTGGAACTCGAAGAGAACCGTGTGACAGATGTTACACTTGTGGGGGAGATCATTATGCCTCTAATTTTCCTCAGAAGCCGAGGTCATGGAAGGAAGGAAACCGACATTAGACCCTGCAACACAAGATCCATGCAGTAGTGGACAACAAACAAGCAGAGTACCAGGCTTCTCCAATACGGTTAACAGGTAAGCTCTATGGCCGAACCATTTCCATTTTGATAGATATTGGAGCTACATAATGTTTCATAGACCCTAAAATGATTTTAAAGCTACCTATTTGACTTGGTTATATGAAGAATTCTTGGTTTGTCCAGTATGGAAATCGAGCAGAGCGAGTAGTAGATTCTTATCTCTTTTGCTGTGAGTTGGAACTTCCCACCTTCATGACCCAAGTTAGCCTTTTATGTTGCACCATTAAGATCCTATGATGTAATCTTAGGAATCAACTGGTTGACTGAGCATAAGGCTATTGTAAATTGTGAGATATGATGGTGAGATGTGTAGATGACTATGGGAACCCAGTTGAGGTATATGGGGTACAACAACCCTTAGAAGTTAGACAGATCTCAGTTATGCAGCTTATGAGAGCACAATGAAAGGGTTGTGTTATATATGCTATGCATGTCAGTGAACCTGATTGTGAAACCATACGTTGATGATTGTCCAATCCTTAGGGAATTCCATGATTTGTTTCCCGAAGATTTCACCTAGATGCCTTCAAAGTGAGAATTCAATTTCTCTGTTGACATAGTGCTAGGAGACGAGCTGTAGTCTAAGGCCTCATACAAGATGACCACCACAGAGTTATATGAGTTGAAAGACCAGGTACATGAGTTGTTACGTAAAGGTCTTATTAGACCTAGTGTGTCACCTTGGGGAAAACCATTTATATTTGTGAAAAAGAAGGATGGAACCTTGTGTCTTTGTATAGATTATCGGATGTTGAACAAGGTGACCATCAAGAATCACCACCCTCTTTCGAGGATTGAAAAATTATTTGATCAAATGAAGGGAGTGATAGTATTCTCAAAAATAGATCTCAGGTTTGGATACCATCATTTGAGAATAAAGGAGGGGGATATTTCAAAAACAACTTTTCGAACTCAGTATGGGCATTACGAGTTCACTGTGGTACCCTTTGGGTTGACCAATGCACTTGTAGCTTTCATGAGCCTTATGAACAGTGTGTTTCGAGACTGTTTAGATGATTTCATCCTAATTTTCATTAATGACATTTTGGTTTATTCCAAGACCATTGAGGAGCATGATCGACACTTGAGGATAGTGTTGTCAATGAGATTACACCTGGAATGCAAAGCTGAGAGCTTGGCAATCTCGTGAAACATGAAAACACCTTTGAGACTGTGGGTATGCTCATAGCGAAGATGAATCTCTAGATAAAGGGTTGATTCCATATGATACCTCCTGCAAACTACCTTATTTGAGAGGAAAATGGATAGAAAGAAAATTGGAATTGAAACTTATCCTAGGAGGTGATGCACCTGACGTTCTAGATCTACTTGCTAGTCAAATTCATAATCTATTCCAAACATGAAGCCTTGTTTATTCACAACTCAAATTGACATATTTTGCAAACATGTTTCACGTGAAAGGTTTCAATATTTGGAGTTTGTTTGAAAGAAAACAATGTTGTTCTCATAACTCACATTCAACAAATGAGATACACAATCAAAAACCTGCACTATAACATATTATACTTGTACCAAACATTGAAGGAATAAGATAAAAATGAAGGGTTTCAAGTAAACCACAATATTCTTATCAAATCTACTCACAAACAACACCTGAACCAAGTATAATTGAGAAGGAAATGATGATTCTTATTGAAAAAGAAAGGAATTTTCTTGCTCCAAGTGGATCAATGTGAGTTACAAAACTTCTTAGACTCTCTACAACACACAAGAGATAAAAAAGGCAAGAACTAAGGAAAAAGATAAACTTTTTCCAATATATATAATAGATGGCTCCAAAGAGCTAGGAGGTGGCATTAGCAACTAACTAAAAGTTCAAATATCTCCAAATATCTCTCCCACCAGGAAAGATGAAAACCCATGAAAAGGGGAGTCATAATTGATGTAAAATGAAAGATCAAGTGGTCAAAAACTCAGTTTGCATGATGGTCGACCTGGAATAAGGCTCCTAAAGAGACTCCACCAACTAAAAATGAGTCTCAAAACCCCTATTGAACTCCACATTTAATTCTGCATGATTTGAGGACTTCAAAAGCACTTTAGTTGTCTCTACCTCCTAATTTTGCATGAGTTCAAAACTCACAATGGCACTTTAGTTAACTACACCTCCTAATTTTGCATGAGTTTGGGATGAAGGTAAATAATTTAAACAAATAATAAAGTAATTGATTATGAGTTACTTTATTAAGTGTTATGGATTTTTTTCATTTTTTTCATTTCATGACAAATAAATAAAGTAATTTATAAATTATTACTTTATTATTTGTTTAAATTATACATTTTATTTCAAAATTATGCAAAATTAGGAAAACCTAATACAATGGGTATTAGTTGCAAGTTAAGTTTAAATAAAAATGAAAAGAACACCCTTAAAAGGGTTGGCCAAAGGTAGGGTAAAGAAACCCTAATCAAAAGTCTGTGGCCTCAATGTATTTTCATTTTCATTTGCATTGCTTTCTTCTGGAGACTTCACCTCTGTGAGCACCGCCATTGCTAGGGTTATTAACTGGGGTTTTTCTGGAGTTTTTCTGCGTGATATCTAGAAAGGTAAGCCTTGAGTTTGTGTAAACTGTTTCTCTTTCATTCAATTATCTATCAAAAACAATTCTCGATACTTCCTTATTATGCAGAAAAAATGAATCTATTTTGATTTCCTTGTGTATACTTTCCCATTCTAAGCCTTGTCTCTTAGGTTTCAAAACAAAACTCCTTTTACTCATGGCCCCTTCAATATTTTTGGTCTCTGGACTTCACTTTTCTACACAACTTTGCAAGTATTTTGGGTTTCTCAAACCTTGTGAGGCTGAGGGTTTCACTTTGTTGTTTTCTTTGTAGATGAAAGAAATAAAACTGATGTATTTGTATCTTTATAAATGCTCTATTTGTTACAAAAAATGAATTGAATCTTGTTTCCTTTATGAAACCCGCTCCATGCTTTGTGCATAAATGTTATAAGTGTGCTTCTGGATATCACTGTCATAAACATTTGACCCTTTGAGGCTTACTGAGTCCACTGTCCTATTGTGTTTATTGTCACCATGTATCAAGAATGATGCCTTCTCAGAAATGTTCATACTATGCTTGCATGACTATACTTGTTGTTCTCAATGTATTAGTGTTGGACTGTCTTTTTCATTGATAAGATGTTCACATTGTTGATGGTTGTGTGGCTATCCTTAATTGCAAAGTTACTGTCTTCCATGGTGATTTCCTAATTTACTGTCCCTCAGTGATTGTATTTTCATTTAATCTTCTTGTCAAGCTGTGTTGTGGAAAAGAAAGATGGCTTTTCCCTTTGTTTTTGATTTGACTGTATTGTTTGGTTTAAGCTGTGACCTAGTCTTAATATGACAACATTCCTTTAATAGTAGACCAAACCTTGTCTTAGTGACTTATGGAAACTCTGTCAACCTGTTGGCTATCCTACCTTGTTCTTCAAGTGGTTCAATCAATGCATATGCTACCTTAAAGTGGCTGTACTAAAAGAACATTATGCTTGGTTCAACCCTCGTGGGAGCCCATTTTCCCCACATATTGTGATGTCAAACAAGATGAATCATGAAATGATAATACTGTACCTACACAATGAACAAAAAAATTATATAGAACAATGAAGCTCAATGTTCTTCTTGATGATTTTGACTTTTAGGGTCTCTTGATACATGTGATAATTAATAACTAATTTAATGCATCCTGAATGAAAGTTATATTTCTATTGGTAGGACATATGGTCAGATTTTATATCCAAAGCTCTAACAAAACTTTTCATCATAATGCAGGTACATCCGAAGATCAGGAGCAAGTAGGAGCTAAAGATCAAGAGATCAACACCAAAATCTGCCATAGGCAATGATGGATAACCTTCTTTCCATGTGTCTTTCTTGATGATTTTATATCTTCCAAAATATACCTTTCTTTTTGCTATGTTAAATTAGTTATACCCACGACTTGTGTGGGATATTCAAACATTCTTTTGATCTCAATGTATGAAACAAAAATGTTTATGCAATCTTGTAAATAACTTCATTACAAAATGAATAAAAGACAACAATATTATGCAATTTGTGTAATTCCTTTCTATTGTAAAACATTGCATAATAAAAACCGAATTCTCTTTTGATAGCATCCCTATTACGCAATGATTTAACTTAGCAAATTTTTTTGAATACCCTTCACTTTTAAATGTAATCAACTATTTCAGCTCTAACAAATTGAGCTGAAAGTGAAATTTTGGTAACAGATAGTCCTGCAGTGACTAAGGGAAAATAAGATTTATGGAAAGTTATCCAAGTGCTTGTTATACCAACATAGGGTGCATTACCTAGGCCACATCATCTCAACAAAAAGGTTATTTGTGGATCTTGAGAAGATAAAAGCTATAGTGGAATGACCAACACCTCAAAATGTGTCAGAAGTGAAGTTTTATGGGCCTTGCAGGGTATTATTGAAAGTTTGTGTAAGGGTTCTCTAAAATAACATCCCCAATAACATCTCTTCAGAAGAAAGGAAAGAGGTTCGAGTGGACCGAGAAATGTGATCAAGATTTCTAGCTCCTTAAAGAAAAGATCATTGCAGCTTTGATATTAATTATTCTAGATCCTAATGGTCAGTTTTTAGTGATCACAGATGCTTTAGGAGATGAAGTAGGAGTAGTGCTAATGCAAGAAGGGAAAGTGGTGGCGTATGAGTCTAGGAAGTTGAAATAGCATGAATTCAACTATGTACCCCACAATTTGGAATTAGAGGCCATAGTGCATGCTTTACAAATGTGGAGATATTATCTTTTGGGAAAGCCGTTTGAGCTCAAAACAGATCACCTAGGATTGAGATATATCTTCACTCAACCCAGCCTCAATGACAAAGGAGATGGATAGAATTCCTTAATGAGTATGACTTTGGAATTGAGTACATAAAAGGAAAATAAAATTGAGTGGCTGATGCTCTTAGTAGATGAAGACATTTGGTGGCTATGACCTTTGTTATATTCAACCTGAAATAGTAGGTGATGCAACACTTGCAAGGTGATGAGCATTATGAGAGGGTGAAAAAGGCTCTAAAGAGAATCCAACAGACCATCAATTCGATGGTTACAAGATTGAACCAAGTGGTATCTTAAGATACGAAAGGTAGATGTATATCCCGGACTCTAGAGAACTTAGGAAGTTGGTCCTAGATGAGGTCCACAACACACCATACTTAGGGCACCCTGGAGTTAAAAAGATTATCGTAGAATTGAAAGTCTTGTACTTTTGGTCGAGACTTAGGAAGGATGTAGTTGAATACATAGCCAGATGCTTGGAGTGTCAGTGAGTCAAGGCTGAGCACATGCATCCAGTAGGGCTCCTTTATCCCCATGATATACCTAAGTATAAATGATAAGTAATCAGTATGGGTTTTATATAGGGGTTACTTCTAAGCAAGAATAGGCATGATGTAATTTTGGTAGTAGTTGATAAGTTAACTAAGGTGGGACATTTTATTCCTAGAAACCTTTTAGATGGATCGTTAACCTTGTTCAAGAAATTTGTCCAAGAGATTTTCCACTTGTATGGAGTACCAGAGACCATTATATCTGACTGAGATACATGAATGACATCTAAGTTTTGGATGACCTTGAATGCTACATTGGGGACTAAGTTAAACTTCATTTCAGCCTATCATCCTTCGACTGATGGTCAAACCAAGAGAGTAAAGTAGGTTGTAGAAGACCTCCTTTAGATGTATTGTATGAATCAATAGTATAAATGGGAAGAGTACCTACCACTGGTAAAATTTTCTTATAACTTCCATCATGAATCCTTAGGTATGGCACCTTTCGAGGCTCTATATGGGTGAAAGTGTCGCACTCCCATTAGTTGGGACAAACTGGAAGATAGGATCATAGTGGGTCCTGAGATGTTAAAAGAAATGGAAGAGAAGATGAGGGTTATCAAGAGCAGACTAAGGGAAGAAGCAAATAGGAAAAAGAGATATGCCAACAAAAATAGAACCCTTCAAAAATTTACAATTGGAGATAAGGTATTTCAGAGAGTCAACCTGCATAATAGCTCTATTACCTTCGAGAAGTCATCCAAGCCGGCTCTGAGATATGTGGGCCCATTTGATGTGCTGGAAGTAATCAACATGTTGCTTATATACTTTCTCTACCCCCTGCTCTCGCTTGACTCCATAATGTGTTTCATGTTTCTTTATTAAAACCATACCACCTAGATGGG
Source organism: Sequoiadendron giganteum (assembly GCA_007115665.2). Lineage (NCBI taxonomy): Eukaryota > Viridiplantae > Streptophyta > Pinopsida > Cupressales > Cupressaceae > Sequoiadendron > Sequoiadendron giganteum. The sequence goes on from CM021108.1 coordinate 99,991,549, forward strand.
TCTCATATACTTGATTGGTGTTCTTTACAGGTGGAGGATCTAGGAGTGGTGTTAGTGGAGCCCAATAGAATTATGGATAGACACAAAATCAAGTTGCAAAATAGGGACATTGTTCAGTATAAGGTCTGATGGGGCCAATATCATGAGGACAATGCTACATGGAAGGATGCAAAGGAAATGGAAAATGATTGCTTAGAATGGATGAACGACTCTCAGGTCGTAGAGACAAAAGCTTGAAATGAGTAAATGATTGATTAGAATGGATGAAAAACTCTCAAAATGAGGAGATGAATGCTTGGAAAGGATGAAAGATTACTCAGAATGAGTAAATGGAGAATTGAGGGGGATGAAAGACTATTCAGAATGAGTAAACAATTGCTCAGAATGGATAAATGACTCTCAGGTTGCAGAGATGAAAGCTTGAAATGAGTAAATGATTGATCAAAATGGATGAAGGAATGATGGGATGGGGAGCTTGACCCTTAGAATGTATGATAGTTTACTCATAACAAGGAAATGATGGCTTGAAACAAAAAAATAGAATGTACGCAAATTTTCCTTTTGGTGAAAAACGGGGAGAAACGAATGTTCTGATTAAGTAAATAGGTGCTCGAAACTAGGGGTGATTTCCTTGACTAAGGGGATGATCACTCAATATGATGAAAAGATGTTCGAAATAGGGGGACGGTTTCTCAGAATGTGAAAATGAGCAAACGGGTGCTTGAAACGGCTAAACGAATGATGGAAAAGGTTGTTTTCAGGGGCAAGTTTTACCCACTACAAGGAAGGTTCACCCCTCTATAGGGCAACTCCTCCCTTCTATGAAAAACTAGAGGGAAGGTTTGCCACTTTGTGGGGCAGATTCACCTTACTGTAGAAAATTGAGAGTTGACCTGAATGAGAAGTGCAAATGGACTAAAGGGTGAATTGTGATGACTGGATGAGCATGAAATGTTTAGACCATAGAAAATGATAAGGTTTTAGGTTCCCAACTGGATGCTTGGAATGGTTAAATAGAGGCTTGGAATGGTCAAACCAAGCGAAATTGACTATTCAGGGGGTGTATCCGCCCCTCTACAGTAAACTACAGGGAAAATCTGCCCCACTGTAGTAAACTAGAGGGCGTATCCACCTTTCTGCAGAAAACAAGGACTTGGCTTGGATGAGAATGACTATGGAAAGGATTGACTTGTCAAAAATTTATTGGTTTCTCACAAGAAGACACTTTAAACAGGCACAATCCTATGATTAGTGTTAAGGGTATGGCCCACAAAGGTCTTAATCTAGGATGCACAAGGCTTCTAGGAAGTCCTCGATATACTCTCGATATGTGAGGCCCAGATCGTGAACACCAACCCATCACAAGCGTGAGTCGGGAACTCCAATGAGATACTGAAGGGCTCAAACCAACTGTTCACGTCTATCTAGGTATCACCCTAGCTTCGATGCTTTGCCAGACACGACGTGATTGGATTGGGGTACAAATTTGGCTGTCCCCCTTTCTATACCCCGCCAGTTCGCATGGTTGGGATCGTCCCTTGGGGTGATGAAATCCCCAAGCAGGTCCCTCTAAAAAGAAGACACTAATCATTTCCAGCTACTCCCCAGGCTCACACAAAGTGCAAGGGGAAAGCGAAAACAAAATAGTGCCCCCTTGGGTGACACAAAAATAGAGACAACAAACAGTAAAATTTACTTTCCCCTAATTAAACTATGTGCCTAGATGAAAACAAGGAAAACTTATAAAATTTGAACAAACAGATGGCCCTGCAAACAAGTGTTAGCTAGTTTAACCGTTGTTCTTCATCAATTATGCGAATATGCTACAAAATGTTAGCAATAAAAACCCAACTATACCCACAAACAAACAAGGTTAGGGGGTTAGAACTTGAAAATAGCAAAAATTGAGACAAAAATGAAGCTAAAATGCCTATTTTTACCTTCCAAAATGTCCTGTTTAGAGCATATCCACCCCTCTGCAGTAAACTGGAGGGCATATCTGCACTTCTGCAGCAAACAAGAGGGCGTATTTGCAGTTCTGCAGGGCAAATTTGTCCCTCTATAGTAAATTGTTAAAAATATAATGTAAATTAGGGTGTATCCACCCCTCTACAGTCAACTGTGAGAAAATAAAATGTAAACTAGGGCGTATCCATCCCTCTACAGTAAACTATAAAAAAAAGAATGTAAATTAGGGCGTATCCACCCCTCTGCAGTAAACTGGAGGGCGTATGTGAACTTCTGCAGCAACCAGGAGGGCCTATCTACACTTTTGTAGCGACCAAGAGGGCATATCTGCACTTCTGCAATGACCAAAAGGGCGTATCTACACTTCTGTAGAGAAAATCCACCCCTCTATAACCTGTTCTCCCAAAAAAACTCAACAACAACAAACATGAAATAAAGGGACCCATTTGTGGGTCCCATTGAGCGTACCAAAAATGTGAAGCCTTGAAGTTTATCCTATTCTAAAGATACAAAACAACTATTATGCAATAAAGAACAACACAAGGAACACCTCAAAGATTAGCCTAAGGAATGATAATACAAAGAAATAAGATGAAATGAAGATTGCAAATGATTATACCTTTGTGTTGTTAAATCCCTTGGTTGGCCCTTGATGTTATATTCTTGTATGCTTCTTGGATGGCTATGAAAATGGTGTATGCAAGAGGAGCAATGTGATAAATGCAAGTGCTAATGACTAAGTAACTTGGTTAAATGGCTAAGATAATGCTTGCAAGTTGAGTGGACAATTTGGTAGCATAAGGGTGCCAATGGCTAAGTTTTTCAAACAAAATGACAAGAGTTTGGTATCAAATGCATAAGGTCCCTAAATGAGAGAAAAAATGGGGTATTTATAGAGGAATTTGAATTCTCTAGAGAATTAAATGGTTGAGATTAAACCAACAAGGCCAAGATGAAGGGCTATGGTGAGCTGAGGACTCACAAGCCCTCACATATTGACATGTGGAATGTGAGATGGCCTAGAATGTGATGATGTGGAAGTGAGGTGGAAGAAAGGTACGTGATGTGGAGGAAGGACAAGTACCTTGGAAAAGGGATGATGTGACCTCCCAATGATCACATAGGGAAGAGCAGAATCTTGAGTGAATAAAAATGAATTAAAAATTCACATGATTGGGGAATCTTGTGGATAAGACAAGGTTCCAAAAGGAGAGGTGGAAAGTACCTTGGATAAAACAAGGTCCTTAAAAAGGTAAATACTTACCCACATGTGACTTGATGTGACAAGTCAAAGATTCTAGAAGAATTTAGCACATGTGATGTGACAAGTCAAATGTTCTAGAATTTGCATGGGGAAGAGAAGATTCCTTTGAGGAATAAAAGTGAATTAAAAATTCACATGGGGAAGAGGGGAGCCTTGGATAAATAAAAAGGAATTAACAATTCCTTGGGAGATGAGGAGAGTTGACCAAGGTACTGATTAAGTTTAACTGATCAATGATTAAAAGATGATTAGTGGTTAAGGAGGATTAGAAGCCAACTTACAAAAGTTGAAAGATGTGACACATCCTAATCAAGGATTAGGTACATGTGCACATCCCTAATGAAGAGATTATGAGGTGGGTTAGGATTAAGTGAAAGTGATGTGACATGTGAAGAATTAAATAAATGTCATATTTATTTAATTCATTTGATGAAAGGGGAATTAAAGGGGTAAGGTATTTAATTATTTAACTAGATACCTTAGGGATTAGAAGAAATTTAAAGGTATTAATTAAATAATAGTGATATTACTTAATTAATGCGGATAAGGGGATATTTAGACAAAAAAGGGGTAAATTTGGAGAAATGAAGTGTCTAAATTTAGGTGTCTACAATCATTGTATAAAATTCTTAATCTTGTGTTACAAGGGTGGTGACACCCTCTGCATGGTATGGCTGAGCAGTGTTAACTACAATCTTATGTTGTATTTCTTTCCAACCACTATTAATGGCTACAATGGAGCTGAAGTATAAGAGAGGGGGACCAACCACACCAAGGTTCCAGGTCACAAAGAGCTGAGAGTGGAGGGATACCCTAACTCACCTCAAGCTAGTGAGTATTTGGGATAAGAATCAAGAATGAAGGGCACTCTCAAGTGCTTCTATCACTCTATAGATCTAAAAATCTAATTGGGACTAGACAAGCCAGTTTCTGGAGTTTAAATTGCACCTCAGACAACTCTCTGTCTGAGGATGGCAATGTGGGTCTAGGATGACAACACGACGCACTAGCATCTCTCTGGCACACTGGCATTCGTACGACCAAAAAAATTAAAATGCAGTGTAAAATACCAAAAAATCCTACTAACTGCCTAGCTTACTAGCTTTAACAAAATGAATAAAATTATGAAGTATAAAAAGTAAGTACGTAGATGACAAAGCAAGTAGATGAAGACAAAGGCAATGAATACTTGCAAAGAGCTTTGTAAGCTTCATTTTCTACTAAAATTTTCATATTTTGATAGTCCTTTCAATTCAATAAAAGTAGTAGAGCATTCCTATCTCACAATTTTTGTCTCATTTTGTTGAAATGATTTGATGTTGTTATTGTGATTCCAAATATTGGGTCCTTTTTATGTCTCATTATCGCAAGTATGGGTGCAAAAATTTCATGTAGCACAGGTTGTATGTTGTGTTTATTTTCAAACCTTCATACAAATCACTTTTGTGTTGTATGTTTCATGTGATATTGTGAGAGTTCATGTTTTGAGAGCTGATTGCGAGTGGAGTTAGTGAATAAATCTTAAGTTCTGGTGCATCACCCTTTAGGTTTCTAGGATTTTCTTTCAAGTCATCCTTCTATTCCTTTTCTTAGAAAAGTTATTAGTTTAGGTGATCTACCAAGGGAACCAACCCTCTTTGGAGATTCATTCTTACCATAAGTCACCCACAACTTGAGAATGTTTCCATGTTTCAATAGGATAGTTGAGTCTAACTTAGCTAGGGTGCAATCCTGATTGACAATAGTTTTTGGCATGTTTAGTGGGGCTGATTAGACCCTTTCATTCCAATATTTGATTATTTATTGCTGATATTAGGTGTGTATGTTAGTAAGATCTACCTTTTGAGGCAAAAATACACACACATTTTGCGACTCCGAGCTCAAGTTTACTTGTTTTAGTATGATCAAGTGCTAGTTTATTTCAAAAAATCTAATATTTGCTTGTTCTCGAGCCTTTAAATGAATTAATATTCCTATGTTTCATGGAAATGTGTCTTATCATCCATCATACCATGAAAATTTTGCTTATCCTCCCCCTTATCATCCATATCAAGGCAATCATGCTACTAGTTTTATTTCCATGGATTTTCAAGAAAACCAACATGCTCAATACAATTAATGCCCAGCCACCCCTGCTCAACTTCCATATCAGCCTTCATATGCTCAAAGATAGCTCCAAGAAAGTGAAAAGGATGAAATCAAGGGTATGTTACTTGAATTCATGCTTGACTTCACAAAGCAGGTAGAGGAGATCAAGAGGTCGCATGAGTATAATCAACAACAGGAAGAGATTTCTTATAAGGCCCATCTCTATGAGCAAGAGTTGGAGACACAAAGGATACAATTTGAGAACCTTGAAAGAGAGATACTTGCAAAAGAGGAGTGGATGAAACTTGTGTTTTCTCAAACACAAAGGCACAAAGTCCAAGCAGCTCCTATAGTTCCAGATCAACCTACTCAAGAGGAGGTTCGTAAGTATAAATTTCCAAGTTTTAGACAAAGTGAGCCTCTTAATACTCCTAAAGTTGAGATTCCAAGTTTTAGGCAAGATAAAGTTCTTAACCCCTCAATCCAACCTCTTAAGCTTGAAATTCCAAGTTTCACAAGCCTTCATCCATTACAAAATGAGGAAAATAATCAGCTTCAACCTAGTATAGTTATAGAGCAGCCCCTTGAGGAACATTTTTCCTTGCAAGAGATCCAAGAAGCTCCCCAAGTTTCCCCACTTGATGAATCCAAGGATGAACACATTGATCAAGATACCTTACTCCTTATGGAAAAGCTTAGAAATGTAAATCCATTGTGTTTAGCTCTGGAAGTTTATCTTTTAGAGTAGAAAAATATTGAACATGAAAAGATTTCTCAAGATGAAACTTTGTGATGAGCTTTTCGGTTTTGTTGAAAATGGTCAAGTTGTTTTTATATGTCAACCAGGGCAGTAGGATGAAGAGGTAAAAGAGGTTGGTCAAGAGGATAATTTCATAGATTGGTTTGATGAATTACCTCTTTTCAGTGAAGATGATGAAGAGGATGCGGATTTTGTCTCATCAACAACAGTTTAAAAGTAGCAAGAGGATGTCAAAGAATGTGATGAATTTCTGATTAGGGAGAGTAAGTGTGATGATGAAGCCTTGGAGCAGCAAGAGGAATGCAAAGATGAACTTTTTATGGAGTCTGAAAAGATTGACGAGTGCTACCATGAGATACATGACAACAACCTTGAGTTGAATGATCTAGAGCTTGAGGAGGATCTGTTTGAAGCTAAAATTAAGATTTTTTTCTCATGCTTAGATGTTATGCCAGCATCTTCAGAGGAGGATTATCTTGAGTAGAAAGAGAAAGAGGCAGAAGTGGTTGTATTCCCAAATGAGCCGCTAGTTATGGAGCAGTCTAATGAACATGGTGAAGAGATGGTTATTTTTCAACCCCTTTCATGTCATCAAACTAGAAAATTAGTTTTAGAGCAAGAGGAAGAATATGGTCTTGATGGGGGTCAATAAATCTCTCATGAAGTTTATTTGCATGATCCTAGATAGTTGGAGGAGCTACCTTTCTATTGTACAAAAGAGCTTGAAGCTAATGTGTCGGTTGAAAGTTTTTCAGGAGAGGCTATCTCATGGTTTGAACATTTGTCTTCCTCCATTGAAGAAGAAGATCTTGATTTGGAGTGTACCTTCTTGAGTAATAAGGAGGATTTTGAGCCTGGTCCAGTTGTTCCTAAAATCCTTCCAAGATTTAATAGCTTTGATGAGTTATTAGCTACCTTAACAAAAGAGGAGGGTCCATTGACTATGGAGGAGGAATCAACATGGAAAGCTATCATGGAAGGTGAAGGTGATGCTATTAATTCTTATCACTCAATTTTTTTTCTCTCTAGTCCAAAGCTTTCAAGGGTGTGTCCTATTAGGCATTTAGCTTGGTTGGAAGCAAACAAGAATGAGCAACCCAATGGAAATACTAATCAAGAGCATCAAGGATGGTATCAATTTGAGCACAATCAACCCACTTGTTCACTTCATCACCACTGGTTCCCCAATCAAGATAGGTGGGTAAGTGACTACATTTTCCTCCTTGGAAAGGTGTTACAATAGTTTGTTGAATATTTGATCTTTCTCCATCTCTTTTGGTTCACTCACAAGAATATGGAGTGATGCAGATTGCAAAGAAGGGGCAGTTACTTTCTTGAACTAGTTAATGGTTTTATTTAGGTTATCCTTTCCTTGGTTAGTAATTTAAGTTAGTGTTTTCTTCTAATAAGTGCTTCCCACATTTCTTTTAGTCCTATTTTCTTTCCCTAAGTGTTGCTGCACATGTTTGTTGGCCACCAAGGCCTTGTTAGTTTCTTTTTGTTTGGTGTTGTTGTTGTTTCCAATTTTGAAACTGAGTTACGATGGTTTTTTGAGTTTGAGTGGGTAGAATTTGATTCCATGCCCAATGAATTGTTTAAGGCTACTGGTCTACATGCTTAGTAGGCAAGCATTCAACAAAAATCTCTAGAAATGCTACCAAATTTTCACCTATAGCTCAATTTGGTAGAGCTAAATTTTCACATTTTTCTATTATTCTTAACCATTGCATATCAAAAGATTCACAATAAGGAGAATTTAGTTTTCATTGTGCAATGTTTTGTAACATAATGGAAACTACATACATTTACAAGATATTGCTTTCATTCATTTATGCGATAATTCATTCATTTTGTAATGGAATATACACAAGATTACATAAATATTGTTGTTTCATATATTGAAAGGAAAATAATGATCAAATGTTTGACACAAGCCATGGGAGTAGCTGAACTAGAGCAACATAGAAATGTACTATACATTTGAAGATGAAAATACTGAAAAACACATGAAATGAAACATATCTATCATTTCCTGTTGAAGTCTTATGTTGGTCTTTGTTGTCACCTGCTCCTCCACACTCTTGATCTTCAAATGAACCTACATCATGATTAGAAGGGTGGTTAGGGCTCTGAATGTGAATCTCAACATATGTCCTATCAATAGAAATATAGTATATGCTTACGATGCATTAAGTCAATTGAGCAAGCATTAGATATATGTAGGAGATCCTGAAAAATCAAACATCACAAGAGCATTAAGCTTCATTGTTTTTTATCTAACATTTTTTTTCACTATGCGGGTATAGGTGAAATCTTGTTGCTAATTCATTTATGTTGATATTTTAGCATGTGGTGAAAAAATGGGATCCCACAAGGGTTGAGCCTAGCATGTCATCCTTTAAGTCTCAAGAGGGGAATGAGATAGGAAAACACATTCAGGATGCTCAATTAAGGGCATTATCAGCTTAAGGAGTAATTCACAAAGTGGTTGTAAGAACAACTAGCACATTCTCCATTCATGACAACTAGGTCAAAGGTGCAATGAAGTAGCCCTCCACTTTGAAGTGGAAATCACAAATGAACAATGGGCTCATTTGAATGCTTATGTAATATGAAAAATAGAATAAAAGTGCACCATTTTTCCATTTAAGAATTGTTGTTTGCATACAAATATTTTATGCTATCATTGTTTAGTTTCATGGAATGGTGTTGACATCATGTTTTATATCTTATTTCTGCTATACATCAATGTTTTGTTATTTGAAGTGCATACCCTAAAGGTACAACCATCAAGAATCAAGAAGTAATGACAAACAGTGCTCACATAGAAGGGGTAATAAATAGTGTATTATTCATGGAGTGCTAATATGAAATAGTCATCATGTGCATAGTTATCAAAATACCTTATATAGGCTATCGTCAATAATGGGGCAACAATCATGTGTCTTCTCAATACTAGAAAGAGTGAAAAGGGTATTGGACGTGCATTGTTACATGAGAATGAGTAAACAACAATAAATTAAGTCTGATAAAGTCATAGCACAAAATACAAGGACTTATCTTCAATGATCTATGCAATGTATGAAGATCATCACAAATATGTGTATGCAAAACTTGAAGGAGATGATGACTTTTATTAATAGGACATTATCACCATTAAAGTAAGATAAATTCATCATATTTAGATCACTGTTCAAAATCCTGACATGTCTCATTTTGAAAAAACATCCACGAAAAGAGGGTTTGCAATCATGTACTTTGCACCTGAAGAGTCAAGGTAATGATAAGGTAGCATTTCATGAAAATTTTCAAAATGTAGAGTGAACTATAACCTATAGTGATGGAGTCCTCATAACACCTGTAGGTGCATCTTGCTTTCAAATGCAAATATTCTAAGATAAACATCCAGTACCCATATGTGATGCATTTGTGTGACTTTACAAAGTGTTTGGATGGTGACAATAAGTTGAAAAGAGGGGACTCTTCTAGCAAGAAAATAATAAGTGGACTGTGTGTGCATTTTATATGCATTAGAAAGCTGTGGTTAGAGAAAAAAAATGCCATAATGAATGTTTGTTCTCTTTTCATGTTCTCAAAAGTAGGGTGATGGATTTGTGAAAGTGAGAAAATCCAGAATAGTGAATGCAAACCCACAAATCCCTTGATGCCTGAAAGGAAAGAAAAGAACCTCCATTTGCTTCTTCATAGAATGGAAATACAAAATACAGTGGCAACCATGAAGATTTTTGAAGGAGTATGCAAGTTACATATGTTTTAGATTACATTGTTTTAACCATAGCCTAGAGGTTCAAGGTCCGATTGTAGAAGCAAACTGGAGAACCCTTTAAGTTTTATCAAAACCTAGAGAAAATATTTACATCTGAAGCAAAAGGCCCGAGTCATTACATATTTGAGGTACCCATGAAGTTTTCCAAAGTAAAAATAGCTTGGGATTTTAAAGCCTAAGCCATAATGGGTTAACCATGAAGGATGCTCAAAAAATAGAATAAAGAAAGATTTATACGCTTTTTTTTCTTTAGAAAATAGAGAGAATATCTCATCCAAGCTGTGGCCATGGAGTATAGAAGGGTTTTAGAAATAAAAAACGCATGAAGAAACTAAAAAACTCATACATTTTGTAACTATTGAGCTCAAAATGAGCATATTACTTACATAAAATAAAGAAGTAATGCAAGGTTCGATTGATGGAGGACTTACCCAAGCTTTGTTTTGATTTCTCATAGAGAGAGTACATTCAAATCCCGCAGTAGAAAAATCTAGAAGCCCAATATTAGCCTCAATTTATAGAAGGAGAGTTCACCAAAATGTAGAAATGGAAAAATACATAAAAATAATAATAATATTAGCCGCGGCTAAAAATGCCAAGAGATGCTTCCAAAATGGAGGATAGGGAGGCCATTATTTAGTTTGTGCAACAAAAAAGACTTACCTAAACATTTTCCCGCAAGAATCTCTATGAAAGGGTTCCAGAAACAACAAAGAATGAAGGGTTCAAGCTCAAAACTCTAGCTCGATGGCGGCACATGTGCAGAGCTAAAAACTCAAAACATCAAAGTGCAAATGAATGGAAAAAAGAGTGGAGGTTGAACTTTTGTTCTAGGGTTTTCCATTTGTCCTAAGTCGACCTTACCTTTTTTTCCACATTGATTTTAATTTTTATGCCTTCACTAATACCTTAGTGGTATTTTTTCCTTACATACATTTTATATGCCTAAGTCTTGAACACCCTAGGGTCTCTTTCTAACTTTTGAATAAAAATCATGTGATTTGTGCCTTAGGTTATTTTCTGATTTTTTGAGAAAATCAGTACCATGTGAGCCTTAGTTTATTTTCCTCTAATTATTGCAAAAATCAAATCAAACCCAAGGTTGAGCCTTTCTATTTTGTAATTTTGAAACTACAAAAATTGTAAAACAATAGTAAGGAAATATTTCCATAAATTTCTATTGTCGTTGTTATTTAAAATGCAGTGAAATAGATCAAGTATTGAGGGGGAAACTTTCTTTTTTCAGTTTGAGTCTCTTTTGTGCAAAATGGAAAAAACAAGTGAACTGAAGTTTCTATTTCCGTTTTCATTTAGTTTTGGCTTGTTTTTTGAGTCTTCTTAGGTCAACCTATTTGGGAGGGAAAGTTTCCATCTTTTCTCACTCAATTCTGAGGCAGTTTGGGCCCTATTTCAGAGGTTTTTTTCCCTTTGCTCGAAAATGGATTTGGGTTACTATTTTGGAGAGCAGTTCACTTAGATTTTACCCTTCTCACTCTTGGAGACATATTGGAGGTATATATTGGAGAAAACTTAGTTTTTCGAAGTAGATATTTGCTTCTTTCTCTCTTGATTACTTGCAAAGAGCTTTATAAGCTTCATTTTCTATTCAAATTTTCATATTTTGATACTCCTTTCAGTTTAATAAAAGTAGTAGAACATTCCTATCTCACAATTTTTGTCTCATTTTTTTGTAATGGTTTGATGTTGTTATTGTGATTCCAAATATTGGGTCCTTTTTATGTCTCATTATCGCAAGTATGGGTGCAAAAATTTTATGTAGCACAGGTTGTATGTTGTGTTTGTTTTTAAACCTTCATACAAATCACTTTTGTGTTGTATTTTTCATGTGAGATTGTGAGAGTTAGTGTTTTTAGAGCTGATTGTGAGTGGAGTTAGTGAATAAATCTTAAGTTCTGGTGCATCACCCTTTAGGGTTTATGATTTTCTTTTAAGTCATCCTTCTATCCTTTTTCTTCGAAAAGTTATTAGTTTAGGTGATCTACCAGGGGAACGAACCCTCTCTAGAGATTCATTCTCACCATAAGTCACCCACAACTTGAGAATGTTTCCATGTTTCAACAGGATAGTTGAGTCTAACTTAGCTAGGGTGCAATCCTGATTGACAACAATTATATAAGACAATGCCATGTGTTTTAGACATGATGAGTGATGAGAGCCAATTATGTCTTGTTTTATGCCATATTTTAGCTTATTTAATATACCTTCACACCCACTGCCACATTCCATTTTCATTCCATATCATACTATTTCCCCATTTTATGTTGCACACGATTAAATATGAATAAGTTTTATTTAATAGAGTTTTGGATAAAATATGGAAATTAATGATTGGTTGTCTTTACTAATAAGCATTATGATTTTTAGATCAAGCTTGCAACATGCTAATTAGAAGAATTTCCTATCACTTTTTTATGCAGAATGTCTTCCTGTCATTTTCTGGCCAAGAACTTCTGTGTATTACCTTTTGACCAACAATTTATTTCTGTTATCTTTTCAAAGGTGATGTCAATCTCCAAGCTGGCATTGGTTACCCCTTTAATGCCAAATTCAAATAAGCACAAAAATCATGGCTATTTCCAAGTGGAGATGCAATTTCCAACTATGAAGATGAAACCCGTGTTAGAGATTTGTTGCTAAAACATTGGAGAAAAATCTATAGATATGAATTCACGCATTCTATTCTTATCTGTTGTTATAACAACGCAACTCATAGCTTTGTCTCTTCTAATTTTGTTGGCCGCAGGCCAAAAAAAACCTAATATTTACTGTATTTCATTGGTCCAAACAACATGTATATAAATAGGCGCACTGTAAGGGAGCTGATATATAGATTTTAGCAGAGTTTTGGTATTGTAGACTTTTTGTATCACATACTTTATATCAGATATTTGATAAATAAAAGAATGTTTCTGTTGATCACACCAGCGTAAGAAAAAGACTTTTGTTCCATCCGCCGTGCCAACATGGAGCAAGGCCCACTCCTTGAAAAGCAGGGTGACATTTTATTTTCTGCATTTTGTTTGGTTAAGATAGATTTCATTTCTATGTGATTTCAATTCCAACATCTTTGTTAAACACTAACTAAATGATTATGTGATCTGGGTTGTGTTACTTTCTATTGTAAACTGTTGTTATTTTTGCAGATTATTATTGCTGCAGATAGTTATAGTTTAAGACACAGTTCCTATCACTACTGCTCCCATCACAGATTATTAACAGTTCTTGTCGTGCTTTTGACAGAAAGACATAATAGGAAAGTTGAGCCAAATTTTCTCTAGGAAATTTATGCATGTTCTAGCTGCATTTCATCCCCACTTGATTCACTGATTTCCTCCCTTAAGTATACTGCTGCAACATTTCTCACAAGCTACGAACCCTGGGCTGACACTCTTAGACCGAGCTGAAATCCTTTCTTATTCTTTACCCCAGTTTTGGCCTATCAATGAGTTTAGGGATTTTTGCGATAAAAATGGAATATAGATTTCTTATTCTTCCCATTACCATCCTCAAGGGAATGGTCAGGCTGAATCTAGAAATAAATCTTTTAATGAAAATCATTAAAAGAGTGATTTCCAAGAATAAGAAAGCTTGGGACTCAAAGCTGAAACTTGCACTTTGGGTAGACAGGGTGATGGTCAAGAAAGCCACTGGACATTCACCATTTGGTCTAGTTTCTGGTTTAGATGCTAGATTTCCTTAGAATAATCTGCTAAAAATGTACAAATTTGTGCAAGAGTATGATGAGGACTTCTGTGATGAAATGCAACATAGAGCTGGCAATCTCATATAGTTAGATGAAACTAGAAGAGAAGATCATGACAAAAATACCAAAATGCAGCTACAAGTCATGAACTTGCATGATAAAAAGGCTTCTCCTCAAAAATTTGAAGTGGGTAGTATGGTAATTATGTGGAATGCAAGAGCTCAGAACAAGGGCAAGCATGGAAAGTTTGAGGCATTGTGGTTAGGCCCTTATCTAATATGAAACACACATGGTGAGGATTCATACTTTCTACAAAGCTTAACAGGTGAACTTCTTAAACTACCAATACATGGATAGTTCTTGAAGCCATATTTCTCTTGAAATATTCTCTACTCCATGTACATTTTATAGTCCTATAAATTTTGTATATAGGTCTGGTTTGCTTGGGTCTGATCTTCTTGCCTTGTTTGGGCAAGTCCTTGGTTTTTGGTGTCCTTGTGCTTGGCCTGCTTCAACCATGAGATCTGAAATCTTTCCATGCATGTGAGATACATGCATCCCCAATTGGAGTTACTTGTGAAACCTTCAAAAATTTCAACTTCCACTGGTCTAAAATGCCTTTACTTGAATGGCTTGAATGGCTTCTTGGTTTGATATGAATAGGATTTATGGTTTTATCTTGAGGAGTTAGTTTACTTAGCATATTTTATTATTTTCTAAACCCTTGTCTTTTGATCTAATCCTTTGTTGACCTGATATAATCTATCTCTAGTCAGATTAAAATAACGTAAGTCTTTTATGTTTATGAAATGACTAGCCCCTTGTGGTTGGGGTTCCCCATTTACACGTCACCTAATATTTTCATATTACTTTGGTTTGGGGATCCAAATATTTTATAAGGTTAAAGGCTTGAAATATTTGGCCTCTACATCCTTTACAAAAATAACCTTAAGTCTTTTAGGGCCTTTTTCCCACGTTGTTCCTAGTCGATCTCCCTTTTAAAACAACATGTGAGCACGTGATAAATTGGTTCACTTAAGTTCTTGCTTATCACTCTTCCCATCACCCATCACAAATTGTTTTACCTCTGCTTACCTTGAAATATTGACACGTGATGGTCATTTTCCTTTATATCGCTCATCACAGATAGGTTTTAAACCTTGGGTTTCCTATTAGCAATGCATGATGTGCAAGGTTTTCTTTGTTATCACTAGTTGTATTTCTATCATGGACTCACCAAAAGCTCTAGGTACTAAATCAGTGATGTGCAATAACCTAATGGCCCCTTGCATTTACTATCTTATCACTCATCATGGATAGCTACTCACTTGACCTTTTTAAATCAATGATGAGTGATGAAGTTTATTGTCCTAATGTTCCATCGCTAGTTTGAAGTGCCACTAAGGGTGATGCTTGCATTACCCTTGATCTTGTAATATGGACATGTGGAAAGATCATGCTCTATCACCACTTTTCTCTCATCGCTATTGTGGTTCACCTATTGATCTATAAATCAGTGATGAGTGATGGGTGAAGAACAAAGGCAAAGAAGGACCTAGATCTAACGGCTAAGATTCTATCACACATATGGTTCATATCGCCGATAGGCTACATAAAGGAAAAGGGACATTGGTGATGAGCGGTAGACTATTGAGTCTTATGCCCATTGCACTACCTAAAGCTATCGTAGGTATAAATGGAGTTCTAAAGAAAATATTAGTGATGAGTGATGGCATATTCGATGGAATATTCCCCTCATCACCAGGTTTTAAGGCATAGTGGATTCATTCAAAGGAATGAGGATCAAAGTAGCGATGCACAATGGATTTCTATTAAAAGGTGAACCAGGAAAATAAAGATGATGTGGTAACATATAGAGGGCATCACTAAAAGAAAAATTAGAAAGCATGAGGAAGAAGGAGAGCCATTGATGATGTTTTCAAACAAAGAGATTAATGGCCAGAATTTTAACCTAAATGGCTAAGTGTCAGTTCACTCACATGAGATTTCTTTCGAACATTAATGGTGAAGATGCTCCATTCCTTTGCCATAAATAAGGTTGTTGGCCATTTTTCCTTTCACAATTGAACCCTTCAAGAGCAGAAAAATTGGTCAAGTTTGAGAAGAATTTGTGAAGACCTCAGGCAAAGAATTGTAGAACAAATTTAAAGAACAAACAACTAGTTTTCTTGGGTAAGCAAATAATTACACCTTTTTGTGTCAATTGTGCATGAATTGAGATGGTTTAGGGAGTTAGTGAAATATTCTAAAAGCTTTAGGTGCTTAGGGTTTGCAAGGGTTTTTATGTCATGCAAGTTCAAGTGGGTTGGTGAGAATTATGTGAGGTTTGGGAGGGTTTTGTTTTGCAATTTTTTTTCTTGAGAGCATAAACTAGTGGGCCTCCTCTGTATGTTGAATATTCATAAACCGTAGTTCCATTATACTATAAAAATGAGTGAAACTAGCGAGTCTTCTACCAAACTAGAGAGGAAACCTAAGTAGAAAAGGGTCAAGAGACCTAAACCCCAAGATGACACCAAAACCTAAGCCGGATGTGCCTGAGAAATCTACAAAGTCAAAGGGAGAGAAGAGAACTCTTGCTAGATTTATGGAGGGTGAAGCCAAACATATCAATGAGGGAGGATCAAAATTTTATAAAAGGCCTACAAGGAAGGTTGTTGTGACCAGTAGGTTGATTGATCTTGCTTCTACAATTGGAGAGGTTGCTTAATCACATAGTGGATGGGAGTTGTTTTTATATGCTTTCAAAAAAAGATATGCCAGACAACCAGCTAGACACTTATGGGGTTTCAACCTTGGGAGGCTTGTAGTGTTGAATGCGTTTGTGGAAGTAGATGTGATGTTGGATCTGGAAAAACACTATAATCCCAAGGATAGGAAAATAAAGAGTGAAAATGGAACCTTACTCCTTGAGGCGACCAGAGATAAGATTGTGGAGGTATTTAAACTGAACCCTAATTATATTGTTAGCATCAACTTTTCTGACTTGTGTAATGAATATGAGTAGAAACTATAACTCAGATTTTTGAATTGGAATAAATGCTATTGCTGCACAAGATTACAAATATCAATCCTAATCTACATAAAACAACAAAGAATGATTAAAGTATGCATAATTAATCTAAACTAATAAAACTAGAATGATCTCACCGAATATGCGATTACTTCCTCGATTTATCTCGATTGCTCTTCTCCATCTTGCTGTATTGTCATTCTTGCCCTCAGATGTTTGTGTTTGAATGCAAGTATAACTTCATCACGTGTCTTAGCAAAATATTGAAGATTGTTTCTTCTCAAAAAGTAATGATTTCAGGAGGAGGAATAATGATAATGATTGGCCTTTTTATAGATTTTGGGTTTGCGAACAATTGGCTCAGATTTGAAAGAGAGATCAATGATCGAGATTGATGAATGTCATGCGATGTCAGTTTTGTGTTAGTCAGAATGTGAGTTAGGAATTATGCAAGATAAAGTTTAAATTAGAACGATAACTTAATCTTCAGTTAAGAATCTTTGAAAATAGAAGAAATAGACTTTGAATGGAAAAGACAAAGTTGGAACTCAACTTCAAATGCACACATGAATTAATTAATTAAATAAATATTTAATTAATAAACGCACTCATGCATATGAGTTAGAACTAGTTAACTGATTGATTGTGACAGAGAGTCCTCTCACAGAGACGATCAAACATCGAACCCAGAGATAACTGGCATATTAGAAAATAGATCTTGAGTCAGAAGGTGAGTGAATGACTAGTCAACTGAATGACAAAAGAATGTGACATAAATAATAATGAATTAATGTTAATTTAATTCAACATTCAAAAATTGAAAGATTTAGATTAAATAAATAATGTAATTTATTTAATGTGACTGTTGAAAAGGTGGAATTGAATAATTAAATAAGAAATATTTAATTATAGTTGAAAAGATTAAATTGGGTAATTAAATAATAAACATTTAATTATGGATAAAGAGGGTTTTATTAAATAATAAATATTTAATTATGAAAGAAGAATTAATTAGTTAGCGACATAATTAAATAAACGTAATTTATTTAATAAATCAATAGTTGAATAAATGAATTAATGAACTAGTGAATTAATTAAAAGGGGTATTTAATTAATAGAGGAAATATATGTTAGAAAGGTTAATTAAATAATTAACATTATTTAATCATGACAACGGACTATAGAAAATTATGTCGAATGTGTACGCGCAGGCCTAGACCAATTTTCGGTGTCTATAGTTTGCCCCTCTTTGATACAATGTTGGTACGACGTTGTGTCAAAGAAAATATGCCCCGATCGTGCCCTAGCATGAAACAGGTTAAGGTATGCCCCGTCTGAAAAATTGACAATTTTTGAAAAATTTCAAAAAAATCAAGAAATATTCCCGATTAGTCAAAATAATAGTCAGAAATGCTATGGAGTTGACAGAATTGAATTTGGAATTGAGAAAAATTTTATGGTTGAAACAAGGTCCCAAAAGAAACCTAGAATAATTTCAGATCCTAATGAATTTGTCAATCCTTTCGGAACTTAACCACCAAGGAAAGAGAAACCACATAGACCTTTGCTAGAAAAACATGTCACTAGAGATGCCAATGGGTGAGTTTTTGTAGAAGACATAGAAGCGACAGTCCAAGATCCTGAGTTTGCATCCTTTATGGATGAGTGTTTGGAAAATGACCCCCAATGATATCTAGCAAAGTTGCTAGTAGAAGGTGCCACACTACCCCCAGGGTTTGGTGTCCACACATTGAAAATGACACCTACTCAACAAACCCAAACCACCATGTCAAGTGTGTCTATTCCCCAAATAACTACGACAATACCAACTAGTACACCAACTCAAGCCATGTCAATTGTCACTACAACCCCTTTCAACATAACACAAGGTTTACAATTCACTGCAGGGGTAACCTCATCAAACCCCTTTGGCACAAATACTATTGGTAAGAGGTCTACAATTGGCACAAACATGACCATAGGGACAAGAAAGAAAAACATTATGACAGGAAACATTCCTACAATGAACCAAAATATTATGAAAGGAAATATTCCTATAACAAGTCCACATGTTTCAACAGGATATACTGCCCCGCCAACTTAGAACATTCAAATGGGATATATTCCTTCTCCAAATTATAACCCGTCACAGAACACCTACATTGATCCAAACAACACAAACAATGTGTCCTTGACACAAGTAGATGCTCTACAAAACCAAATGCAAACACTTCAACAACGAATGGACAACATGTCTATGTTAGGCAAGCGAGCTATCTCGACACAAGATCTTTGTCCATGTCCTTTTGACAAGGTGTTATACATGACACCCTTCCCCCACGGATACATTATACCAAATTTTCCTAAGTATAATGGGAGGAGGAATCCTTTAGAACACATTAGAGAATTCTCTATGACATGTATGGACATAACATATGGCCCCACATACTTGATGAGACTATTTCCGCGAACCCTAGTCAGGATAGCATTAGAATGGTTCTCTAAATTACCATATGGTATACGATCCTGGGGAGAACTAGCTGAGAAGTTTGTCGAACACTTTGCCTTTAACATAGACAATGAAGTAACAATAGCTACCTTGTGTCATACAACGCAAGAAGAGGGTGAAACTTTTACCACTTTCTTCCAGAGATGGAGAAGTTTAGCTAGTAGATGTCCAGTTGAAATACCGAGAAAACAAAAAGTCACGATATTCCTTGAAAACATCAATCCCAAATTGAGAAGTGAATTAAGGGTACACTTTTGCACCTCATTATTAGACTTGGTACAGAAAGGCATCATCCTTGAAAAAGGCCTTATTGACAAAGGAGAATAAAAGTACCAGGCAGAAACCCTGTTGTCCAACATCAAAATCTCCCCGTTGATAGAAACAAATTCTAGTCTAGAAACAAAAATGTTACCAATGATGGCGTTGTCGATGCTAAGACCATACATATAGGACTAGTTATCATAGTTAGAGGTTACAATCCCAATCAAGACATGACAAACAATCCAGATCAAATAGCTAATTATGTCCAAAATTCACAACAACAACACCCACAAAGGCATTTTCCTCAGCGTGAATTTACCCCTTTGGGGCAACCAATAGAGACAATATTCAAAGAGCTGATTAAACACAATCTCGTAAAACCTATGGAACCAAGAGATTATGATCTTGGACAGTTTAAACCTTCATGGTGGGACGATAATGCTTATTGTGACTATCATCGAACAAAAGGACACAACCTACAACAATGTCGACAATTGAAAAATATCATCCAAGACTTTTTTGAAGATGGAACCATAGAGGTCGGGAAGAAGCATACCAAGAACACTGACCACAAGGTTTTCACGGACCCATTACATGACCACACAAAAGGAAAAGCCTCCAGTTTGGGACCTCAAAACCCTCCATCCGCCAGTTATAGCAATGCCAAGTTTGTTTTCACGAACTCAGCTAAATCATTCTCCTCCAAAGTGAGCATGATTCTAAACCTCCATGATGTGTAGTTTGAAATCCCTTTGAGTCTATCCTCGATTTTTAGACTGTTCACCATCTTGAATTTTGAGAAATAAGAGATAGACTGAAAAAGGAATAAAGTAAGTGTTGCACACTAAATCTAATCACGATCTTTTTCACACCCGCTCTGATACCATGTTAGTGTTTCTTAGATCAGATTGAATAATAAAAGCACTTAAAAGAATTACAACACATAAGACAATGAAAACACAAAGATACCCTGGGAAAACCCTCCTCTTGAGGGAGAAAAACCCAACAATGAATCTCTTCTATAATATAGAATAATGGCAGAAATCTGCTTACAATTCAGGCCCAGCAATGGCCAATAATGAATGCTAAGAGGTCACACCTCTTCTAAATGCACTAGATACAAATGAGTATGTTCTTCCTTTAAATCGAACCTGCTGCTATAAAGTGTGAATTCTGCTCTTAAAGATATATTCGAACTTGCTTGAATGAATGTCTCAACAATGACAAACTGACCTTGCCTTTATACAAGTGAGGCGCCTCTTCAAGATAGGTCAGCTCACATAAGGAAATATCAAATATAATAAAATCGGCCCAAGCTATAACTAGAATATGCGAACCATGAAGGGTCGGCCCTTTGCATTTAATAATAGTGTGATCATGAATTAAATAGCCGAAGGCTATTCATTTAATTCATGCGCTCTTTCTTGGGAAGTGCAGACCAAAGCTGCTCAATAACATCAACAGGTTTCACCATAGACTTGGATGATAAAGCATACTTTGGGGAGTTTGTTTATACCTCTATTCACAAAAATGAGAATGAAAAGAAAAATGATCAAAAAGAGAAAAATGACAAGTCCCTAGGTGAAAACCGCAAGGCGCCTTTGGACGAAGAAAAAGTAAAAATAAAGGACGAATTCGAGGGCGAAAACCTCTCTGAGGCACCCACGGATAGAGGTTTAAACATTCTCCCCATTGCACGGGAACAATCACCAATGTTAGTAGAAGAGTTTGTGGCAGTCAACATAAGTACAGAAGAGAACCCTCGAATGGTGTATTTTGCAGCATCATTGACAAAGACAAAACAACTTGAGTTTAAGGACTTCTTCCAAAAGAGATAGATAAACTTTGCATGGTTGTATGCTGACATGCCTGGGCTGGATCCAGACCTAATCTTGCACCACTTACCATTATATCTAGGTATTAAGCCAGTCAAACATAAGTTAAGGAAAATGCATTCGCAGATCGCCCTATTGGTTAAGACAAAACTCAAGAAGCTTTTGGATGTCGGATTCATAAGGTCCATAGATTATGATGATTGGATTTCAAATCTTGTACCAGTGACTAAACCAACTGGGGGCATTCGTATTTGTACAGATTTTAGAGACATCAACAAGGCATATCCTAAAGATGATTTCCCCTTGCCGAACATTCACATGATAGTAGATCTCACAACAGGGTACGAGATGCTATCCTTCATGGATGGTTTCTCTGGATATAACCAAATCAAAATTGCAGATGAAGATCAACACAAGACAACTTTCACTTGTCCATGGGGAACATACTATTGGAATGTTATGCCTTTTGGGCTTAAGAATGCAGGCACTACGTATCAACGGGCCATGAATACTATTTTCCATGACTTGGTACATACTCTTATGGAAGATTATGTCGATGAAATCATAGTTAAATCAGTAACAAGGGCAGATCATTTGAACGTTCTAGACAAAGTATTCCAGAGGCTAGAGAATTACAACATCAGACTAAATCCAAAGAAATGTGTTTTTGGAGTCAAATCAAGGAAACTTCTACGGTACATCATCTCTAGAAGAGGAATCGAAGTAGATCCTGAGAAGGTAAAAGCTATTGTAGAAATGCCTCCCTTAGTCAGCATAGGTCAACTAAGAACACTCCAAGGGAGATTACAATCTATCCGATGCTTCATTGTACAACTAGCAGACAAAATACACCCATTTCAACATTTACTCAAGAAAGGAGTACCCTTTGTATGGACACCTAAATGTCAGGAAGCATTCCAACAGATCAAGGATTATTTGCTCACTCCGCCAGTATTGATGCCACCTATAGATGGAAAACCTTTGATACTAAATATATCAGTAACTCAGTTGGCATTAGGAGCCCTTCTAGCACAAAATGATGATCAAGGTCGTGAAAGGGTAGTCTATTACATTAGTCGTACCTTGGTAGGATATGAATTGAATTACAACAACATAGAATGTGCCTGTCTTGCAGTAGTCTTTGCTACCCAAAAACTTCGGCACTACATGCTCAATCGCCAAACCATGTTGGTTGCAAAGATCGATCCCCTCAAATATCTATTAAGTAAAGTAGCATTAATAGGCTGATTGGCTAAATGGGTTATGATACTTAGTGAGTATGACATCCAATATATGGAGAGGAAGACTATAAAAGGACAAGTGATTGCAGATCAGTTAGCAGATGCACCCATGAAGGAAGATCACCCTTTAGTGGCAGATTTTCCAGATGAATTTATCTTCAACATTGACACTAGAACCAGTTGGAAATTATAATTTGACGGATCACATACAAATCGTGGTTCAAGAGCAGGCATACTTTTTGTTACACCTCAGGGCGATACAATTCCAAAATAATTCAGAATCGCTTTCCCTTGTACCAACAACATAGTAGAGTATGAAGCCTTAGTGACAAGATTAAGAATGGTAGCCCAATGGAAGATTAAGAGTCTACATGTTTATGGAGATTCTCAACTAGTAGTCAGGCAAGTAAATGATGATTATGAGACTAAGGATGAGAAAATTGCTCCTTATAAACGCATGGCCGATAGTTTCAAACAATACTTTGAGGAGATCACCTTTCAACAGATACCACGTATTCAAAATAGGGCAGCAGATGCTATGGCAACCATGGGTTCCTTACTGGATATCCCTAGCAACGTGCCTAAGTTTGAGTTTTTGGTCGAACAACTATTGATCCCTACCTATGATATCTCTAACTTTGCGATGGTGTGTACAATTGTTGGTCCCACTTCCCCCTAGTATAAGGATGTGTACGGATATCTAAATTCCCAGACTTTACTTGTAGACCTATCCAACAACCAGTGTAGAAATTTTGTCCGTAAGTCAGCTAAATACACCATCATCGGAGATACCCTGTATAGACGTACCCTAGATAACACCCTAATGAGATGTCTTGATGTTGAAGAAGCACAAACAAACTTGCAAGCAGTGCATGAGGGTATATGTGGTTCACATTCTAGTGGTCCTACTCTAGCCCATAAGATTATGAGATTAGGTTATTATTGGCCTACAATGGAAAAAGACTCATACATCTTTGTTAAGAAATGTAGACAATGTCAGATACATGGAGATTTGATAAGAGCACCAACACATGAGCTTCATCCAATTACTTCACCATGGCCCTTTTCCCAATGGGGACTTGACCTCATAGGTAAGATACACCCTTCATCATCTAACGACCATAAATTCATCATCACCGCCACCGAATACTTCACCAAATGGATTGAAGCTATTCCCATGACCTACATCACCGACACACAAATATCCAAGTTTATCTTAAACTATATCATTTGTCGATATGGTGTACCCCAATCCATCATCACAAATAATGGCCGCCCATTCAAAAACTAAGAAGTACGCCATTTATGTGAAGAGTTCCATAAGAGTTCCATATCAAACATCATTTTTCCACCCCATATTACCCACAAGCTAATGGCCAAGCCGAGGCATCTAATAAAACCATTGTCAGAATCCTCAAGAAGACTGTTAATGATGCTGGCCATGACTGGCACCTACAACTTAACCCTAACTTATGGGCTTACCGTACTAGCATCCGTACTCCCACTGACGCCACTCCATATTCCCTAGTATTCGGTTCCGAAGCTATCTTACCTATTGAGGTTGAAATACCTTCCTTGAGAGTATCCTTGGAAGGCCATGTTGACGATGAAGAATACCGTGTATCTAGACTACAAGAGCTTGAGTTACTAGATGAACGAAGATAGAAAGCATTAGATCATTTGCAAGCATATCAGAATCATCTTCGTCGTAGCTACAATAGGAAAGTCCTAAATAGGCACTTTGACAGTGGTGACCTGGTTTTAATGGAGAACCCTAAGAATCGAGCTGAACGAGAGAAGCCAGGTAAGTTTGAACCTAATTGATTAGGACCCTATATAGTCACAGAAGCATTTGGATCAGGTGCGTATCAACTCTCTACCCCTAAAGGTGAACCACTTATGTCACCAATCAACAACCTTCATCTAAAGAGGTTCTATGCATAGCTTCTGAGAGTCATGCCTTAGCCAGAAAAATACAAAAAAAAAAGAAAAACAAAAAATGGTTGCCTTGATGAAAACCTGGCAAACAGGCATCTTTGTAACACCAAAAAAATCAATAAAATAGTAAAGAGAAATAACCCGTCCACTAGTGAAAACCACTTCGGTGGCGCTATGGATAAGTACCATGGTGAAAACCTGGCAAACAGGCGCCATGTGTAGTCAACTTCTCTTTCGTCTACCATCATTCCAATCTGACTTTTCACCATCACTCGTAATAAATGGTTGTCTTATCCATTGTTTGGAACGATTGACATCAAGTTCATTCCGTCACATTCCCCACTCCATCCCGAATGCCTTATTCCCGACTAGGGACAATTCCTTATTCTATGTCATATGGACCTTGTACATAGCATTACACCATCATAAAATGTCTTGAAAAAAATCCAAAAAATATTAGGAAAATGTCCTGAAAAATCCAAAAACATTAGAAAACCTCAAAAATCCAAAAAAATCAAACATGTCAAAAAATCTGAAAAACAGAGTCAAGTCAGTCATGTAAGAGTCATAGAATTTAGTCGAACTACGTTGCCTCTGCGATTAGACGTAGGCAAGACCATCTGTCGATGTGCCCCCAAGGCATTAGGTTTGTTTGTCTAGCTGTCTCACATCTCACCCATATTAAATCATGACTCTTTGTACATTCAAAAGTCATTGGTCATGTTGAACTACGAGGTCTCTGCGTGTACAATGTAGGCAAGGCTAATCAATCGATGAGCCCTCGAGACCACACTAGGTCAGTCCCATAGGGTTTATCACATTCACTATCTCAAGTTGTCCACTGTCAATACACACACACATTCATATCAGTCAAGGAATCGAAACAAGTCATGCATTAACAAGGCAAACATCTCAACTGTCATCTAGTCAATATCAAACACATTGTCAAAGTGATCAACTTATGTCTTAGCAAGATATTTCTTTCTTGTCAACAGACCCTGTCAACTCTTCATAGCATCATGTAGCTTGTCGCATCAACATCATCAGAATCCGACGTCTTATATGACACATGTCTTTCTAAAACCAGGCTTTGTCATGCCTTATACAGATAGTCACCAAGTTGAAACCAGACTCAACGTCTTATGTGGTATGTGTCATCCCTCACATTACACTATGTTAAACATCAAACAATCAAACAATCCCACATGATCAAGTTTTTGGTGAATACATTTATTTGGCTTTATGACTTTATGTCTTATTTTGTCTTATCTTTTAAATGATTTGTGCAAGATCCTGTTACTAGCTTTCTCAAGGATGTCCCTTGAAGGATTTAGAGAAGCAAGGACGTCTCGGGACTCTTTTTCTTTGATTGCTATCTGTCAACTGTCTTTTCACTTTGAATTTTGAATCATGTTACTAGCTTTCTCAAGGATGTCCCTTGTAAGGATTTAGAGAAGCTATGACATATCATGATCCGTCTTTTATTTGTCTGCTGTCCGTGGTTTGTCTAGATGATAACAACTGGGGCAATCTTGTCCTTAGTTTGCATTATGACACTCCTTGTCTACGACTGTCTTTTTTTCACAGGTGGATGATTTTGTACACTATGGTCTATCTCATATCATGGTGTGTATTATCCATTTGTGTTAGTCCCACCCAATGATGATAAAAAGTGCAAAGCTTAGTATATATATATATGGAAAAATATCGAAGATCGTGTCTTTCAAACAACCTTCTTTGTTTCTTACTAACATTTTGAATTATCTGCGCTAACATTTCTTCTTTTCTGCATCTTCACCGCCACTATCTATGTTCCTCTATCATTTTTATCCTTCATCTTCTAGTTTTCTCATCCATTTCAAGAGCACACTCTTGTTATTTGAACCCGCCTATCCTCTCGAGGGGGCATACCACTACCTCCTTGTCATTCTCCCTTTCACTGGGGCATACTTTTTTCAATTTCTTTGACAATGCCGAAACGACATTGTATCAAAGAGGGGTAAACTGTAGACACCGAAAATTGGTCTAGGCTTGCGAGTACACATTCGACATAATTTTCTATAGTCCGTTGTCATCATTAAATAATGTTAATTATTTAATTACTTTCTAAATACATCTTTCCTCTATTAATTAAATACCCCTTTTTAATTAATTCATTAATCCATTATGACTTATATTCAACTTTGATTAATTAAATAAATCATGTTTATTTAATTATGTCGCTAACTAATTAATTCTTCTTTCATAATTAAATATTTATTATTTAATTAAACCCCCTTTATCCATAATTAAATATTTATTATTTAATTACCCAATTTAATCTTTTCAACTATAATTAAACATTTCTTATTTAATTATTCAATTCCACCTTTTCAACAGTCACATTAAATAAATTACATTATTTATTTAATCTAAATCTTTCAATTTTCGAATGTTGAATTAAATTAACATTTAATTCATTATTATTTATGTCACATTCTTTTGTCATTTAGTTGACTAATCATTCACTCACCTTCTGACTCAAGATCTATTTTCTAATCTGCCAGTTATCTCTGGGTTCGATGTCTGATCATCTCTGCGAGAGGACTCTATGTCACAATCAATCAGTTAACTAGTTCTAACTCATATGCATGAATGTGTTTATTAATTAAATATTTATTTAATTAATTAATTCATGTGTGCATTCGAAGTTGAGTTCCAACTTTGTCTTTTCCATTCAAAGTCTATTTCTTCTATTTTCGAAGATTCTTAACTGAAGATTAAGTTATCGTTCTAATTTAATCTTTATCCTATAGAATTCCTAACTCACGTTCTGATTGACACAAAATTGACATCGCATGACATTCATCAATCTTGATCGTTGATCTCTCTTTCAAATCTGAGCCGATCGTTCGCAAACCCAAAATCTATAAAATGGCTTGTCATCATCATTATTCCTCCTCTTGAAATCATTACTTTTGAGAAGAAACAATCTTCAATATTTTGTTGAGCCACTCGACGAAGTTATACTTGCATTCAAACACAAACATCTGAGGGCAATAATGACAATACAACAAGATGGAGAAGAGCAATCGAGATAAATCGAGGAAGTAATCACATATTCGGTGAGATCATTCTAGTTTTATTAGTTTAGTTTTAATCATGCTTGCTTTAATTGTTCTTTGTTGTTTTATTTAGATTAGGATTGATGTTTGTAATCTTGTGAAGCAATAGCATTTATTCCAATTCGAAAATTTGAGTTACAGAAACGATATGGATATAGGAAAAATGTTCTTTCCAAGTATAGAAAGGATGATAAGGGAAGATTTGGTCATAAGGACTTGGAGCCCTTTGAATGTGAAGAGTTTGCAAATTATTTCAAGAACACATACTACTACTTGAATCAAGTATTGCCTCATGGTTTTGATGCAAGGATACCAATTGTTTTGTTGGTAATTATCATTGATATATAGAATTGGAATTATAACAAGGGATTCGACTCTGCAACATACATTATAGAAAAGATGCACAAGATGTTGATTGGGTTGAAGGAGGGAAATGTCCCATTGTCTTTCCCACATTATTGTTTGTTGATGCACATGCTTCTTTATGTTGGAAAGGAGAAATGGAAGAAGAAAATTAAGTTGACACAAAAGGATGACAAAAATAATTATTTGCATGTCCAAATGTGAACACACATTTGGGACCAAAACTGTCCCCATTCAAATTATCTTACTTTTTGCAATGTTATCAAATTTGGTATTTTGGAGAGTATGGGTGTGGATCCCCTTTATAGACTTTCAAGGGTTATAAGAGATATTATACGCCCCAAGGATGTAGAAGGATCACCAAAAAATCATAATTGGGTTGATTTGTTTTTGCATTTAGAATACACTTTGATCAGAGCCTATGGAGCCAAGGTGGCACCTTATTGTTTACCACTATATGTCTCTGACAGATTGGCATTCATGGAATTGATGTGGCAACTTGATTTTATGGATAAGGAGCAGTTTAGAAATCCTAGGAAGGGTTTGGTGATAGTGCCACAATTTTATTTTACTTATTTCAAAGCCATTGCTAAAGAAGCTTATGAGAAATTTGTAATAATGCTAAATAGGCTCAGGTTACCACTTGATGAGGTTATTAATTTTTCTCCTAAAGGTTTTGTGAATGGTATGAGAAGAAGCAAGGTTTTGTCTACATTTTTTGATAAGTTTCTATATACTAATGATGTTATAAGAAATTTGATGATTGATGGAGTAGTTACCTCAAGAAAGAAGGAATGAACTACCATTTGTAGCATTGAAGAAGATATAATGAAGAGGAATGCATTCTACATCACTCCATATGATGAAATTGAGACCCCTTTGGAAAGGGCTATGAAAAAATTGAATGATCATTAGAGTGGTGAATTTAAGATGAAGGTTAAAGAGGTTGTTGAAAAGGCACAAGCCCTCTTGGAGCAACAACATGAAGCAATGGATGTTCCTAAGCAACCTTTAGAGATTGAGGGGGGAGATACTAAGATAATTAGAGAGGGTGAAGATGAGATTCCCTTCCAAAAAAATTAATGATGCTCTTGGAATATGTAGAGAATGTGCCAAATGATGAGGAGGTGAAGACGAGATTCCCTTCCCCAAAAATTAATGATGCTCTTAACATAGAGGTTCCCCAGGATAGGATTGTTAAATGGCAGTATGATGAGAAGGTTGATGATGATCCAAGGATCAAGGTTTATGATGAATTTATTGTAGATGATTCTTTTGTGTAGACTAAATAATTTAAAGATTTCATCATTCAACAAATAAGAAAAGACATAAAACTTAGAATTGAACAGGTCAGAGCTAGTGTTGACCCCTCTCAACAAGAGGAAGCAAAGAAATTAGAAGAAAGATAAGATAATGGTTGAGATAGCAGCCATTACCCCTGTTGAAGCTAGGAAAATTGTTATAGAGTGAAATAATGTTGCTTCTAGGGTGCTCTCTTACCTCTGCTATTGCACTTGATGCAATAAGGAGGGATCCTCAAGCCTTATATCAAAAGAGTGCTTTGACAACCATTTGTTTGGATCAAGTTTTAGTCCAAGATTGCATGGTCTTACAATTTGGTCGATGATGCCTAACACTAAAAAAATTGAGGTTGTCAAGTCAACTAAGGAAGTTAGTGGCTCGATTTTGTTGAAGAGGGACACTAACATAACTCCAGTCCAAGCTAAAAAATTAAATGTGCATGTTGCCATGCTAAGTGCTGACACTACACAAATCTTATAGAAAAAGTATGATGCATTGTTGAAATATTACAATAATCTTTTGGATGAATGTAATAAGATGATGTCCACAACACAAGCAACTCAATCAATAAGAGCACTACCTTCACCCTCATCTTCTTCTGATTTATCAACACATGATAGAGAAACCTTGGCATTGAGGATCTAGAGTTTGAAGGAGCTACAAACATAAAAAGACAATGTTAAGAAAGCTAAGGTGGAGAGTCAATGTGGCTAACAATATTTTTTATGATATTTTGAAGCATAGGGCTACAAAGTTATTGCTCAAAGCTAACACTATTTGGGAAACTTACAAGAGAATCCATGAAGAAAATCATAAATATTTGCTATTTCAAAAGTCATTCCACATTGAATGGAGTAAGTGGAGTACTAGGGAGGAAGCATTAAAATAAATGATGCCACATGTGTAGGAAGACCCTGAAGCTCCAACAAATATTCCTGATTTGTTGAAATCAATTGATTTGGTTAGTGAGATCACAACTTTCCATGGAAAATTGGGCATATAGTTATATAATAAATTGAGAATGTTTAGAGACATAGAAGGGCATGGTATGCCCAATATATTGGATGATAAAGGTGAATTGAAATAATTTGCTACATGTAAAGATGAGTTGGGAGGTCTAATCCCACATTTTAAGGAATTAGTTAGCCTCTCAGATTGCACCATGTTAAATCTTGTTGTGGACAATATGATAGGAATTTAAATGAGGATGGACACATTTGTAAAAGAGGCCCAGGTACTAATTGATGCAAGATATAACCAACATAATACAAAAGTGTAGAAATTGTTGGATATGTAATGGCTAACTGAGGATGAGTATAACACATGGATTGAAAAATTTATAGATTAATTGATGAAGAATTACAAAATGTTATCTCCTCCCAATGATGAAGATAGATGAAAAATATGATAATGTGAACGAGTTTATGCTTTCTCCTTTTATTTGTTTTCTTGTTTCAAAGTTTTTACTAACTAGACATGCATGTGGAAAATAATTTTTCTCATGGAGAAGATGTTTTGGTGCTACTATAAAGATGAAAGATACTTTTTGGAAGGTAGAAAAATCTTCTTCAATGAAAGGAAATAATTTTTGTCATATGTTCTCCACCCTCATCAAAATGAAAATTTAACTACTTTGAGAAGTTTTGAAATTCAAATGAAAATTAATGTCAAATGTAAATTGTGATTATAAGTGTAATTTGGCTCAAAGCTTGTTGCTCCCATGTCTTATAAATGGGAATTCAAGGTCAATTGCACGATTCTTTCATTGGAAAAGGTTTTGAACTCATGTAATGAGAATTTTGTAAATAAAGCAAAAATGAATAGAATAGTATCGAGTCTTAGGTATGAATTCTAGTTTGTAATAGGCATAATAGTTTTATAGCAGTAATGACATCTGAATGAGAATTAAAATTTTTGGAACAATTTATCTCCTTTGTATTTTTTCACACAAACTATGAATAAAATGATCTAGGATCCTTTATTTATCTTCAATCATTTTGGTTGAATGTATGGTGTTGTTTCTACTTCAATTCAAAGAATTAATTAAATGCTTGGATGAGATCATAGGTTTATGTGGTTGAGTATAAGGATTAATAAGTAGTTTCTATTCTAGGAGATCTTAAGTTGTGTTATTACAAAGTCATAGCATCATAGTCTATAAATGCTAAGTTTAATTGTTGATGCATTACAATTTGTCACAAATTTGAATCTGTCACCCATGGATAAAACACTGATCTATTTATTTGGTAATCTTTGATGTAATTGAGTCGTTCTTTCCTATCAAATAATACAATCTTAATGAAAATAACTTACATACCTTAAATTGTCGTAAATTTTTATGAGAAACCATCCATTCCTTGCTTTAGGTAGTAATTTGTTAAAGGATCATCCAAATCCTTGAAGGATTTTATCTAATTAGTAGCCCATAGGAATGTATCTGTTATTCACAATGTTTATGGTAATTTGGCACAAGAGTATCATTTAAAACATTGTAAGGATCACCCTCTTGGGTCTTGCAGAGCCTGAAGTGTAGAGGTATAGCCTAGCAAGCTTCAACTTGTTCATTGGAAAATCCTCATCATTGTTGACCATTGAATTGTGGCAAATTAATAGATAATGGTTGAGATTAAGTTTATTTCTCAAAAAATAACCAGCAGGTACAAAAGTAGAGACTGCTTTCAAGGTTGATAAATTAGAGAAGATCGAAGATTCAGATAGAGAAGATCTTGATGATGTGGAGGATAAATTTGTGAGAAGGATGAAAAATGGCACTAGTAAGTACAAAGGTAAACTACCTATCAATTTTTTTAGCTATGGAAATATGTGTCATTATGCTTCAAGATGTTAGCTATGAACAATAAAAGTAAGGATAACAAAGCAAAGATGATTAAGAGAAGTTACTATTTTGGAGAAGATGTTGGTATTTATGATGATGAATCTAATTATGGAGATGATGATGAATTTGTGTTCTTAGCCTTAACACATGAATCTAGTTCTACTAAATCTAAAATTTGTGTGAAGGAAAGTGTTCTAGAGAAGAAGGATAAGGTTGAAGGCACTTGGGTTTTTGATTTTCATGCTAAACAGGATAAAAACTATTGGGTTGTTGACAATGGTTATTCTAATCACATGATTGGAGAAAAAAGTAAGTTTATTAAACTTGAAAAGTGATGAGACAAGTTTTTGGCACATTTAGATCATGCTTTTACAAACACTTTTATGCTTTTCATTATGCTAAAACAAACATTTAGTGCTGATTAGACAAGACATAGAATTTTTATGCTTAATATAATAAGTATATTATGCTAAGTCTTTCCATGATTATTACTTTGAAATGTTTTATTAGTTTGATGAATGCCTTATAATTTTGTGTGATGGCAAACCTTTCTTGCAGCCTCTACTGTTGAACTTCCTGTAGCCATGTCTGAAATAATGTTTGCTTTAGATTAATGCTTAAATGAATGTATAAATGAAGTGATGGATTGTCTTAAAGGTTGAATGTGTTGAGCTAACTTTCTGCCTCAGGAATAGCTATCAAGATATTTTGCAGGTACCACATTTGAAGAAGGAATTCAATTTCCACTTGAAGGCTAAAAGACCAAATCAATGAAGACTGGTTCAATAGAAAAAGATAAGGAGGCAGTTTCAATTCATTCGCCATGCAAGGAGAGTGTTCCATAAATCTAGCTTAGGCATCTTGATGGTGCATGAATCTAGGATGGTGGCACTTTAAAACTGATGAACTGATTTAACTTAGTTCTTGCATTTCCATCCACCTCTTTACTTAGTTAGCTGAATGTAATAAAGACTTCCCATTATATGAGGGGAAGATTAGTTAGTCATTAGATTCAGTTTCAATAAATAGCCCATTCTCCTTTAGAGAAAGGGCTGGAAGATTACTGTTGTAACACATTTTCAATTTCTATAAATATAGTTAAGAGATTGTGTGCTATGTACTTGTCTATCTTGAATCAATAAAGTGTTTATGAAGTTTACCGCTTAATCTGTTGTTTACCTTTGGCATTACCTAAGGGGGCCCACTTAGGGAACTATCCATTCTTTCATTCTGCAAGTTAGAATAGCTGCACTTCCTCTCATAGAGGTTAATGTGACTGTTCCTGCATCTGGCAAAAACACAGAGCTGTCAACTGTTCCTATAGCCACTAGATGCATAATAGTTTTATCTTTCAGTTTTCATTTCCAAGCAAGTTTATCCAGTAAAGTTGTTTCCAGTAACTCAAATTCTAGTGTAAGCATCTTTAGGAAGTTATGCATGTTTGAGAAAGGTGATTAGTGCATATATTATGCTGACCCATTTCAAGTTTACATCCCTGGGTTGATGATTAAATGAGGTTCTTTAGCAGGTTATGACTACCGGTTGTGATGTTCAATCCCTGAGTAGAGGAATTCATGTTCCTAGTTATTAAGCTGATTAAAGGACACTACATTTTTGGCTTTGTTGCCAGGGATGGTGTCAAAGTAAAGACCTATTGCAGGCATGCTAATGGAGAGTTAAATTTCATTCCAAGTATTTAGTTTAGAATTCAGCATTCCAACATTTTCATAGTTTAGCCTACTTTTTGCTGTATGCATAGAAGAAGAGACCAATTTGGAAGATTCCTTCTTGGAAGAATAGATATTGAAGAGATTGAACCAAACCTTTTTCAAGAAGACCCATATCTGGATGTTGGCCAAGACTTAGTTACCTCCTCTTCTTCGTCAGAGTTAAACTTTAACCTGTTTGATGAGCCAGATGACCTTAACCCACCTGTTTAGCATCTGAATAATTTGCAAACTTCCAACAACCAGGACCCATCAAATAATCCACTTTCCCTTGTAATTCATCAGCTAAGAGCTAATCCAAGGACACAACCAAGGATGGAAACTCGTACTTTTCCATTTTCAATTCCTGACCTGCATGACAATAATAACCTCAAGAACATCCCTGCCTCATTACTTCCAAATTTCTATGGACTTATTACAGAGAACCCTCATACCTTCTTGTTTGAATTTGACATTCTTTGCAGAAGCGATGACTACACAACCTCAACACACAAGCTAAAGTTGTTTCCCTCCACTCTAAAAGAGTCAGCCTTGAGGTGGTTCATGGGATTGGAAAGCAATGTGGCTACCACTTGGGATGTAATGAAGGATCTATTCTTGAAAAAATATAAAGAATATTGTAGAGGGAATGATATGAGAGGGGATGACATCTTCAATATGTCACAAAAGGAGGATGAAACTTTGGAGGATTATGTGTCAAGGTTTTTGTTCAGTGTGTAGAAGAATACTCAGCATGAACTGAATGAGGAATCACACAAACTTCTCTTTCTAAGAGGAGTTAATGATACCTGCATGGAGGCACTAGACCTCATGGCAGGAGGTGATGTCACCCAAAGTGATTGGGATGATATCAAGAAAATCCATCTCAACTACTCCAGAGAAGCTATGAAGAAAGGCAAGGGGTTTAGACCCTCTATTGCAAAAGGAAATGACTCTAGAGTGTCTAAGGTGGAGATTTCTAATCTCTTGTCTAACTTTAAGCAGGATATCATCAACGATGTAGCTAATCAACTGGACACTATGCAAGCTAGAAGGAAGAAAGAGGACGCTGAGGCAATGCTAGCTAAATATTGCCCTCACTGCAGACAAAGAAAGAAGGAATGCAAATGCAAAGCAGTGGCCAATCTTGAGGTGCAACATCTTCCTACTGAGTTCAAAACCATAAAAAGAGAGGAAGAAGTGTTCTTTGTTGCTCAGCATAGGCCATGGGCCTCAAGAAAAGGTATGCCTCATGAACCTTTACAAAATTTTGGTTCATATAATAATCAGTGGTAGAACCAGTACCCTCCAAACTATGGCCCATACTCCCAACCTCAATGGAATAATCCTTGGCCAAATGCTCAGCAAAATCAATGACAGTCCCATCAAGGGAAATGGAAATCACCACAACCCAATCAGTGGTAGCCTCCACAAGGGAATTGGTAGCAGTCTAACCAATGGAGGGGAGGCCAGCAATGGTCAAACCAACCTGCTGGTTTCCAGTAGCAACCCCAACAGTAGTCAATTATGCCACTGCCTGCAGCTAGTCAAAGCCATAATCCAAAGCCAACCCAAACTGCCTGCTCAAGCAACACCCAATCTAAATAACTAGCAATAACAACAAGTTTATTTTACTGACCCTAATCATCAGCTTGCCTATTCTCTCAACCTAAATAATATCAACTTACATTTAGGAATAGTATAAACCACACCATCTCCTCCCATAATCTTAGAATTGCCATATGAGGAGATTGAGCAAGAAGATACCAATGACCTAGTTCAACCCAATGAGCCAATGCAGAATCCATCATTGTCTAAGGTATCCAATAAAACCTCACCTCCTTTCCCACAAAGGTTGGAAGGTGATGTGAAAAAGAAAGAAGATCCTACCTTTGACATCCTTGATCAACTAAAGCACATATGTGTGAAAATTTCCTTGTTCCAAGCAATCAAAGAAGTACCTATATATAACAAAGCTATCAAAGAGGCATGTTTGAAGAAACCGAAGAGGAAAAAGAAAGATCCTCAAACTGTCCATGTTTTAGGTCAACTCTCTAACTTCATGCTAGGGAAACTTACCATCCCAAAATATTTAGACCCAGGCAACCCTATTGTGGAGATCAATATTAATGGGGTGCAAATTAAAAGTGCTTTAGTAGATCTTGGTGCAACTATCAATGTCATGACCAAGGAACTTGTGGTAAAACTTAGTATTTCAGACCTGAGGGCTACACCTACAATACTATAGCTTGCAGATAGCTCTACTGTCAAACTTGACGGGGTAGTTGAAGACCTGGTAGTCACCTTGGATTCCTGGGAGTATCCTGCTGACTTTATGATTTTTTCTCCAAAAGCATCACTAGGAGGATATCCTGTAATCCTAGGAAGACCTTGGCTAGCCACTGCTGATGCTTATATAGGGTGCAGGTCTGGTAACATGACAATCTCTGATGGGTATAACACAAAGAAGCTTACCCTTTATTCTCCAACCCAGCCCCAACTTGAGTCTGGACAGGCTGTTTGGCCAGATTTGGGAGAAGAAGAAGAATTGAAATCTATGGAAAATCTGATGATGATCACAAGAGAGCCTTTCATTGCACAACAAGAAGAGGAAGAGATACTGTCTAATGTCCTACTAAATAATTATGGTGCCGAATACCCTCTTTGTAATAAAATTCCATGCTCCTTGCAGACCATTCTTCCTCCGCCCAGCTCAACTCATTATTTTGTAATAATTGATTGCTTGCACACCTTATTGCCCCATGAGGTAGAAATTCCTTTTCTGCTTGAAGTGTCTATGGCTGAATTAACCTCAAAGGTGGAGGTAGCTATAAGAAAAATATTGAATATCAACAAAAACCTCACCAGTGAGCAACAAGAATCTATTATCAAAATGCTTACTAATCATAAGTCAAATTTTGCTTGGGAATGTGGTGATATGAAGGGCTTAGAACCAAAAATATGCACACACTACATATTCATTAATAATGAGTTCAGACCTGTCAGATAGCCCCAAAGAAGAATCAATCCAACCTTGAGAGAAATTGTTAAAGAAGAGTTGTAGAAGATGTTGAATGCTAGCTTTATCTACCCAATCTCAGATAGCCAGTGGTTATCATTCCTAAGAAAGGAGGAAAATTGAGAGTATGTGGATTACAGGGAGCTCAACTTGGCAGCAAAGAAAGAATACTTTCCTCTTCCCTTCATTGATCAAGTTCTAGATAATTTATCCAGGAAAAAGTACTTCTCATTCTTGGATGGTTTCAGTGGATACAATCAAATCAAGATTACTCTAGAGGACCAAGAAAATACTACTTTTACATGCCCTTGGGGAATGTTTGCCTACTCAATTTTTCCTTTCAGTCTCTGCAATGCACCTGCAACCTTCCAAAGAGTAGTAATAAGTATTTTCTCAGACATCTCATATGACTGCATGGAAATATACATGGATGACTTTACCATTTATGGTGCAAAATTTGAGGAAGCTCAGGACAACTTGAAGAAGGTGCTACAGAGGTGTGAAGATCATAAACTGTCACTAAATAGTCAGAAGTGCTTCATGATGATGTAAGAAGGAATAGTGCTTGGTCACTATATTTCTGCTGTAGGAATACAGGTTGATCCCTCCAAGATTGAAGTCATCTCTAATCTACCTTTTCCTACCAAGAAAAAGGAACTGAGAAGCTTTCTGGGACATGCTGGATATTATAGAAAATTCATCAAATATTTCAGTCAAACAACAGGACCTCTATATAGTTTGCTAAAGAAAGATGCAGAGTTTGCCTGGACAGTAGAATGTAAAAAAAAATTCCTTGATCTGAAAATTGCCCTTACACAAGCACCTATTTTGAAAGGACCCGATTGGTCACTTCCATTCCATATTCATACAAATGCATCAGATTATGCTATTGGTGTTGTCCTAGGACAAAAATGTGGTTCAATAGAACATGCACTCTACTATATCAACAAAAATCTGTAGGGGGCTGAACTCAACTACACTGTTACAGAAAAAGAAATGTTGGAAATCATCTATTCCCTCAATAAATTCAAGAATTACATCACAGGTTATTAGATATTTGTCCATACTGATCATATAACAATCAAGTATCTCATGAAAAAAAGCTCAATAGCAGGGAGACTGACAAGATGGTTGTTGCTAATGTAAGAATTTAACATTACAATTGTGGACAAGCTAGGTAAAGCCAATGTGGTTGCTGATTTCCTGTCTAGAATTCAAAGGCAAGATGACTCTACACTTATTGAAGATTATTTTCCTGATGAACATTTGTTTGCCATCAAATTGATTCATCCATGGTATACAGATATAGCAAATTTTCTGGCTGCAGGAAGAACTCCTCCTTAGTTCTCACCTAAGGAAATGAAATTATTAGTAGAAAAAAGCTTTAATTTCTTGTGGATTGTAGATTGCATGTTTTATATAGGACCAGATCAAGTCATGAAGAGATGTGTACGAGAGGAGGATACTCATGATATAGTGCATGCAAGCCATGATGAACCTTGTGGAGGACATTTTGCTGCTAAATAGATAGTAATGAAAATCTTAAATACTGGCTACTATTTGCCAAAATTGCATCGAGATGCAGCCAAATATAGTAGGAGATGTGACAGATGCCAAAGGATGGGAAGGCCAACCAGATCAGATGAGATGCCTCTATTTCCACAAGTTATTGTTATACCCTTTGACAAATGGGGACTGGACTTTGTAGGGCCAATTGATCCGCCTTCAAATGGTAAGTCTTACATTCTTGTATGCATTGATTATGTAACAAAATGGGTAGAAGCTAGACCAATGAAGCATGCTAGGGATAATAAAGTAGCAAAATTCCTCTATGAAAAAATCTTCACCAGATTTGGTGTCCCTAGAGAAATAGTGACAGACCAAGGAGCACAGTTTACCTCTACACTTATTACAGCCTTAGTGAATGAATACAACATAAGGCACAAAAAATCAACTCCTTATCATCCACAGGCTAATGGCCAAGTAGAAATCACCAACAGGGACATAGAGGCAATTTTGACTAAAACTATAGATTTGCATAGGAAGGACTGGGCTGCAAGGTTATCAGAGGCTATATGGGCCTATTGAACTACATGGAAGACTACTACAAGATATACACCTTTTAAAATGGTGTATGGTAAAATAGCTATGATGCCAATAGAGTTTGAACATAAAACTCTTAGAACAACTTTGGAAATGATCATGGACTTAACAACTGCACAGAAGGAAAGAGTCATGTAGCTCAATGCCTTGGATGAGCTTTGAAAGAATGCCCTGCAGCACACTAAGATGATACAAAATCAATGAATAAGGTGGCATGATAAGTATATCAAGGAAAAGAAATTCAAAGTAGGAGATTGGGCTCTACTTTATGACTCAAGGTATAAGGACAGTCAAGGCAAATTGCAAACTAGATGGTTAGGTCCATATGAAATAGAAGAGGTATTCATCAATGGTGCTATACAATTGAGGACCATTGATGAGGTTAGGTTTAAGCTATTAGTCAATAGGCATCGCCTAAAGCTCTACTACAAGCCCATTGACGGGGGAAAATTTTTGAAACAGTTCGAATTTGAGCAGGAAGCCATTGATCCTGTAGCTGAAGGAATTGAGTCTTGACTCAATTCCCTAGGCCATGCATAAAAGTGCATAAAACTATCATAATAAAGGGGTCATCCACAAGGATCCTCATTCCATTCAATCACTCCATCCATAATCCGTACACTCACTCTCTTTCTGCCACCTCATCCATTTTTCATTCACCATACCATCCACGTTTCTGCGGATCACATTTTACAATGAAGAAGTGAAGTCACATCAGGTAATCATGGCGGATCACTCCAGGTAAGCTCCACTTCACTTAAAGATTGATTAATTGTTTCATTCATTACATTTAATTTGATATTAATTAATGCAAACTAATTTCCTATACGGCTGCAATTTCCTTTTGTTTTTTCGCAAGATTGAGCACGTTTTTCTATTTTCATAACTATGAGCCATGTCATTATTTCCGCCGTCACAAAGCCTTGTAACATCAATTGTCACTATCTTTTCGGCCTCAGCCCCGGATATTTGAAAATCTGCAATTAATGACCTGAACACCATTACTTCCTGCAATAATGACCAAGAATGTCTTTCGCTCCTCCATGATTACTATTTTCTTTCCATAAGATAGGATGTTCGAATTCATTTTCCTATTTTTCTGCATCTTTTGAAGAGAGGTTCAAAAGTTTTGGTTGAGGGGAGACCAAAGTGCAGAAGAATTGGTTTGCAGGAGGTCACATTGGTTGTGTAAGTTGAAAAATCCAGGTGAATCATCACTTAAAGCATTAAGTTGCAGGGAACTAAGGAGATGGGAGGTCAGCCAATTCGACATGAGCCTACATATCATAACGTCTTGCTACAGGATGTACAACATGTGCCACCATTTAGACAATATGGGTGGCTTGATTATTTCCTGAAGCTCAAAGAATTTAATGTGAGCAGTACAAAGGAGTTCATGAGGACATTCCAATCAGGAAAGGAAAAAGTTAGGGATATAACAATAAATGCATCAGTTGACAGAATTGCAGAGATAACAGGGTTGCCTCAAGCCGGTGAGCTATTTCCTAGAGGAAGGGATGCATGAAGTGCTAGGGAAGAGTTTACTCGGTCGAATGACCCTCCTTTACAAGTGGATAAGCAAGGTGCACAAAGGATGAGTCTGCCATAGGACAAGGTATCACAAGCAGGTTATATAATCAAATACATAACCTATGAAGGTCGGTTTGTAGTCTTGCATTCTCATCACTTTAAACTCTTATCTCATTTACACCATGACTTGTTGATGGATATTCCTGATTTCCTGTACAATTTGCTATCTAATAGTGCTGTTGAATTTTAAAAGGGTAGGGTTAACTCTATTTCCCACCATTTCCTTATTAAATTACTTGTTGAAAAATTTATTAAAGATGTATCAGGAATGACCTGGGAAGAATTCATTGTCAATTTTAACCCTAGGATTCGAAATTTTGGACCTAGAGGGTAACAACTCACCTACAAGCAATGAACCTCCCAGTCCATAGGTCAGTCCTCTACTACTGCATCTCCTATTCAAGAATCATCTAATTCACAAGATGACTTTCCTCTTTCTGAGAAATTTTCCAAGCAACCAACACAAACCCTTGTCATAAGCCCTGAGCCTTCCTCCAAAGATAACAAAGGGAAGTCACTCATTGTGGAAAATCCTAAACCTATCAAAAGGAAGCAAACGAGAGACTCCCCTATTTCTGCAGCCACACCCTCAAAGAAGCATAAGACAATTCCTACTCCCATAAGAAGAAGCCCTAGACTCCAGAACCAGGAAGCCCGCCAATCACTTGATGCTACTCCAGCCACGCCACCAACCTCAGACCCTTCCAGTCCTGTACTTGAGGAGGTAGAGCCTATTGTTGAGGTGACTGTGAGAACTCTTGAAGGAGCTGGCTTGGATGAACTAGCGGCCATTGCAGAATAGATACAAGAAGGGATGTCAGAACAACTGCAGGAAGAAGTGGGATGTGTTGAGAAGGAGGAGGTAACAATTGTGATTCCATCAGAAGAAGAGGGTGGAAGCATTGACATGACTGATGAAATGCCTATTGTTTAGGAAGTACAGGAGGGCTGACAACAGAATGATAATTTGGAATAGGAAAACTCTGGGCAGTCAAATGATACAGAAATAATTGAATAAGAAGACCAAGAAAAAGTGGACGTAACTGAAGAAATCCAGAAATTACCTGCAACAAGTCATAATCATAGGCCTTCGTTCCATGTCACAAATTTTGCTACAGGAATGACATGTTTTGAAGAACTCCAACATCAATAGACTACTTCTGCGCTTGAAATTGAGAGATTACAAAGGATAATCCAGAACAAGAATCTGGAAATTGCTAATTTAACTAACACTCTCAACCAAGTAGTGGAGCTTGTTCCACAACTTATGCAATGTCAAGCACCTTCACTTGTCTATGCAATGTACCTCAGGGAGCTATATCTGAACTTCCAACTGATCTGAATCTGGAAAGGTAAAAACCCTTCCTTAGATACCCCAAAATAATTTTATGAGGCATATAGAGATTCACCTCTGCACATCAGGAACCTCCTGTGTGAATTTTATTTACACAATTTGGATGTACCCCAGGATAAGGAATCAAACCCCTTATGCTATGTTGGTGATATTCACATTAGCGCTCTGATCTCCTGGATCACAAATGAGATAAGCAGGGGGGAGCAATTTGATAGCCACAAGCATGATGAGATCAATATGCCATTATCTGTGAGGAATGAATGTAGGAATGGGATGGGTATTTAATTTGATTGGAAGAAGTTGTGGAGAGATGAAAGAGCTAGGCCACTGATTGAACCTTTGAGACAAGAGGTATTTTATCAGTATTCCCAGCTTATAAGCAACGATCTTAATGCTGCAACCCTGCACATTCAAACAAGATGGGAACATCTCCCATTTTAGTTAAAAAGGGCAGAACCGCACACCCCCAACACCTTGTATGCAACAACTAGAAGGGCAGAAAGATACATGAGGAATACCAGGACAAAAAGGGAGAATTGGTTGCCCTTAGTCATGCAACCACCTATTCTCCTATGGCCATTACTGGACATACAGGGGATAACAACACTTATAACAGGAGCTCCGAGGATAACAAATGGTAGAGGGTGGAGGCAATGCGAGCTCACTTCTGGAGTTTCTAGCATGGAGAGTGTGGACAACGACAAAATGCTAATCTGAGAGAATTTGCTAGAAGAAGAAATGCTAGACTTGCTGAAGGGCCCAACAAGTAGATGGTTGAGGGGAATGATGAGCCAAGTTTTTGGCACATTTAGATCATGCTTTTACAAACACTTTTATGCTTTTCATTATGCTAAAACAAACATATAGTGTTGATTATGGGACAAGACATAGAATTTTTATGCTTAATATAATAAGTATATTATGCTAAGTCTTTCCATGATTATTACTTTGATGAATGCCTTATAAATTTGTGTGATGGCAAACCTTTCCTGCAACCTCTACTGTTGAACTTCCTGCAACCATGTCTGAAATAATGTTTGCTTTAGATTAATGCTTAAATGAATGTATAAATGAAGTGATGGATCGTCTTAAAGGTTGAATGTGTTGAGCTAACTTTCTGCCTTAGGAATAGCTGTCAAGATATTTTGCGGGTACCACATTTGAAGAAGGAATTCAATTTCCATTTGAAGGCTAAAAGACCAAATCAATGAAGACTGGTTTAATAGCAAAAGATAAGGAGGCAGTTTCAATTCATTCGCCATGCAAGGAGAGTGTTCCATAAATCTAGCTCAGGCGTCTTGATGGCACATGAATCTAGGATGGTGGCACTTTAAAATTGACGAACTAATTTGACTTAGTTCTTGCATTTCCATCCACCTCTTTACTTAGTTAGCTGAATGTAATAAAGAATTCCCATTATATGAGGGGAAGATTAGTTAGTCGTTAGATTCAGTTTCAATAAATAGCCCATTCTCCTTTAGAGAAAGGGCTGGAAGATTGCTATTGTAACACATTTTCAGTTTCTAGAAATACAGTTAAGAAATTGTGTGCTATGTACTTGTCTATCTTGAATCAATAAAGTGTTTATGAGGTTTACCGCCTAATCTGTTGTTTATCTTTGGCATTACCTAAGGGGGCTCACTTAGGGAATTGTCCATTCTTTCATTCTACAAGTTAGAATAGCTGCACTTCCTTTCATAGAGGTTAATGTGACTGTTCCTGCAGCTGGCAGAAACATAGAGCTGTCAACTATTCCTGCAGCCACTAGATGCAGAATAGTTTTATCTTT
Organism: Sequoiadendron giganteum; assembly: GCA_007115665.2. Taxonomy (NCBI): domain Eukaryota; kingdom Viridiplantae; phylum Streptophyta; class Pinopsida; order Cupressales; family Cupressaceae; genus Sequoiadendron; species Sequoiadendron giganteum. The sequence continues at coordinate 100,035,124 of CM021108.1, forward strand.
TAGTTTTCATTTCCAAGCAAGTTTATTAGTACAGTTGTTTCCAGTAACTCAAATTCTAGTGTAAGCATCTTTAGGAAGTTATGCATGTCTGAGAAAGGTGATTAGTGCATATATTGTGCTGACCCATTTCAAGTTTACGTCCTTGGGTTGATGATTAAATGAGGTTCTTTAGCAGGTTATGACTACCGGTTGTGATGTTCAATCCCTGAGTAGAGGAATTCATGTTCCTAGTTATTAAGCTGATTAAAGGACACTACAAAAAGTATGATGGAAGATTAGTTAAATTTGGAGATGATTTAGGAGCTAAAATTTGTGGAATAGGTCCAATCAATTTTGATGGCAAGTATAATACTAAAGATTTTTACTATGTTAAAGGCTTAAGGAATAATATTTTGAGTGTTGGATAAATGTGTAGAAAAGGATATAATCTTGTGTTTAAGGATGAAAGATGTGAGATCAGAAAATGGTCTGGAACTGTGATAGTTGTTGGTAAGAAGATAGATGGGAACATATATTAGCTCAAGGGTGTTGATGGTCATTGCTTTATGTCCCAGATTAATGATAGTTGGTTATGGCACTAGAGGATGTGTCACATGAATTTTGACAATTTGGTTAGAATCAGTTTAGTTCATGTAGTAAGAGACCTACCAAGAATTACAAAGCCTATCAATGTTTGCAAAAATTGTCAATTTGGAAAGAAAATAAGTAGTTTCAAGGGAAAGTAGCAATCTACTACTAGACTATTGGAATTAACACATTCATATCTTTGTGGTCCTATAAGGGTGAGAATTCTTCAAGGTGACAGGTATTTCATGCTTTTTATTGGTGGTTACTCTAGAATGACATGGGTTACTTTTCTTAGAGAGAAATGTGATGTTGTAGATAGATTCAAAGAATTTAAAGCTATGGTTGAGAATGTAATGGATTTAGAAATCAAATGTGTGAGGTCTGATAGAGGTAGAGAATTTTCCTCCAATGATTTTAACATGTTTTATGAAGTTCATGGAATAAAGAGGCACTTGTCTACCCCTATAACTCCTCAGTGGAATGAAGTGGTTGAAAATAAAAATAGGAATATTTGAAAAGTTTCCAAGACTATGATGAAAGAGGATAACCTACCAAAATTCTACTAGAGAGAAGCAATTCATACTGTTGTTTACATACTTAATAGAGTTCAAGCAAAAGCTAACAGTACAAAGACTCCCTATGAATTATGGTATGGAAGAATTCCTACTGTCAAGTACTTTAGAGTATTTGGAAGAAAATATTATATTAAAAGAGATGAAGAAAGCTTAGGAAAGTTTGATGCAAGGTATGATAAAGGTATCTTCCTTTGATATTCTACTAAGATAAAATCTTACAGATGTTACAACACAAGACTAAGAAAATTGTTGAAAGTGTAAATGTTAAGGTTGATGAAGATGTGTAGAAATCAATTATTGTATATGGATGTGTCAGATGAACCCACTTGTGGAGAAGAAGAAGAAACAACTACAAAAAAGAAGTAAAAATTGAAGAGGAAGAAGCTTCAAAAAAGACCCCCTAAGACCCCCAAGTATGTGCAAATGAAACATTCTAAGGAATGGATAATTGGAGACAAGAGGAAAGGAGTATTGACAAGAAGAAGAGATACTGAAGCTGATCTAAATCTGTGTTTACTTTCTAAATTTGAACCTAAAATAGTGAGTGATGCATGTGGAAAAATGAACATTGGATGAAGGCAATAGAAGAACTTATGCAAAATGAGAAAAATCAAACTTGGGAACTGGTTCCTAGACTTGGAAACAAGAACATAATTGGAACTAAGTGGGTATTCAAAAAAAAGTTGAATGAAAATAGATAAGTAATAAGAAGTAAGGCAAGGCTTGTGTGTAAGGCTTACTCACAAGTAGAAGGAATAGACTTTGAGGATACATTTTCCCCAGTGACTAGGATGGAAGCTATCAGAATGTTTTTTGCATTTTTAGCATATAAAGACTTTAAAGTTTATCAGAAGGATGTGAAGTCTGGTTTTTTGAATGGTGTGTTGGAAGAAGAGGTTTACATGGAATAATGAAAAGTATTTCAGCTATCAGATCAACCAAATATGGTTTGTAGATTGAAAAATAAATTATATGGATTGAAACAATCTCCCAAATCTTGGTATGCAAGATTGGGTAGATACTTGATACAACAAGGATTCAATAAAGGCACTGCAAATAGTAATCTTTACTTCAAAATTGAGGAAGATAAAATCTTGACAATGATTATGTATGTGGATGAAATTATTTTGGAGGCAATGAAGCTATGTGTAAGAAGTTTGCAAAGGAAATGTAGAAAGAGTTTGAAATGTCAATGTTGGGGAGATGAATTTCTTCCTTGGGCTAAAAATCAATCAAACAAATAAAGGTATATTCATTTCACAATTGAAGTATGCCAAAGAGATGTTGAAGAAGCTTGGAATGGATGACTCTAAACTGGTATGTACTCCTATGGCGACTATTTGTAAACTAAGAAAAGATGATGAATCACCTAAGGTTGATCAGAGCAAGTATAGATCTATGATTGGTGGATTGCTATATCTAACTACTACTAGATCAAATATCATGCATGCAATTTGTCTTATGGCTAGATTTCAAGAAGATCCTAAAGAGACACATGTTGAAACTATGAAGAGGATATTTAGATATTTAAAAGGCACTCTAGATTATGACTTATGGTATCCTAAGTATATTGATTTCACATTATGTGCAAACATAGATGGAAATTGGGCCGGTTGTGTTGATGACAGGAAAGGTACAAGTGGTGGTGCATTCTGTATACACTAAAATTTGGTCTAGAGGATTGATTAAATACAAATTATTTAATTAATAATCTTTAATTCTTCTACTTATAAATAAATTGAAAAAATTATTTATATAGTTCATTTTTCTCTAATTCTTTCTATCCTAAATCATTTTCCTCATATCTTAATTAAATGGACAAATTTAATTAGTTTGTTTTATTTAATTAACCTCCTCTCATTGAATTTGAGTTTTAAATAAAATTTAGGAACATGTCTAATAACTTCTTCCCACCTTCCACCTCATCATGTTTCTCAAGAATTAAATATTTCTAATATTTAATTTGGTATTTATCATCAACAAATTCTAACTAATTTGGGACACTTGATCTTCATCTCCATTTTATTCCTCTTCACACTTGGTAGTTTGTTCTTATGAAGGGAACACACTTCCCATTTTCTCTTTAACCTCTTCATCTTCAACTGTCTATCTCTTCAGATTGAATTTAGATTATTGATTCCTGCCTCCTAGGCTCATGCCTTGGAAAATCTATAAATAATCCCTCATTTACATAGCAAAAGGGAGAGAGTTTAGCATTTGTAGCAATTACACTTTGCAACATTTTAATTAGCATTATCATTCTAGTGAGAATTTTAGTGTTAGAATTTTAGCATCAAGTATTTTAATCATGGAATTTTCATTAGCACCATCTTAATTACAACATTTTCACCATATCATTTTCATACAACAATATCATAGCAACATTATTATCTTTGCATATCACATACAGCTAGTTCATTATCATGTAATATAGGAAACATCTCTTGCATTTCCAGCATCTCTCATTCTTCAAATTGTCATTTGGAAATTCATGTGCACAACAATATGAGAGAAAAATGACTTAAAGAATCCTTGAAGATAGAAGACAATGAGACACCATTGACGAATTGTTGTCTTAATTTAATTGTAATTTGAATTCCTTGATATAATGTTTCATTGGTGTGTTGTATAAGTTCTATTTGCTTATTCATGTTATTTACATACACACATAAATTGGCACCCACCGTGGGGCCTAGCCCCATTTTTAATATTTTTCTTGCAAGTTTTGTCAATAGGTTCGTTTATGAATTTTGATGTACCACATCCACTATCCATTTCAATGTGTTGCTGGTGACTTTTGACACATCAAATCCCTATTATAGTGCATATGCAACCCAGACCAGTGCATTTACCTCTCATTTTAATGCATATATAGGATTTGATTTCCCTTTTATGTTTTCCAAAATAGAGAATTGAATGTGTTTAAAAGCGCATATACTGAATATTTTAGCACATATGCTCTCTATTTTAGCGCATACACCTTTATTTGCTAAAATTTAAAATTTTAGGGGACTGGTTTGTATCTTTCTATTTTGTAGATATTCTATACGTTGTCAAAGACATATCTGAAACTACTAAAGATGTTTGCAAGGGCTAGATTTATTTTCCTTTGATTAAATTAGGCATCTAGTTTAATTACAAGGTTAAAGAACACCATGTATGCTATGTTTGCAAAGTGATAGGCCTATGCTCTCCCCTTTACTGGGTGACCAAAATTCTAGACTCACTCTTTCAGTTCATTGTAGTAACACCTTTAGGAGGCATGCCTCCCCGCTTCGAAAGGAGGGAATGACCTAAGTGGGATCAGCTAAAGCCAAGCATTCCAACCCACTATAATCAAATGTGAATTGTGATGAAAATCACATTCAATGGTAGTGTGCATTGATAGCCCTCCCCCAGTATCCTTGAGATACGTAAAGTCTTTTTTCTAAAGGTTGGGAGGCCTCTTAAGGGAGTTTATCATTTGCTGCACCGAACATAAACCCTTACTAAGAACTTTAAGTGTAGTACCCAAGCTGAGTCAGTTCTCAAACATTATAATATTCAAAGTGCAAGGGGAGGGAAGAATTTTCCCCCAAGATACTCATCATATAACTGTCAGGGTTTTTTGGCCAATAGTGGAGAAATCTACTTTTGTTAAGACCTAGAAAAGGAAAAAACATAGGCACCCTCTAGGGGTGATAGGGGTGTGTGAGCTGACGTAGTTCTAAGATGTGGGTTGTGATGTTATTAATGACCCTGGACATTAGAAGAGTTCGATTGATCTATTTGCTATTATTCAATACTAGTGGAAATCAAAGGGATCAAACCATATCTTAGAACATACACTTGATGTTGAGATCATAGGGTGAAACAACTATTTTACTACTTGCTTCCGTGTTTGCAATCATTGTTCAGAAGATCATCCATCAAAACACTCAATTTGACCCAAAAACAAGAAAACTAGGAAAACTTTCAAAATGGTGACATTTCTACTTTAGCGCATAAACGTCCTATTCTGGAACATTTAACTCATCTTTCAATGCATAAGATTTCTGTTCTAGCACATTTAAATGATATTCTAGTACATATAGGGTCTGTTATGGTGCATTTACCCCATCTTTCAACACATATACAACCTATTTTAGCGCATTCACCTGATATTCAAACAAAGAACAAAATTGAACTTATGTCTGACAACTAGAATCATATTTAGGGACCCTTTTCAGAGAAGAGATCATTTCTCATAAAAAAATTGGTTTAAACTTGAAGAAATTGTCTTTTGCAAGTGCAATCCCTTTACCTAAACTTAGATCAAACAACATAAAGTGCCCAATCACCAATCTCATCTCTGATTGTTAGTTGAGTTTTTCTATTAGTATCTATCATCATTTATCATGAAACAAATGTTGTACATCAGATTTAGCTTAGTCTCATCAATAGGATCTATCATCCTATTTGACTTAGGTACTTCATTGACACTCCTAAAACAAAGATCAAAGTATAGAAAAACTCTATCACTTGCATGACCATTTTAACAAGAGCTCAAAAGTAAAAACTCAGAGAAAAATAAATAGAAAACCAAACCATCATTGCAAAAGGAGAAGAAAATCCTTTTCATAGATTTCATCAACCAATTGAAGGAAGCTCCCAAGAAAACAACAGTTGACTCATGAGTCAGAGATCCATTGAATGCTTTAACTCAACAAATACAAGCTCTTCAACAACAAATTCTAGACATGCAAAGGGGAACAACAAAGAAATATTTGTTGCAAGACATCTATCCTTATCCATTTAACAGAAACATGAACATGATACCTTTTCTGCCAAACTGTGAATTTCCAAGATATGACAAATACAATGGTAAAATTGATCCTCAAGATCATGTAAGAGAATTCTGCACCATGAGTTTGGAATTTTCACATGAAGAAACCTATCTAATGAGATTATTTCCAAGAAGTTTGGGTGGTCAATGCATGGAATGGTTTTCAAAATTCCCACCAAGTATTAGATCATTTGAGGAGCTAGTAAATAAATTTATCTCCCGATATTCATACACCATTCAACATGAAATAACCATGAAGGATCTCTGTAACAGAAAATAGAAAAATGTTGAACCATTTCTTACATTCTTGCAAAGATGGAGACAATTATTTGCTAGATATGCTCATCTGATACTTGAGAAGGAAAAGATGGATATCTTTATTGATAATCTCAATAGTGAGATGAGTTATAGACTCCAATTGCAGTGTCCACCTAGTTTTGAAAAGTTGATTGAAAATGGACTTAATATTGAGGAAGCCTTGGTTAAAAAAGGAGTATTGAAAATCTATAACGAAGGAGCAAACTCTTCTAACCATCATCACAACAATGACAAATCAAAATTCTTGAAAAGAAACAAGAATGTTGGTAATGATGGTGTAGTTGACACACATTACATAAAACTAGTCTTCAATTTATCAGGTACTACACCCAAAAACAATAAAAAAAAAAATGAATCTAAACCAACTCCACCACCATATCAAAGAAAATTTACACCTTTGGGACAATCACTTGAATCAACATTAAAAGAGTTTCTTGCACACAAACTCATAACATTACCGAATGCATGATATTTGAAACCAAGAGTCAAACCATCATGGTGGAACGAGGCATATTATTGTGATTTTCATAGAAACAAAGGTCATAAAATAAATGATTGTATGCAATTAGAACATTTGGTTCAAGATTGATAGACATAGGTGAAATATTGATAGACGAACATAAAACAAATGGTGATCATGGAGCATTTAAAAACCCTCTACCCAACTATGAAAAAGGAGAATCCTCTTCAACAAACAACATAGGGAAGAATGTGAATTATGTCTATGATACTACCATCAATCACATTTCTATAGTTGATAATCAAATTAATGTCATCAAAATCAAGGATAAACAAGACAACCTATCGGTAAATGTGACCACAGTAGGGCAGTCCAAGTTTGTATTGAAAGGAAGTACATCTAAAACACCTGTTGCTTCTTCAAATCGATACAATATAGTGGATCAATTGCAAAAGATTCCAGCACAGATATCCATACTAGAACTTCTTAAAATTTCACCAACCCATAAGGATATTCTAAAAAAATATTTAGTGGACACCACAACCAATTTGGAAGTTTTTCAATTCCAAGCCATGGTGGGAAATTTGACTACACCCCATTTTTTATCATTCTTAGAAAATGATGATGCATCCCTCACTCATCCACATAATTCTCCACTCCATATTGAGGTTTTAATCCATAAACATTGGGTCAAACATGTTTTAATAGATGGAGGATTCAGTCTAAATATATGTACCTTAAAGCTTATTCATGCATTGGGATTTTCAGAAAATGCAATAGGTTCCAAAAGAAAGATCACCATAAAAGCTTATGATGATGAAGAAAGATTCTCTTAAGGACTGATAGTATTACCAATTCAAGTGGGACCAGCTCAAAAGGATATAATCTACCAAGTTTTAGACAAGGACTTGACCTACAACATACTCTTGGGTTGACCTTGGATCCATGAAATGCAAGTAGAGCCATCAACATACCATCAATGCTTAAAATTCCCTTACAATGGACAAGAGATCACAATTTCAGCAGATTCTAATAATCTCCAATGCTGCAACACTCTCAAGATAGTCCAAGATGTCTTTGTACAACACAAAAGAGAAGCTCTCACTTCTATTTCCTCAAGTAATGAAAGCCAACTCAATTCCTTGTCAAAACAGTTTGAGAAAAAGGTTTTGTTGAAAGATAAAGGCATAGGTGAGTATTCTTTTGAGTAGTCCTAAGTCTCTCATAGCTACTACCTTCTCCAAAATCATATGGACAACCATCAAAATCTAGACAACAATCTTCACAACCCATCACGATCTTTGATGGTGAATTTTTAAAAGAAAGCACTGTAGTTGATGAATTTGAGGGCAAAGACATTCTAAATTGTCTTTACAAATATGAATAAGAATCCACAACAACAACTTCCAGTATACCAATAGAGCAATATGGTAAAGGATTCAAAATCTTAGAAAAGATGGGATATGAAGGAAAAGGTCTTATTGGCAAACAAAAAGAAGGTATTGTAGAACCAATCCAACCTATCTCAATCAATGCAAATGATAAGACATGATTAGGATACAAAGAAGAGACAAAAGAAGAAGCCATTTAGAAGGTTTATGAACAAATCCTCCAGCTACAAACTAGCTCTGAATATGAATGGGATTCACTATTTGAAGAATCTTGTGGAGACAAGGAAATAAGTGTGATAAAGAGGTATGCACCCATATGTATGGATGGACAAAGTTCAGGGTCTAGACCATTTGAATTTGGATCACAACATATCGATGGCTCTAGTGAGGACGATCAAACATCGAGTAAGACAAATGATTCAGAGGAGAGTAACATTATAGACCTTGACGTTGCTAGTGAACACCTCAAAGACATTCCCATCATGACCCTCACCACCTTTGATATTGACCAATCAAATGATTCCTTACCTTTGATGCATCCCAAACTCATTGACTGGGAACAAACTGAGCCTCTCGATATCCCTATCTTCTCAGATGACGATGCCATTGTCAATTTCCTTTGTTCTAAAAATCCAAAAACAAGTTCCACCAATGAATTTAATAATGAAGCTTCACACCAGGAGAGTGCCAAGTCTCTTAGCTAAAAAATACAAGTGGTGGTGCATTCTTTCTTGGAGGTAGATTAGTGTCATGGTTGAGTAAGAATAAAGATTTAGTTGATTTATCCACTACAGAGGCTCAGTATATTACAACAACATCTTTTTGCACACAAGTATTATGGATGAGATATACTTTTAAGGATATCAAAGTAATGTATGATGAGCCTATTTATATCTTTTGTGACAATACAAGTGCAATTAACATTTCAAAGAATCTACTGATGCATTCAAGGAAAAAGCATATATTAATCAAGTATCACTTTCTAAGAGAGATGGTTATGGATAATGAAGTAAAACTTGAGTATGTACCTACAAAGGATCAGATTGTTGACGTATTCACTAAGCCCCTTCCTAAGGATAATTTTGAGTAACTTCAAGAGAAGGGGGTTATTTCCCATCATTCTTTGAACTAGATGCATATGGAGGTGCATTGAATTCTAGTGGATCTATGCATTCATCTCAGTTCCAGACTGATGTTGGTGGCTACCTTTCAGGGGGAGTAGGTAGTGTCATTGTTGAATATGTGTTGGAATTGTGTAGATTTGTTGATTTGGGTGTGCTCCTAAGGGGGATTATTCAAAGCAGAAAAAGGAAATTAATGTGGAGTTGCAAATATCTTTTTTCAGTGTCAAAGGGGGAGAACAATGTAAAATACTTTATCCTTTTCCATTGATGTCAAAGGGGGAGAAAGAAACATGTGAAAAAGTTTATCTACACAGGGGGGAGAAAATAAAAGTAAAACCTGGGAGAATGTGTTCAAAGTTGTTGTGTTGTCTTTGATGGTTTTTCACATCATGTGTTGCCATCAATGAAAAAGGGAGAGATTGTTACAAGTATGAAGGTTTTGTCATCGATGTCAACAAGCAGGTGTTGTCATTAATGTCAACTATGCATTGAGGAAGAATGTTGCATGATGAAGATGTTGAGGATATTCACAAAATTGTGATGTAGTTGGTGCATGTATGGAATAGCTTTGTTTGTGCATGTATAGTTGAGATATTGAGGAAGTTTTGTGAGTACATGGAGCTATCTTTTGTTTGCAATATTTATTGACATGTTGGAATGATGCAATGTGCTGAGATGGTGTCTTTGGTACTTGGTTTCTAAGTGCTTTTCAGAAAATTTGATAAATAAAAAAAATAGTGTTGTGCAAGTGTTTAGAATGTTCTCTGATATGTTCTCTGTGTTTCTTCTATGTTGATGCTATTCTTGTACACATCTAATATGTTGTTCAAGGTTGTCATTAGTGGCTATATCTAGCATTTGGGTTTTTTGATCATTATGTAGAGTGAGATGTGTTCACCAGAGTGTGAACTAGGTTTTCAATGGTGGTTGATGTGGTCGAGGAGAAATGCATTTTCTCCACATTTCTCCATAGTTTGATTTCAATTTGTGTGGATCTGGGAAGTTTCTTATAGTGTTTGTATCTTTCAGAATTCAAGGTTTCACTTGATTTTATTTAGTGCAATTTATGTTTCATGTGTTGATGTGTAAATAAGAATAACCAAATGTTCTAGATTGAAGTATTTCTATGATGAGAGTTTGGATTCAGTATTTTTTGGATCTAAGGTGGTTCGTGGATTGTTTCAGATCATGGAAAAGATATTTGTATGGACCACATGTGATCTTAATCAAATGGGAAGCATGTACTTAATGTTTTATGGTTTTTAGCATAGGTAATGACCAACCTGGTGTTAACACCACATGTGAATCTTGTGGAAGCATGTTGAAGTGTGTTAGGACATATTTGGGTCCTAAATAAGGATTTATATGGGTCTCCCTCATTCCTATCCATCACTGGAATGTTTGGGTGCTGACCTAATTTAACATTGTAAGTGTAAAGGATGTGTTATCAAACTTGGAGAATGTTTTCAAGGTTAAGGATGATATAAATAAGAGTGGTTTTGTTTGTAGATGTAAGATAGAGGAAATATAGATGCGAGATAGATGTGAGTGATGAATGTGATACAAATTACAGAAGTATAGATGTAGAATTTTAGCAGAGTAGCGCAAACTTCAAATGTTGGACTTCTGGAGGCAACGAGCTGAAGGTGTCCACAATCATTCAAGAAATACAACAAGAGTGTTGGAGAAATTGTGGTGGATTTTCTATTTCATTGAGAAGTTTTTCTTTGTGCAATATTTCTCTTCTACCTTATTTTTCTTTCTGTGGCAGTGAGCCTTGGCTATGAGCCCTATTGGATAGTGTGTCCTATTCTGGCAGTGAGCCCTTATATCAATTTCACAATTACTTATATTGTGAGCTAATCCTCACCATGGTTTTTCCACATAAATCTAGTGTTCTCTAGTGTATGGTATTGTTATTTAAATTTTGTTATCTACTTTTCACATTTAAACATTATAGCAGATTAAGGGTTTGATGAATGCATGTGATTTGATTAACATTGAGGGTTTTTTATGTTTTAATTGATACAATTGATTCACCCCCCTCTCAATTGTCTTGTCCATTCAACACAATATAGAATAATTTATTTTCATGACATTTATGTCCTTGACTATATTTTATCACAATTGAAGCAAAATCCTTTTTCCCTTTTCTCCTTGATTTGTTGTGGAGTCAACCTAGTAGGTTGAGGAAGAGAATGCGTTGAATATCCTTTTTCTCTTGTCACATTAGCCATTGGCTTCTTAGGAATCAAATACTTCTCCTCTACCCTGCATGCTAAGAGAAAAGACTCATTTATAGAGCTAGGACTAATCATTCATACCTTATGTTGAATGTGATCCTTTAGACCACCCAAGAATAGATCATTCAAGTTCTCCTCTGTAATTGTATCCTCTCTTAAGGATATATTTTGGAATCGTTGAATAAATTTTTTAATTGATTCTATTTATTAAAGTTTAGCAAGTTGTTTGAAGAAGTTATCTATCACACTATTGCTATATTGTTTTTGCAATTCCTTTGTAAAAAATGACCATGAGATAGAGAGACCCTTTTTCCTTCGATGAGTACAAAGCCAATGATACCAAATGAATTGATTTGGTTCTAGATATAGGGAAGCCATCATGATCTTTTGTCCATTTGGGACTTCATGTACTTAAAAAAAAATCTCCATTTCGTTTATCCATGCTAGAGGATGCTTGCCATCAAACTTGTGCATATCCACCTTTGGCATGCATAAAATTCCTAGATCCCATAGGAGTATTAAAATTTGGGTCAATATTAGCTAACATGGAAGTTTCACCTTGGCTACTTGAGAACTCCTTTCTGGGTTCATTCATATAGGAACTTAACATGCTTTGTATGTCTGATATATCTCCTCTTAGGTCACACATATCCATCTTCATTGAGGAAATGTCTTCCTTGACCTTACTGATTTCCTCATTGGGATTAATATCCTCTATTGTTACCTCACCCTTATCAGGGGTTTTCCTTGGTGTGACAACATTCTTTTTGCCCCTTGTTGTAGGCCCCGTCATGATGGAAACCAATAATTTTGAAATAAATCACACAAATGAAACTTAAATTCTCTCAGAATTTTACTGTAACTTATTAGGACCAAAATATAACTTACCCAAAAAAACTCTAAGAATTTAGTAGATTTATAGACTCAAGAGTGAAGTTTTTGGGAACCCTAATTTTATAATAATTCACTTATTTTTGCTTCAACTTCTCCAATTTTAGACTATATGCTCCTCTATTATTTCTTCAAAAACCCACAAAAAAGCAGGCTCTAATTCGACAAGATTTGATAGATATGCACCTTCCAAATAAATTGTTAGAAACCTTAATTCTATAATAATTCACTCAATTCTACTCCATTGTTTCTAAACTCTAGATTGTATCTTCTTTTATATGGCCTTCAAAAATCCTTTAAAAATCAAAAGAAAAAAACCACCAAAATCTGAAAGATATGCTCTCCCTAAAATTGCCTCCAATATTGAGAAAATGCCTTGCCTCTACGGTGCCAAGATCAGGCTCTGATACCACTTGTAATCAAATAGCTTGCACAATAGAAGAAGATGATATGGAATATGATGCAAATTCTTGATAATAATTGAGAATAGCAAGCCACTTTGAGGGGGGAAACCTCCAAATATTTCCAATGAGAACACAATTCACAATATGATGATGAAATAAGACTCAACCTCCTATAAATACCTATTTGTGCCTATGATATCACCCAGGTCGACTTAGATTGTTGAACACCTAGAATACTAAGAGGGGGCTGAATCAATATTCCTCTAGACCAATTAAACACAACCCATCCAATTAACTGAATAGAAATAATTGTAATGATGAATGTAAGCATGAATACAACCAAAGAATCACATGACACATGAACACCAGTATTTTTACGTAGAAAACCCAAAAAGGGAAATACCATAGTGAGGGTTAGCTCACAATATATTATATCCAGATATAAGATATTACAAAAGGCTCATTGACAGGACACACTATCTAGAAAAAGGAGCTCATAGCCCACTGAGTAAGAAAAAAGAAGGGTTGGCAACACTACCTATTTGAATTGATATAATAGCATCTCTCATATGCCAGATTCCAATTCCTTTGAAGTACAAAGATGATCTTCACACTATTTAATATATTTCTATGTTCACAATCCACTCAATACTACATCGCACACATGTAGGTGAATCACCATAAATGTCATAAATCACATACAATCTACTCTACTCTTTCACATTCACATATATTACACTACACACTCCAAAACTTTGGTAGTGATCTCATTTATATCTGCATCAAGTGTAACTTCAATTAGGTCAACCTAACTGTTGACACATGGATTTGCACCCGATGACAAGTTTGAAAACTCCTAAATCTTGTGCAACATGGGACTACTTTCAGGTTGTGGGTATCCTATGGTGAGATTACCCCTCTAGATTATGGGTTGGATCCCCTTTAGATAACTTGAAAATACTAACTTTTGATAGGGTAAAAGGTAAGAAGGATGTGTAGAATCTTAAAACTAAACTATTAGGTGATTCATCGACTGAGAATGACTTGAAATTTCCTTTAAAACTCACAAGATGATTCAAAAAATGAAGCTACATTCACTACTCAGGCTAATATGTTTTGCATAAATATTTCATTTAAAAGGCTTCTATGATTGAAGTTTGCTTGAAAGAAAACAACAATGTTTTCATAACAAACATTCAACAAATGGAAGCAACACAGTTAATGAACTACAATATAACATGCTGCACTTGAACAAGACACTGGAGAAATAAGATAAAATGAAGGATTTCATAGAAATCACAAAATTTCAATCTAAGGAATCACAAACAATGCTTTGAACAAGACATATCTGAGAAGGAAAAAATCAACTTTTATTAAAAATCAGGATGTATATGCATTACAAATCTGTAGAACTCATAAGAAATGAGTTAAAAAGCATGTGTAATCTTCTATAGTAGCCACCAAACTCAGAACTAGGGAAAAGAAATGGGAGAAGAAGAAGACTTATAGAAAAGGCTCCAAGAATGCATAAAGAGTTGTCCATCTAAAAAAAGCTCCAAGGATCGTATGTAACTGAAAATCCCTCCAAAAAGGGTTGAAACTAAATGAAACAAGGAGTTATGTGCCTCAAATTGCTCTTTGACTAAAGCTCTATCAATCTGGACTCTTAACTACCTATTAAGTAATCAAATCTCCCAATTTTGCTCCACATGTTGGCATTGAATTCTCCAACCATCTCCAAGATTCAAATTAATATTTAAAGCTCATAACAAATTCCCTCAAATACATCATAAGATATTTAATTTTGCATTCAATAATAACATTTATTTGAAGTGATTTATTTTATCACTTACATAAAGTTTACAATTCTTGAATTGAAATGCAAAAATAAATAAAAAAATTGATTAAGCCAAATACAAGAAAGGCTTAATGACTAAGTCTTATAAAATATTAAATAGATCATTTAACATAATCTTAAGGAATTTTATATGCCACGGCTTAGAAACAAGTGAATAAAGCTTTTGAAAAAAGCTAAGGAAAAAATGCCTTTCTCCCCATTGGTCGTCTTAGGGTTTCAAACCCTAAATCGAATGAAGAGACTTCATTCATTTTTATTTCCCTGTGTTGTTGAGGGTGCCACCATGGAACCCTAGTCAAAATTTTATGTTGGTATCTCTACCTTTTGTGTTGTTTCTTGAAGGTTCTCTGGAAGCTTAAATGCAAAAATATCATGATAAGTTAATTTTGTTCCAAATTTGGAAAAATTTCTCCATTTAAAAAACTTTGAAAGCTTTTAAAAGCTTTTTAAGATCCAGTTTTTGCTATTCTTGATATTCTTTCTGTAAATCTTACTTTTCTGTTGGTGCTTTTTGTTGTGGCCACCATGAGTAAAATTTAGTCGAGCTTCAGTTGGAAAAATGAGGAAGCCTATGGGTTTTGCATGGAACTCTCTAGATAGAAACAAAAGTAAGTTCTTAAAACTATCCTCCTCCATTTTATCTGCTTATAAATGAATAAAAGAATAAGTATTATTTTCCTCTGTACATTTACCTTTATAGGTATGCCATGGCTAAAAAGCTTGTGCACACAATATATATATTTTCATTTAATTTCTTCAAGGAGGTCACGATCATACATACATTTCTTCTTTTCTGAAAGGGTTTATCCCATCTGAAAGTTTAAAATTTCGATCACCCAATGCTTTTCCAAAACCCTTTATAATTTTAATGGCTATGACCTCATATCTCTGATAGATTTTCATTGTGAACATTTCAGTCTCTTGCTTCATACATGCTGCTATTGATAACTATGTGCATTGTTTTCTGAAAAGGTTTCAACCCTTCACTGACAAAAAACTCAAACCCTCTGTAAATTTCAGGCCACGACCTTGATGACAACTATGAGTTCATTTTCAAACAAAAACTTCACCATTATATTCTACTCATTCTGTGTATTTCATTAATAAGCCACGACTATGCTTGATTTTAATCAAAGCATTTGTTTTCTCAAGCTGAACCTTCTTGAGTGCTTTTGAGCTTGCATATTTTTGAGAGTTTCTTCCTATTTTTTTCATTTTCAAGGACTTTTGAGGGTTTCTCCATTTTTTCCCTTAGAAAAATCTCTTTTCATAAACCCTCGGGGGCTATACTCTCTGTTGAATCATAAGTTCATTTTCTGAAAATGACAAAAAAAATAGAACTTTTACTTGAAGAAAGATCATTTTTAGTTATTTCATATACAAAGAAAATCTCTCCATTTCTATAAAGGAAAGTTTTGTAGCTTGCACTCTGTTGTTCCTTCATTTAGGCACCATGAAACTTTAATTTGTATGTTGAAATTCTTTTGCACCCAGAAGATATACTTCATCCTGTAGTATGATCATTAAAAAATATTTTGTATTAAATAGAGCTTCAAAGCTAAGTGCATATGGTTCTTGGTCCTTCATACTGTTCATTGATACTTGACATTGTAAACTTTTTTGCATTGTGACTATGAAGTAATCATGACATTCCTTTATCTATGAGCATCATTATAAAGACTTTGCATATGACAAAATGTTGTCCCTTATAGAAGATTATGTGGACAAAGCAAGCAAAAATCCCATGACACAGATATGGCATTACTTTCTTGTTCTTCATTGTAATCAATATTCACTGTACCTTCTGATGATACTCTTATTAAAGTACATGAATGTACTTAGCTTCCCAATTTGTATGGCTATAATTATCTTTGCTCTTGATGACTGAGCATTGTAATCTCTACTAATATCATTTTATTGGTTCACTAAAGTAAATGATTTTTCTGCAATGTAATCCTATATGTACTTAGAATATACATAAAAGGCTATGCATACATTATGATGATACAATCATTTCTCTCATATGGGGTTGTTTTCTAGTACTTATACAAAACACAATATAGATCTCATGATATTTATACTATTGATACCACTATTATGAGTTGGGATCAATCTTTGTGGGAGACACATTTTCCACCACTCATGTTGTAATTTTATGAATCAAAACAACATTGTTTTTCCTGTATCTGCACAAGAAACAAACAAGTTAGAAAAAACAATGAAATTGATGATCTTTCTTGATGATTTGATCTGGTAGTTTTTTCATTTATCTTTCAAATAATGATTAGGTTGAATTAATTTGATAATAATTGCAAATTATATATCTGTTGATAAGCATGTAATTGGATCGCATGCCTTGAGCTCTAACAAAAAAAATTCAATCAATTGCAGGTTCATTTGGAACTCAGGAGCAAGAGGAAACATTGAAGACATTGAAGATCACGTTGGAGAGTAATGAGTCAACCCTACATCAGCCCTTAAGGCAATGATAGACATGACCTCCTCTTATGTGTTTTTCTTCTTTTAGTTGATCTTCAGATGTATGATTTACACTTATTTTTGAATTAAATCAACTTGGTCACTCCCACGGTTTGTGTGGGATTACAAAAACACTTCTTTTAATAAATCAGTTATTTCATGATATGTAATGACTTGTATATCAGTTTGAACTTGTTCTCAATTACACAATCTGAAATAACTTAAAATGAATCTACTCAAAGCACATGTTTTGTAATCAAATGAAGTCGTAATTTCTGCATTATTGCTCCATAACTTTCAATTCATTTCTAATAAACAATAGTAACACACATTGTAGATGAATAATTCAACTTCACATAAAAGACCTTTGAATTTTTGTTTTCTAAATGAAACCTGTTTGCTGCTTTGTCTGGATTGTTCAATAGTTTCACTCAAACTATTTGGATGATTTTGATAAATCATTCTTAAACCTTTTCATTTGGAAAGAAAATGTTCAAAGGATGTCTACGCATCAAAATTTTATACCCCATGACACAATTATCCACTAAAACCTCACTAATTTGTGTGGGAAGCAAAAAAATAGTAATATTTCTGGCGATCTCTTAAGGGTGTTTTTCTGCTAAACAAATAAGGCCAGTTTCCTTGCTTATCCATTGGGTATGGAGTCCATTTCTTCCCTTTTCTGACTCAAAAGCTTAGTATAGATCTCACTCATATTGTTGTAACTATTTGATACTTTGTTTTAACTAATTATAGTTCCATTGAGTAAACATGTGTTGTTCATGACATCAAATTCTCCATTCCATGTTATGAATGAGAGATGTCTAGTTGATTGAACTATAATGATTAATAGTAAAGCTCTCTTTATTCCCCCCTAGAAAAACTCAAAGTAAACTAACCAACTATGCAAAAAAACACTTAGGGAAAACAAAGATGCAACTAATCTATGTGCAAAAGCACTTATTTGACATCTAGAAACTACTCAAATATGTATAGATTCAGATCATACCTCAAAATCAATACTTGAGGTGAATCCCATTCACTAGGATTGGCTATGATTCACCATCCAATTTAGATAATTGGAAGGCACTATGTTGTTTACGCTTAGTAATAATGTAGGGCCCACTCTAGAATGCATCTAACTTGGAGTGCTTTCTAGGTCTTCTTTTAAGTTCATCCCACTTCAGCACTATATCACCTTCCTAGAACACTCTTGGGGATGCCCTTTTATCAAATGACCTCTTCATTTGAGCTTGGTGTTGCTCAATATTCTTCATTGATTATCCTCTCATCTCCTCTAGCTCAATCAACTGAGCCAATCTTGTTGTCATAGGTTCTTCTTCAATCATGTCAAGCTGATTGACTAAATCAAGGGTTGGAAGTTCAAGGGATATAGGCAACCTTACCTCTTTTACATACACAAGTATGTATGGTGATAGTCTTATTGACCTTTTCGATGTAATTGTATCAGCCCATAAGGCTCATTTAAACTTGGTATTCCATGCTCTCTGGTTTCCTTCCACTGTTCTTTTGATAATTCTTTAAAGATTCTTATTCTTGGACTCAGTCTATCCATTGCCTTGAGGATAATAGTTAGAATAAGTATTTGGGTAAACACCATTTCTAAAAACCCAATTAGATACTCTAGTTCCTATTAAAGCAAGTGCATTATCTAAAACTATTGACTTGGGAACTCCAAAACTTGTAATCATCTCCTCATAGAAGTTCAGGACAACTGTCTCATTAGCCTCTTTAAGTGTCATAGCTTCAATCCACTTTGAAAAGTAATCAGTGGCTATGAGAACCCACTTGTGGCTTGCACTTGAAGGTGGGTTTATGAATCCAATGGAATCCAAACCCCACTTCATGAAGGGTTGTTCAATCTAAATTGGTTGCAATGGAAGGGATGCCAACTTCTCTTTTCCTACAAATATGGCACACTCCTTGCATTTTCTTACCCATGAATGGGAATCTTTGAAAAAACTAGGCTAGTAATAGCCTCCTTTCATGATCTTAAGAGTTGCAGTTCTTGGAGAGAAATGACCCCCATCTGATCCTTCATGAAAATCATGTAAAACTTTATCAACTTGATCAACTTCTATGCATCTTAGCAAAAGACCATGGAAATATTTTCTAAAAAGAAAACCATTCAAAAGAACATAAGGTATAGACTGTAGCCTATAGTACCTTCTTTTTGATTTAATCAAACTAGGAGGACACTCACCAGTTAACAAGAAATGAGTCCTTTCTTGCACTCAACCTCTAGAAGAAATAGGTGCAACAATTTTTTCTTCATCCCGAAGATCTAGGACAACCTCTTCTTCCTTGTATGTATTGTTGTTATTATTTCCAGCAAGTTGCTCACACAAAGCCTTACCTATTACCAGCTTGGTGACTTTGATCTCAATATTGTATTCCATTACTTTAGTCACCCAACTAGCTCTTTTACTACTCAAGTCCCTGCTAAGCAAAAATTCCTTAACTAAAGGGTAAGAAACCAGTAACTTAATCTTATTGCTAGAAAGCACGTGTCTAAATTTCTTCAAACTTATGATAATAACAAGTACATGCTTTTCAAAAAAGGAATAATTAAGCTCATAATCCTTAAGATCTTGACTGAAAAAATCTAAAGGTTGCTCTAAATCATTACCATTTTCCTGAATTAGCATAGCTACAATACTATCAATGTCCCAATATGCATACATTATAAAATCTTTTGAAAAATTTGGGTTCAACAGAGTAGGATAAGTTGCAAGTGCTTCTTTGATGAGCTCAAAGCTCCTTTTTTCTTCCTTATTCCAACTTAAAGAACAAAAATTTCTTTAACATTGAATTCAAAGGTACTAATAAATCAACAATATATAGAATAAATCTTCTAACAAAGTTGATTCTACCCAAGAAACTTCGCAACCCTTTTCTTGTTTGTTGGTAAAGGAAGAGAAAGAATGACACTTACTCTCTCTAGATCTATGGTGATGCCATGTTTTGATATAATATATCTCAAAAACTTACCTTCATGTACAACAAACACAAAATTATTTGGGTTGAGAGGTATACCAAACTCTCTACACCTTTCAAAGATTTTCCTTAAGTGATCAAAGTGTTCATCTGAATTTTTTGAAAAAATAGTTATGTCATCCAAATAAACCAGTACAGTTTTATACATCAAACCTTTAAAAGCCATGTCCATCAATCTCTAAAAAGTAGCTCCAACATTTGAAAAACCAAATGGCATCTTCTTGTAAGCCATTGTGCCCCATTTGGTTGAAAAAGTTGTCTTAAAATGATCTTCTTCTTTAACCAAGATCTGATTATACCCTGAGAAGCCATCTAATAAAGAAAACCTCTCAACACCTACTGGTAGTTTTTACTATAACCGAGCTTATCTTCTAATCTACCTATGGAATTGCCAACTCCAATCAGGGGCAACTCGAAGGGCCTGGACCAATTGACAAGGGTTCTAATAAACCTCTTACAATTTGGGCTCTGCAAGACCTGAGAGGGTGATCCCCTTAATGTGTTTATAACCTTTGCACAAAACTTATAAACAATATCAATAATAATAGATCATCTCATGTAATAGCTCAACATAACAGATAGTACTGAAACAAATTGGTTGTTCATCAATAATATCAACTATTTGGAGCATGAGATACTACAACAACATTACACAACTTAAGATAGTCATTGATT
This sequence comes from Sequoiadendron giganteum, assembly GCA_007115665.2. NCBI lineage: Eukaryota > Viridiplantae > Streptophyta > Pinopsida > Cupressales > Cupressaceae > Sequoiadendron > Sequoiadendron giganteum. The sequence goes on from CM021108.1 coordinate 100,055,930, forward strand.
TTGCAATTTGTAGCAAGCTCTAAGCAAAGACAAACTAATACAAAACCTCACAAACAAGTACAATTTAGACCAGTGCCATATACCATTAGAGGAGTCAAATTCATAAGCACTTAAGGGGTCATGACAGATTTAGAGACATAACATATAAGATCTCAGATAATATTGCCTTACAATACCATCAACTTGTATTCTAACCCAATACTACTTATCAAATCCTTACATAAACATATCCACCTATATCCTCACTTAAGCATTTTAATTAATTCCTTGAATTAAAGCTGAAATGAGAATCATACACAACCACAACAGTGAGATGAACAAAATAAACCTTGATCATTTTATTCAAGAAAATGATATGTTCATACAATGGAGAGACATGAGCTCAAAATGAGTAATTTCCATTCAAATGCTAGTACTGTCCTGAAAACATTAAGCATTCATGAATTTAAAACCTACCATAGAAATGACACAAAACCTGAAAAAAACATTTCCACTAAAACATCAGGCTCTTTACAATTCACTCTGCAACCTTACTTAGACTCGACCTAAAATTATCTAACTTGCTAACCTGTATTTCTGGCCTTGAAATCCTTCTTATAGAGAATGAAGGAGAAAACAAGCATCGGGCCAAAAATACACATGTCACTGGTCATTTGGACCGCCCTGTGACAATTCAAAAAACTTTTACAATAGCTGAGTCCTTGGAGAATCTTCTTGTTTATCCCATCTGCTGAAAATGGTCGATGCATTGACCAAATCTTCAAGAACCCACGCCAAAAATTGCCACCAAAATACAACAAGAAATTGTTGTAACTGCAACGGCTGAGTTGTTAACCACCAGTAGCCAATTTTGTCTTACTCTTCCTCGGTTAAGTATTTTTTCACCCATATCTGATATTCCTCATCCGTAGGCCAATCAAAATTCACCACCTCATTCACCTTAGCACTGTATGGTGTATATTTTACTGCTACTTGATTTGCCTCTCTTTCAAAAGACTCCAAAAATGTGTTGGTGCTAATGATTTTGTCAACATAGCTCACCAACAAGTCATAGTATGAGTTATCACAAATAAATTTGATTTGTGCATTAAGGACCTCATCTGCTCTATCTTGCCATTGTTGTAGTGATTTAACATTTCCTTGTGCATCAATTATATCTAGTAGAGATGTATCACTCCAATCATCAAACCCTTTTACCAGTTCCTTAATTTTCCTACTCAAATCATCTGGTAAGGCTTGAAAACCTTACAATGATTTTACACATATTTGAGTAGGCCTTAATGATTGGGGCCTATTGTCTGCATCAAATATACATGCCTTATACATAATATTTAGGTCATTGGCCATAGGGATCCTTTTCTCAACTAAAGGAAAAACTATTTCCTGATCCCTAGTAATGTTTTTTATTGCATCGAAGAATAAAGAATATAAAGAATAAACTGATGGTAATCTACCATCAACCCTCTCATCCAGGTCCCTCAAGATTGTGTCAACTTCATTTTCCTTGGAAACTACTCCCTCCTCACTTGCTTATAAAGTTTCTTGTAACTCTTTAATCCTATTGAGCATCTGCTTCTCAGTGGGATTTGTAGAGTATTCAATCTCTTCTTCAACTGGCTTTAATGTAGGACTAAGAGTAGGAGTTTGGATGGGGGAACCCGAAGTAGAAATAATTGGAGAAGTTGGAGGTACAGATCTTGATGTAGAAGGTAGTGTTATGATACCAGGAGCACTTGAAGACTCCCCCACTTGTCTATACTTCAACCTATCTACCTTAGTTTGCAACTGAAATTCCTTTGCTGCAACCTAACGTACTCTCCAATTATAAGGTTGTACTTCTCCACTAAGCTCTTCTTCTCAGCTTCTTCTCTCTCAGCTATCTTTTGGGCCAATTTGGCCACATTTATAGTCAAGTTTTTAGCTTATGTAGTTAAATGTTTAGAAGCTCTCTTGATTATTAACCCTCCCCTTAGGTTCGGGCTAATATCAGTAACATTTGGCTTTCTGCCCTGAGGTGCCAATGCCCAAATTGCTAGGGTCTCATACTCCTCACTAAAAGAAAAATCTTGGAGTGTTTCCTTGACCTCTTCCTTAGTGTTCTGCATGGGATGCTTAAAATTTAAAATAGCATTGAATGCTACTGCATCTGCTATATCCCATTCAGGAAAAATTGGAACACCAACTTGAGTCACTAATTTCCTTCCCTCCTCAGGAGTGATAATTTTGAATTCCTCCATCAATTCAACCTTTACCTCATCACCATTCTCCTGATTAGACCTATCAGGCCTTAATTCTCTTCTCTTCTTGCATTTGTCTTGGTATTATTCTAGTTTCATCCTCCACTCCAGTTGCAAGAAAACTGGAGTTTTAACAAATGCATCATCATCTAAGAATTCCTTGCATGCATCCATTTCGGCATGTTGCACACATTGGCCCTTCACATCCATATCAGAAAAAATTAACTGGGTTGATCTAGGAGGGGAAGGGATACCAACCTGCATGTCTTGATATGTGACAATTATTTCATCCATCAGAGTCTCTTGTGCTTCCCCAACTCTTTGCCTCTTAGGGCTTGGTTCTGATGGTGGCAATGTAGGATCATCTTCTAGTGGTGAATCCAAATAAATGATCTTTATCCCTCCAGGTGCTTTGGTCTTCGGACCTGACTGTGCTGATGTCTTCATTATTTGTTTTCCTTTCCTATCTACTTCCTCCTCATCACTACTATCATTTCTCTTCCTTTTATAAAGAGGCCAATGCACCGTGGGTTGATATGCCAGCCTAGTTTCTATAGGCCTCACCTCTGGTCTTTGTATACCAAAATCTAACTCCAAGTTGACCCTCTTGGTCATGAAAGTACCCATGATATCCTTGAACGTGTCCATCAAGAAGTCAATTTTCTTGTGGAATGGGGTGAATTCCATTAATGGATCATATTTGGGATCCATTTTATGCAATATAGCCAATAGCTTCTCATATGCAATCCATTTTTCTTTATTCAATTCCTATATGTTTAAATCAAATTCATTCCTAATTAGGTCCTCAGGAAAATTGAACTCATGTGCAAACCTACCACCCTTAATCGATTGCCTAAAAAGGGAAAAGAAACCCTTAGGGTCATGCTACCGCTTGGGACCACACCTCAAATGAAAATCATCGAAATACCTTCCAAAGTGGATGCATCTACCCTTGGAGAAAACAAAATCAGACACAACAGTATAATCAGGGAAAAGAGTCCCTTTTCCCTTCCTTGTTAGGTTGTCTTCATGAATACAAACCATCTGCAACATGACCTCAACAAACCCTATTCTTGATGGCACATTGAAAGGGAGGATATGTGGAGTTCCTTGGAAGCCACACACCCTTAGAATAGTGTTGACTGGGTACAAGATGATGTCACCCCAATTGTGACAAATTTTTAAATCACGCTTCCTCTCCTTCAGTTTGAGAAAGTGATGCAAATCCTCAGGAACTCTAGGCACATTTACTATCAACCAAGCCTTGAGCCTGGAAGCAAAGAAATTGTCAAATTGCACAAAACTAGCATTTTCCCTGTTGTAGGATAAATCTGCAGTCCAAGCTTGCACCGGTAATCTTTCTCCATTAATCTTCTGCCTAAACTCCATCCTCTTTGAGAAGAAGTCAATATTCTTATACAAAAACATATACATTAACAGGGAATACCATAAGAAAGGAGTGCCAGTATCCCCTATCTGCAACTTTAACAACCCTTCATGAATCTTGTCTTCCATAAAAGATGCAAAATCATAAACCATAGAGAAATTGGGGTGTTGTATTTGGGCCCCCATAAACATATAAGCAATGGGCATTAGTGTGTTAGGGCTGAAACCTAGAATCTGGTATAATGAATAGAATGTGGCCAAAAAGTGTTTTGCAAAGAAACTTAGCCTGAAAGGCTCCTGGTCACTTGGGCTGATATGTATTGTTGAACCACCTGCCCTTGCCAGATGAGGAGGAAACAACTTCAACCTAAAGAGTGGCTTTGATTTTGCATACTCTTGCTTCATCTCCTCAAGATTAATTTGAACCAAGAACAAACTAGGTTCATTTAGGTCAAACACTTGTTGAATTTCTTCCCTGCTCACACTTAACAAAATTCCTCTGTCATTGTCCCTTATTACCCTTGTAACAGGGTCATAGCATGTTGCCATCGCCCTAAGCAGGTCCACATTGGGAAACACATTTGGCACTACTAGCTTCCCCATGTCATATCTCCAACCATTAGAGAAAGGGTGAGCTAAATTACATTGTCCATACCACAGTCTAAACATTTCCAAACTAGTCATAGTAACCCTAGCATCTGCAATGTTGTAACTCTTGCATACTAGTCCTTCACCTAGGGTTCTTCCATTCATTAAAACTAAACCCCTCCTCTTATCATTTATCGATCGTGGGAGTTGATCCAAGAAATCATCATACAAATTCCTCTATAAATAATCAACCTGGCCAGAATGCTGCTTTGGTAGTGCCAGCTCAAATAAAACTAGGGCTTCCTTAAAATCTCAAACTTTGAACAGACAAGAGCTACTCAAAAAATGAAAATAGAATAGAACCTTGCAATTTCCCACAATTCAACAAACTAGTAACCCTACAACAATAGTCAATAGGCTTTCTGGCAAGCACAGTGCAATTCTTCACAAAACCACAGTCAAAATAACTAAAGCAGTACAAAGAAAAACTCACGAAATTGTGCTTTGTAGAAGCCAAATTCTCCCTGTGATTGCCTGAAAACTTGTTCCTAGCTCTGAAATTGCTTTGCGAAGGTGCTTGAATACTTTGTGGTGAAATAAGATGAAGGAAAAATGCTTTATGTCAATCGAATTGAGCCAGTAAATGTCTCATCCACCATTAAATCTTACTTGCTTGTCGCACCAACGATTCCAATCGCATTTGATGCGAATTTAAATTCTATCCATCGATGATCCAAGTGGATCTTGGAAAACTTGAAAGTTTCACAATCTCATAATCTCATGAAACCAGCATCATCACGTAGAGCTCACTAACACGGTCCTAACACAACTTGAATAGGCTCAAAAGGAGTCCATATGCAAAAGTTATGCACAGTCAAAGGTCTGGTCAAACAGGCGACTCAGGGGGTCAGGAAAAAGGAAAAAAATTGATCATCTCAAAATGAGACAAAAATGACACCAAGTTGTAGAGCTCGTCGCGCTGATTCCAGAACTATATTCGGTTTCAAAAACGGAGTCTGTATGAGCAAAATAGAGCCGGTCAAAGTTTTCAGACAAAAGGAGTTGACCAATCAAAATGATGATGTCAGCATGACACGTGGCAAGGTGACATCAGCAGGTGCAGTTGGCATAGACCAACCAAGTGGTGACATGTGGCAAGATGTTGAGGTGGCAGGCATAGGTGGTACGGGCCAACCACATATGACATGTGTCCATCTATGAGCAAATAATGTTTTGCCATGTGGCCCAATTGTTGGGTGCCACGTGGCACTATTAGAATGTCCTCCATTGCTGCTGTTATAAAAATTCGATGGAGAGGTTTGAATCCTTGGCCTCTTCCTTCCCATTTCCAACACTCCACCAATAGACCACATAACTTCCTTATCAATAAAAGTGGGAGCAGTTTTATATAAACATTGAATAAAGCTACTTTTTGGGAGTAAAGGAGATTCAAACCCCTAACTTTCCTCCTACAAATCCGCCCAACCACCATTAGGCCATATCCGGTTGGCAGAACTTTAGGGAACCTTTTTTTTTTTTAAAGAAGAATAAAGTCCGAATCTCTTTATATTTGAAATTTTAACCCCTTAGGATTTAAATAGCCGATTTATGAGATATTAAAGGGCTTTTGAAAGATTTTAAAGGATTTTAAAAGGGATTTTATGATTTTTTAAAGGAGATTATATGAGGGAATTGGGGATTTTAAATGATTTTTATTGTAAAAGGGGGGATATTATGAGATTTATTTCTTGTAATAGAAGATATGGGTATATTTGCAAATCATATGGTTTTAGCCATATTGAGTAAATTGTTTTGTATAAAAGGGGGAGAGTTTTGGCTTGAAGAAAATCAAGTCTACTTGGAGAAATAATTCCTTTGTGAGAGTTGAATTCTTTTTGAGAGGAAGAATTGCAAGGTGTTGTTATATAGCAAAATTGTAAAAGTGAGAGATTGTGAGGAATTTTGTGCAGGTTTTGAAGCTTGAATATTGTAAGAAGGCATTTTCAGGTGCTTGGCGATATTAATAAAAGTGGTCCTACATTGAGAAGCGGACCCATAGACGTAGTCTTGATTGGACGAACTCCGTTATCAACTTGCGTCTGATTCTTCTATCTTCTATCTTAGTATTCTTCTATCTCCTGTCTTACATTCTCTCTAATTTCTTTTCAGTATTTTTCAATTTTGCATTTAAGTTCTAATTACAACTTTTTAGTAATTAGTTAATTTCATTGAGTTCTGTAAAGGATTAAGTGAACTTGTTCTATAATTTCAACGGTTAAACAACATAATCACGTAATTGTGTTTGGATTGGGGAACAACTATAATTAGGATTAATTTGCAAGTTATTTTGTAAACCTCTAATTATAGATCAGTCGATCTGTCATCTTTGTCAGATCATCGAACGACTGCCTTCAAAAAGGCTGATGTAATATCCATCTTAGCCCCGAGGGCCCACCACAATATGCAGTGCCAAAGGAGTACACGTGGCGCTTGCCCATGATATCACAATGCATAAACATCTTGCATCTTTCGATCACGCGATGGTGTGCAACCGTTGATTTGCACCATCGGCGATCGTGTTCATTCATAGCAGTCACCAGCATTGAGCATAACCATCGAGCAACTTTTTCATCAAGATTATAACATATCCGTCGATCTTGAGCATGTGCATCCTTTAGCCGCTTTAGTAACCTATAATATAATGTATTTAAACTTCGACATAAATATTAAAGCATTTTGACTATTCTTTTGGGCCCTGCCAGCTGATACACGTGGTGCCCGCTCGTGATATCACAATCTGTTGTAACTCAGTTGTGGGGTCATCACGGGATAGCAGGGAACGACTGAGATCAACCGATGATTGATCAACGGTCGTTAAAATTTTCTCCTTGCAACATAAAACATTTATTAATATGGACAAGGGGACACCGCCTAGGTCGACGACAAATGATGGCTTAATGTTATTTTTAAACATAGGGCACGGGCCAACCTAAACTTAGGAAATAATAAAGTTAGGAAAAATATTTAACTCAGTTTATAAAAAGGGGCCCGACCTAGACAAAGCAATGGGACATAAGTCATTTTAACACCCACTTCCAAAAAGGTAACAACCGAATAGATTTCACCCAAGGTATTACATAGAACATTAGGATTTTCATGAAAGCCAAGATAATACCCAACCTTAGGTTCTCCCAAATAGTATGACAGACTAGGAAAAAGGAAAACATAAATGGAATTCAAAGAGAAAAATTTGAAGCTCCATCAATAGCTCCAGTTGGGAACGTTCATTCCATTGGAATGAAGCGAGAATTCAGAATCTTAGGTAGAGCAAACCAATTACAGAGACGGCCAAAAAGGATTGTTCGAACAAAACAATCCAACTAAAAGGAAACCTACAACTAACATATATACAAATCTAAGCTATTGTTCATGGAAAACAATATTTGAAGTGAAGTATAATTTCAAGAATTGTCCATGAACTATAAATTCTAGAATGTCACCTATCTAATCTTGGAGAAAGTATGAATCATCTCCCCACTTACTACTTATTAAGAATAGACCCAACCGGATTGCATCAAATTTACCATGTTTTCCTTTATCTTCCAATATGGAATTCCACATCAAGACCAGATCTCCATCTTGGAAACTCCTCACAGTTGTCTTTTTGTCATATAATTTTTTTACTTGCAACTGCAATTTAGCATTTTTTATTTGAGCTTCCCTTCTGGTCTCATCCAATTCTATGAGAGCTTCCACTCTCAATTGCATTTCATCATCTATCTCATTATCATACATCTGGACAAACTTATACATCTCCATCAGGTTGTTTTGGGGTAACCTTGCATTTATCCCATAGACTAAGTCAAATGGGGCACAACCTATTGCCTTCTTCATAGTTACCCTGTCTTCCCAGACTGCTAATCTCAATTTAGAATCCCATGCTTTCTTATTTTGATCTAGGATTCTCTTAATAATCTTCATCAAGCTTTTATTGCTTGATTCTGCTTGTCCATTTCCTTGTGGGTGTTAAGGTGATGAGTAAGAGACTTGGATGCCATTCTTTTCATAGAACTCCATGTATTCTTCAGACCTAAAACACATTGCATTGTCCGACACAATCCTCTCTGGACATCCAAATCTAGTCGCTATATTACTCATTAAAAAATCAATTACCACCTTACTAGTTGCTTTCTTTGTTGGAATTGTTTCCACCCACTTGGTAAAGTAATCAGTGGCCACCAATATCCATGAATGGCCTCCACTATATTTACATGCTATTTCTCCTACAAAATCAATACCTCATTGCTAGAATGGAGATTGCACTACAACTGGTTTTAAAGGTAAGTTACCAAAAAATTTCAACTTACCAGAGAAACGTTGAAAAGCATCACATGTCTTCACTAATTGGTGTGCATCCTTAAAAATAATAGGCCACCAAAATCGAACCCTCATTACTTTGTGTGCAGTTGTTTTGGCCATATAACACCCTCCACAAAATCCACTATGCATTTCATTTAAGATTTCTTGTGCTTGATCTTGGTCAACACACTTCAACATGTCACCTTCTCCATTTCTCCACCAGAGCTTTCCTACTATGATAACATATTTGATAGCATGTAACTTCAATTTCCTCTTTTCATTTTCATTCAAATTATCAGGAAATCTCATCTTTTGTAAATAATAGATCACACCTTTGTACCAGTCAGAATGTTCCATGTCACATATGTGTGATCTGTTCTCTTCTTCAAGAAAATTTATCTGATTTGCTTCCACATTACTTTCGGCCATAATCTTGGCCAATCCTTGTCCTCTCACTAGCTTAGTAATCTAGATTTCAGTGTTAAACTCTTGGATCCTATTGATCCATCTGCATCTTCTTCTTAAAACTTCCTACTGTATGAAAATGTTCTTCACAACAGCACTGGGTACATAGGCAATTATAGTAGCTCCCACCAAATAAGTCCTGGAATCCTTTACTGCTTTTACTAATGCATATGCCTATTTTTCATTTATATCATATTTGAGTTCTACAGCCTGCAAGGATTTTCTGAAAAAATCTATAGGCTATTCAAAACCTTCTGCATTCTTTTGCAACAACACAACTGCAATTGTGTGGAAAGAAGCGAATGAAAAAATCTGTAATGGTTTAGAGAAGTCAGGGGTTCTTAACACTGGAGATTCCTTTATAGCTTGCTTAATGGCTTGAAAAGCCTATACTGACTCCTCTTCCCATTCAACCTTGGCCCCCTTCTTAAGCTTCTTAGAAATAGGGCAAACTATTTCAGCAAAATTTGTTATGAATCTCCTTAGGAAATTGATCTGTCCAAAGAAAGATTGTATCCCTTTGACATTTCAGGGTTTTGGGACCTTATCTATTGCAATTACCCTTTCTAGATTAATTTTGAACCCCATCCTTAGAAACAATATGTCCCAATTTTTTTCCTTCCCTTACCCCAAAAGCACACTTCTTTAGATTCAAAGAAATACCATATTCTAGTGCCCTAATGAATACCTTTTCCAAATGTTCACAATGATAATCTTATTTCTTGGAATTTGCTATTAAATCATCTTGATATATCACCAAAAACAAGTTAATGAAATCAGAGAATGCCACATCCATGGCTCTCTGGAAAGTAGCCCCTACATTTGTTAGACTGAAAGGCATTCTCACATAGACATAAGTTCCCCAAGGTGTAGTGAAAGTTATCTTAAACTGCTTAGACTCCTTAACCATGAGCTGATTGTAGCCAGAGAACCCATACATCATAGACACTAACTCACAATGTGTCACTCTCCGCAACATGGCTTCCATGTTTGGTAATGGATAGTTGTCCTTCAACGAAGACACATTCAAATTTCTAAAATCCACACATAACCTAATGTCTCCATTCTTCTTTCTCATAGGTACTAAGTTTGACACCCAAGATGAATGTCTGATTGGCTTGATAATCCATGCATCTCTTAATTTCATTAATTCTTCCTACATTTTTGGGGCCAAGGTAGGATTAATAGGTCTTTGCTTTTGCCTAAAAGGCTTGACACCTTCACTCAAAGGAATTTCATGTTGAAATAAATCCTCCCTATATGCCTTGAGATCATCACAAGAACAAGCAAACACATGTCTGAACTTCCTTAATAGGTCAATTAACATCCTTCTCACCTTTGGTGAAAATTTCTTTCCAATATACACCTTTTTTGGTGAGGCCTCTGTTCTAAGGTTTGTCTCTTCTAAGTCATCAGGATGAGAGGCAACATGATTAGCCTTTGTCCTATCCTAATTATCAAACACTCTTTCAAGAACAACCAGACCTTTAGGAATTGTATTGGTCTTTAACTGAATAAATTCATTACCAAACACAATATCCTTACCATCAATCTTTTCAACAAAAGCTCCAAAGTCAATTTCTTGACTTTCATATTCATCCACACAATTTAAGAACCTCAATATATCATCATCACTATCAAAAACTTACTAGTTTTTGATATTATCAGGAATGGATGGCCTTGTTTGCACCTCAACCTTTGAAATTCTAGCATATGTCATGTCATCTGGTTTTAATGCAATGTTTTCTAGAAAATCTTCCACCTTATTATGGCCTCGTTCCATCCATTTTATACCAAAAGCATCAAAGTTTTCCAATTCATCCCAAAAAACATTTTTATACTATTTTAGCCTTTTATTCTTTGACACATATCTAGATCTGACTTGGGAAATCACAAGCTCAGAATCTCTAATTACCTTGAGCTTCTTGATCCCATATTTTTCAGCCAATCTCAGCCCTAATAACAAGGCTTCATATTCAGCCACATCGTTGGTGCACTCAAATAACAAAGTGAAAGAAAATTTGAATGTCTTTCCACTTGGAGACCTTAGCAACACACCTATACTAGATCCCTCCTTTGAACTTGCACCATCAAATTATATAGTCCACAAGTCATCAGATTCTAACAATTTTTTTACCTCTGTATCAATTGGTGTGGTAGGTTTATCATAATTACTAGGGGATTCCTCAACCCTGATTTCATTTATGCCACTGTCAATAAAACATGTCATATTCTCAGCCAAGTCATGCTCAATCACATGGGACACTTTTGACTCCCTTTCAATCTTGACATTCTTACCATCAATGTAGAAAGTAGCAAATGACAAATCACACTGCATGTTACCTCCCATTGATGCACTCCATTTTCTTGACAATAGCATCCCAAAATGAGGTGGGATGTCTGCAACCAATATAGTCATGGCTAAATCTTTCTCAAGATACTGAGTCATTTTATAAGGAAATTCTTTAATAGTCCTAATAATTGTCACTTCTCTTGAATCTAAAGCATAGCATTTACCTTGAGTAGTATCTAGTGTCAAACCCACTGCCTCCATGATTTTGACTGGCATAACATTATTGGACACCCCTGAATCTATCATGCAATTTCTCAAAGTTTTCCCATTGATATCAACACTTAAGAAAAAGGGGTTTATATTTTCAAGGCACATGTTAATAGAATTCCTTAAGTACACAGGGGGAATTTGTGACACAATTCCCTCCACTTCTTTATCTTTTCTTTCCTCTTCATCCTTTGCTTCTTTACAATTACCTTGTTCAATTTTGTTACTAGCCACTCCTGTAATCAAGCCTATTTTTATTTCTTTATGCTCAGTTATTCTCATCATTTCCAGAAAAGGTACAAAATTTTTGACCTGAGACAACACTTGAAACATATCTAAGGGTGTATATTTGGGCAAATCAGAAATCATACTTTCATCATTTCCTTTCTTCTTTGGTTGCTTACTTCCCTCAGGTTTCTTTTGCTTCTTATCTTCTAAAGCAAGCTCAACAAGTTTTGTCACCACTTTAGTCTTTACTAATGATAAAGTAACATCTTCCCGAGGCTTTGAAACTTCAGTCTTTTTTGTCCAAACCTTATCATTCTTAACCTCCTTGATTTTGAAAGTATCCTTCTTGCTATCCACCTTAACACCTTTGTTTTTATCCTTTTGTTCTTTGATAAAGAGGCCATTAAGTTTACCCTGTTCACCACTCATAGTTCTATTTCTTAACTAAAGTGAACTTCTCATTTGAGTAGCCATTTCCTCAGTCAACCGGGCAATCTCATCTTCTGATGGTCTTCTGAAGGACACTGAATTTTCAACTTGCTCCATATTGCAAGCATGATGATCAAAATCGCCTTCATCATCAGAGAATACCTGTTGATGGTATGTTTCATTTCTCTGTCTCTGATTATCCACATCAGCTCCCAGTAATTCATCATCTGAAGAACACCCTGCTTCATCAATGTATGAACGAGCCATGCAGACATCTACATCACCTTGCTCATAATCAGGAGTCTGCTCATGAATATCTTCCTCTGTCCCTTTAGCAATAAGTAATTGGGCAATACCACAATAATTTTGATCATGTAGATGTTCACGCACCTCACACCATGGTCTATCTTGTACCAAATTTACTGAATGCTTCGGCAAAGGATCTGGTGTGTGCTGATCATTTTTAGACTTCGGATTAGGTAAAACTAGTTTTCCATCCTTCCAATTTGTGTTATAAGGATAATTTTACAGCCTAGGAGGTCTGTCATTCTTATTATACCGCTACTTCTCATTTCCTATACCTTTCTCTTGCTTGGAAACAATGTATTTTATGTCTTTCAAATTGCTGAAGACTTTATCCCATTTCTCATCATCCTTAGGCTTTGCAGCAGAGGCCTTCTCAGTCTTATCCTTAGGATTTTTAAACAGTGTGGGTTCTTCCCTCCTACCATACTTCCTAGATGCCTTCCTATTACTTTCAATATTTATAGCCACCCTAAAAGCATCTCTCATGGTTTGAGGGTCCTTATCTCTGAGGAGATATGCCATTTTAACATCAAAAGCATTGAAATAAATAGCTAAACAAACATTTTCACCAAGTCTCATCACTTGAAACAATTTATACATTGCCTTTTGAAACCTGAGATTAAACTCTATCACAGGCTCATTCAATGACTTATTGATGTTATTAAACTCATTTAGCATGAAACTAGCATTAGTTTTATCACCATATTGTTCCTTGAAGCACTTTTCAAATTCATCCCATGAACCAATACTAGCATTCGGTAGACCTCTATACCAATCCTTTGCATCTTCTGTCAGAGATTGTATAAAAAATTTCATTACTACATCTTCATGCTCTACCTCATAGTCATTTAGCATATCCATGAAAGCCTTTAGATGTTCTTATGCTATCACAACATTGTTCCTAGCAAATTTACTCATCTTTTCCATCAAGTTATTAGGGATAGGGTTAGGATAACCTGGGATACCATCAAAAAATAATTGCCTATACCTTTCCAATTGTATAGGTCTCCTTTGAATTAATACCTCAGTCTTCTGAGAGTCCACACCTGGACCCAAATTCTGAGTCTTAGGACCATCTTGATGTATATTTATAAACTTTGTTGCATGAAACTTTGGGCCCAAGGTGTTTGTGGTAATATCCTGACTGATTTTAGGACCATTTTTTAAATCATCTTGATGACTTGATGAAGTTGCAGCTTGTGTAATATCCACACTTGACATTTTTAGGAAACTTATTTTCTTCTTCATTTCTATATTTGCAGCCTCAATTTCAGTCCTCTCTAACTCTTCTGCTAGAGCCTCCCCTTCCCTCTTAACCTTTTCCAAGGCAGTCTCAACTTGTGATGACACATGTGGAAGGGGATCTTGTTTAGGATGGTGGGAAGCCACCCTCTCATTTATCTTAATTCCCTCAACCTTCTATTTTCCCTTATCCAAAATAGGCTTTGGGTTTGGATTACTTGGTTGGCGCTTAATAGGGGTCAAAGGCTTTGGGTCTATAGGCTTTGGTTGAGCATCATTTTGACCTACATGACTCATTTTAGACACTAGCTTCACCCCCTTATCAACAATTTCTCATACAAAAAGACCTTCCCCTTTTGGCTCAGGTCTACATTGGTTTAGGAGCTTCATTGTTGCCAACTGTCTAATTAATATATCCCTCTCAATCACAACATGCATCAGTTCTGCTTCCGTTTCCTTGTCCTTTTTCATTCTAATCTCAGCTTGTTTTTGGATCTCTCATCTTAAAGAATCAATATATCCAAAAACATCATCAGGATCAAGCAAGGTCATATCAGAACTTGATGTATCACTCAGGTCTATCAGGTTTACTTCTTCAAGTACATTCCTAGATAATAAAGGAGTTCCATCATCCTCAGAAGGAGGAGGAGGCACATCATTGTTGCATTCTTTGTGATGGCTTTAACTTCTACTCATACCTCTTCTCTTTTCAGTATATTGGTCACTAACGAGTTCCTTATTGTGACATGCTACATCCTCTTGAACAGGTGTATTAAATAATGCATCAAAAAATCCACAACTATTTGATTTTGAATGTCTAGATACTTTTTCAAGAGTCTCAGGGATAGAATGTAAGGGCTTATTTGTACCTTGCTGTACAGGATTCCTTGATGCAGGAGCAACATTGCTTGATTCTAGTTTCTTCTTTATCTAGTCCTTCTTCTTCATTTTAGGAAGTTCGCCTTCCAGTTTTTGTTCCGGATGATTCTTCATGAATGATCTGGTGTTCTTCATTCTTCGTGCTCATCCAAAGATCTTTCTAGTAATATTAATTCTTCAAATAAGAAGCACACTGGTGCAGAGACTTTAGAGTTGCCACCCAATTATCATGGGAATATCAATTGTTCAAAGACAGTTTGTGGAATTTAAAAGATCTTTTGAACTCTTGAACATACAATGTACAAAATTCTTCACGAAATGTTTGCAACTTTTGAACAATAGAAGAAATAGATATAGGAAACACAAAACCACGGGCTCGACCTTCAAATAATAGAAATACTATGATAACTCTATGCAAAATGGATAATCGACCCACTGACAAGAAATATTCAGACTAACTCCCCAACAGAGTTGCCATTTTGTTGGTAGTTTTTACTATAACCAAACTTATATTCTAATCTACCTATGGAATTGCCAATTCCAATCAGGGGTAGCTCAAAGGGCCTATACCAACTGACAAGGGTTTTAATAAACCTCCTACACTTTGGGCTCTGCAAGACCCGGGAGGGTGATCCCCTTAATGTGTTTATAACCTCTTCACCAAACTTATAAACACCATCAATAATAATAGATCATCTCATGTAATAGCTCAACATAATAGATAGTACTGAAACAAATTGGTTGTTCATCAATAATATCAACTATTTGGAGTATGAGATACTATAACAACATTACACAACTTAAGATAGTCATTGATTTTGCAATTTGTAGCAAGATCTAAGCAAAGACAAATGAATACATAACCTCACAAACAAGTACAATTTAGACCAGTGCCATATACCATTGGAGGAGTCAAATTCATAAGCACTTAAGGGTTCATAACAAATTTAGACACATCATATAAGATCTCAAATAATATTGCCTTACAATACCATCAACTTGTATTCTAACCCAATACTACTTATCAAATCCATACATAAACATATCCACCTATAACCTCACTTAAGCATTTTAATTAATTCCTTGAATTAAAGCTAAAATGAGAATCATACACACCACAACAGTGAGATGAAAAAAATAACCCTTGATCATTTTATTCAAGATAATGATATGTCCATACAATGGAGAGACATGACCTCGGAATGAGTAATTTCCATTCAAATGCTAGTACTGTCCTAAAAACATTAAGCATTCATGAATTTAAAACCTACCATAGAAATGACACAAAACCTAAAAATAACATTTCCACTAAAACATCAGGCTCTTTACAATTCTCTCTATAAATTTACTTAGAATTGACCTAAAATTATCTAACTTTCTAACCCGTATTTCCGGCCTTGAAATACTTCTTATAGAGAATGAAGGAGCAAACAAGCATCAGGCTAGAAATACACATGTCACCGGTCATTTGGATTGCCCTATGACAATTCAAAAAATTGTTACAACAGCTGAGTCCTTGGAGAATCTTCTTGTTTATCCCATTTGCTAAAAATGGTCGATGCATCGGCCAATTCTTCAAGAACCTGCGCCAAAAACTACCATCAAAATACAACCAAAAATTGTTGTAACTGCAACAGCTGAGTTGTTAATCGCCAGTAGCCAATTCTGTCTTACTCATCCCCGGTTAAGTATTTGTTCACCCATATCTAATATTCCTCATCCGTAGGCCAATCAAAATTCACCACCTCATTCACCTTAGCACTGTATGGTGTATATTTTACTACTACCTGATTTGCCTCTCTTTCAAAAGACTCCAAAAATGTGCTGCTGCTAATGATCTTTTCAATACAGCTCACCAACAAGTCATAGTCCGAGTCATCACAAATCAATTTTATTTGTGTGTTAAGGACCTCATCTGCTCTATCCTACCATTGTTGCAGTGATTTAACATTTCCTTGTGCATCAATTATATTTGTTATAGATGTATCACTCCAATCATCAAACCCTTTTACCAGTTCCTTAATTTTCCTACTCAAATCATTTGGTAAGGCTTGAAAACCTTGCAATGATTTTACAAATATTTGAGTAGGCCTTAATGATTGGGGCCTATTGTTTGCATCAAATCTAGAGGCCTTATACATAATATCTAGGTCATTGGCCCTAGGGATTCATTTCTCAACTATAGGAAAAACTATTTCCTGATCGCTAGTAATATTTTTTATTGCATCCAAGAATAAAGAATATAAAGAATAAACTGATGGTAATCTACCATCAACCCTTGATCTGTATAGGATCTAGACTAGATTGCAGTATTTAAATGCTTAATTTTTACAATGATTATTCCAAGTTAACTAAATCAAAATTAACTTACGGAAATAACAAAATGAAAGTAATAACAAGGTGATTATAACAGAAAGGAAGGAAATGAGAGAAAGAAAGAGAGAGAAGAAGAGAAGTGCAAACAGTGTTTGATTACGGAGTTCGTCACAAACGTGACTACATCTCCGGGTCCACTCCAATAGAGAGACCGATCCGATTAACTCCAAAATCAATTACAAAGCACCACAATCATTCTCCAAGCACTTCGGCAGCATAACAACGCTCTGACGTGCAAGAATGGAATCTCTACAAGACCTCTCTTCTGATTATCTCCACAGCTTCAAGACTTCGTCACCCGAAAGAAAACTTCATTCCACTCTCACCTCACACCCCTTCTTTTATACAAAGAATTTACTCAAATTGGCCTTTAACCAATTGATTTACAAAATATTCCCTATATCCCCTTTACATGGAAAAATACTTGAAAAATCCTGCATTATTTTCACTAAATCTCTCATAATTTGTTTAAGCCCCTTAACTATTTTATTCCCGGGCTATTATTGTTCTAGGAGGTTACAATTTAATCCTTAAAAGGATTAAAGCGTTGTTTGGTTCTAAGTTTAAGGGGATTTGTTTAAATTAGAAGGTTTCGGCTTTGAACCATACAACAAAACCAACCGTCGCCACTCATATGATAAACACGCCAACTGGCTTATCGGTGGCAATTGATTTTATTGGGCCGGCGGTTGGGGGTTCAACCCCGGCCGCTGGCTTTTTATATCCAACTTCCCGCCGCTCTATAACAAAACCAACCGTCGCTACATAGAGTTACAGCTGACTGTGTTGGTGCAACGGTGAGCCGGGATTCTCGCGCTCGGACGGTGGAGAGTTCGAATCCGCCGGACAACACAATTTTGTTTTAACAAACAAACCAAACAACTTACCCATCCGTAGGGGAAGAGGGAGGCCACGTGGCATGTCGAGGAGGTGCCACGTGGCGAAACTTGATTCGCTGCCAGAGATGACTGGATGCCGACATGTCTGCCAATTGGATGATGACGTGGAATTGACGTGGCATGTCGATGTGTCCGATGACGTGGCCACTGACGAGGCTGACTGTACGTTGACGTGGATGCTGACTGTGTGTACGATTGTACGGAAAGAACACGTGTCACCACCTGATAGGTTTCATTTCAGATTTTGTACCACGTGCTGACATCAGCTGTACGGATGATGATGTCATCACTGTACCTTCAGTCCACCAAGTCAACCTGAAACTTTGACCAGTTGTATCTTGAGCCTCCGATGTCAGATTTTGACGAAACGAACGCCGTTGGAAAGCTTGCAACGGGCTCTTCGCAATGATGCCAACTTCGACAACTTTTGACGACATCATTTTTTTCGCTTCCTGGACGCCCTCTGATCCCAGTTTGACCCAAGGTTTGACTGGCCATAACTTGCACAAACAGACTCCTTTTCGCTCCGTTTGAGTTGCGTTGGAATCAGGATGTCGATCTCTTTCTAATGGTGCAGATTTTGGAGAGAATGAGACACTTCAATTATCACTAAAAATATCCACCGGATCAGGCCTCCCCACTGAAGACCTTTTGGACCTCCAAAAGTGACATTCATTCTGACATTAAGTGAGGACTTGGCCTCCCCACTTGTCCTGTATCTTCTGTACATTTGAAAACCTGGCTCACAAGCACAATGAAGACTACAGAAATATTGTTGAACATAAACATTATTCTATCGCTTCCATAAGCTTCTACATCAACTGTCGTAGCCACTAACCAACAAATATTGACTAGCATCAAGCTGAACAATAATGCAAAAATGAAAGAGAATAAGTCAACAACACATCGATCCTTCACAATAGTAACATTTTTACCCAAGGATTCATCAATGCTTTCAAGCATCCTTTTCTCATGCTGTACTGCAAGTGCATCCTGCAACATCTGACCCTGGTTAGCTACTCCAAGTTCAAGTGTAGAACCACCTGTACTGATAGACATAAGAGTTAACTCTTTACTTGCATTAACTACCCTCTTTAACTGCCCTGTGTTTGCAAAAGAACGATCAGTCTTAATCCTGTGAGAATCTACAATATACTGAATGCCATCTTTAAACAAGTGATAATGATTCTTTTCCCTGTAGAAAATAGCTTTCCTGTCATATAAATAAGGGCTACCAAGCACTATCCCATAGATATCCAGTGGAACCACATCAAACTGTACTTCATCCACAAACTTACTAGTGATTGTGAATCTTAAAGTGCATTGTCTTGTTACTTGCAACTTATCATTTTCACAAATCCAGCCTAGTGGATAAGGTTTCTTATGCAATGTAGTTTTCAATCCCAAGTTCTTTACAACATTTTCTGAAATCAGATTAACTTGAGAACCACTATCTATGAGTGCATCGATTTTACTATTCTTAGCAACAACCCTTAAATGAAAAAGCTCATTCCTTTTCTTATCTTCAGAGAAATCATTAACTGTAGATGTAGAAGCACAACTAGCAACAGAAACACCAGAAATATGAGCTTTACCTTTTAGACCCATCGCTGTTATCTTAGTCTCATCATCTGAATCTGAACCAAGATCCATAACAACATTCATGGCTTTCTCCTTACCTTTTTGTTTCTGATTACGTTTTTGAGCCCACTTAGGCTTCAGTTCTAGATGCAACTGCCAACAATGTTCTTCATCATGACCTTTCTTGTCACAATGAGAGCAAGAAAGTTTATCATCCTTCTTAACTGTAGCTATCTTCTTTCCTTTCCCTGTCTCTGCATTCTTAGAAGATTTCTTTACATCATTATCAAACTTATCAATAAAAGATCCTTTACCCCTTGACTCTAAGTGGGTAGCTTGAACACAAACTTCATCCAAGTTGTTAGGATTCAAAACCAAAATAGAATGCCTAAGGTAGGAATGCAGACCTCCTATGTACTTCAACAAAGTGTCCTAGGTGTACAAAGGAACATTTAATGCAATAGCCCTTTTTCTAAATTCATGGGTGTACTCCTGGACAGATTGACCCTTCCCTTGCCTAAACATTTGCCAGTCCATCATTAACTGTTGCATATGGCCTAAGGGATAGAATTGCTTTTTAAGAGCATTAATAAATTCTGCCCAAGTTAAACTGACTCTACCATGTTGTGAAATTTCTGCCTTAGTCTTACTCTCCCACCAGGTTAAAGCTGTACCTCCTAACCGAAGAGTAGCTAATTGGATCCTATCAACATCATCTAATAGGTTCTGGACTCTACAGTAGACTTCTACTTGCTGAATCCAATCATCCAATTTTTCAGCATTAAGTTCACCACAATACTTTGGTAAATCAAATTTTACATCCAATTTAATTTTAGGCTTATACCCACTCTTGAAAGGATTAGAAGAAATAGAATGAGGAGAAGATGGAGAAGAAGGAGAAGAGGGAGGAGAAGAAGAAGAGGGTGGATCTGGTTGCTTGTCACCATCTCCATGATGTTTCCCTTTCTTGTCTTTGCAATCTTCTTGCTTTGACGAACCTCCTTCATGTCCTTTTCGCTCTTGTCTCTCTTGAAAAAGAATGTCCACCTTAGCCTTCATCTCAAGGAATGCTCTTCGAAATTCCTGCTCACTGATTTCTTCAGGAACCTCCATTCCAGAAATAGACATCTTCAGAAATGTTCTACGCTTCCCGATCTCAGGATCAAAGTCTTCAAGCTTGCCTTCGCCCTTCTGAATCCTGGATCTCGTTAGCATTCAAGAAAACAAATAACTGCAATAATAGTCAACTGAGCTCTGATACCACTTGATCTGTATAGGATCTAGACTAGATTGCAGTATTTAAATGCTTAATTTTACAATGCTTTTACAATGATTATTCCAAGTTAATTAAATCAAAATTAACTTACGGAAATAACAAAATGAAAGTAATAACAAGGTGATTATAACAGAAAGGAAGGAAATGAGAGAAAGAAAGAGAGAGAAGAAGAGAAGTGCAAACAGTGTTTGATTACGGAGTTCGTCACAAACGTGACTACGTCTCCGGGTCCACTCCAATAGAGAGACCGATCCGATTAACTCCAAAAATCAATTATAAAGCACCACAATCATTCTCCAAGCACTTCGGCAGCATAACAACGCTCTGACGTGCAAGAATGGAATCTCTACAAGACCTCTCTTCTGATTATCTCCACAGCTTCAAGACTTCGTCACCTGAAAGAAAACTTCATTCCACTCTCACCTCACACCCCTTCTTTTATACAAAGAATTTACTCAAATTGGCCTTTAACCAATTGATTTACAAAATATTCCCTATATCCCCTTTACATGGAAAAATACTTGAAAAATCCTCCATTATTTTCACTAAATCTCTCATAATTTGTTTAAGCCCCTTAACTATTTTATTCTCGGGCTATTATTGTTCTAGGAGGTTACAATTTAATCCTTAAAAGGATTAAAGCGTTGTTTGGTTCTAAGTTTAAGGGGATTTGTTTAAATTAGAAGGTTTCGGCTTTGAACCATACAACAAAACCAATCGTCGCCACTCATATGATAAACACGCCAACTGGCTTATCGGTGGCAATTGATTTTATTGGGCCGGCGGTTGGGGGTTCAACCCCGGCCGCTGGCTTTTTATATCCAACTTCCCGCCGCTCTATAACAAAACCAACCGTCGCTACATAGAGTTACAGCTGACTGTGTTGGTGCAACGATGAGCCGGGATTCTTGCGCTCGAACGGTGGAGAGTTCGAATCCGTCGGACAACACAATCCGCTCAAGACTGTATCAAAAACTTCATTATTATTGACAACTGCTCCCTCCTCACTTGCTTTTAAAGCTACTTGTAACTCTTTAATCTTATTTAGCATCTGCTTCTCAGTGGGATCTGTAGAGTATTCAATCTCTTCTTCAACTGGCTTTAATGTAGGATTGAGAGCAAGAGTTTGGATGGGGGAACCTAAAGTAGAAACAATTGGAGAAGTTGGAGGTATAGATCTTGATGTAGAAGGTAGTGTCATGATACCAGGAGCACTTGAAGATTCCCCGACTTGTCTATACTTCAACCTATCTACCTCAGTTTGCAGCTCAACATTCCTTTGCTGCAACCTACTATACTCTCCAATTATAAGGTTGTACTTCTCCACTAAGCTCTTCTTCTCAGCTTCTTCTCTCTCAGCTATCTTCTGGGCCAAGTTGGCCACATTTACATTCAAGTTTGTAGCTTCTGTAGTTGAAGTTTCAGAAGCTCTATTGATTATTAACCCTCCCCTTAGGTTTGGGCTAATATCAGTAACATTTGGCTTTCTGCCCTGAGGTGCCAATGCCCAAATTGCTAGGGTCTCATACTCCTCACTAAAAGCAGAATCTTGGAGTGTTTCCTTGACCTCTTCCTCAGTGTTCTACATGGGATGCTTAGAATTTAAAATAGCATTGAATCATACTACATCTGCTATATCCCATTCAAGAAAAATTAGAACACCAACTTGAGTCACTAATTTCCTTCCCTCCTCAAGAGTGATACTTTTGAATTCCTCCATCAATTCAGCCTTTACCTCATCATCATTCTCATTATTAGACCTGTCAGGCCTTAATTCTCTTCTCTTCTTGCATTTTTCTTGGTATTCTTCTAGTTTCATCCTCCACACCAGTTGCAATTAAAGCTGGAGTTTTAACAAATGCATCATCATCTAAGAATTCCTTACATGCATCCATTCTGGCATGTTGCACACATTGGCCCTTCACATCCATATCAGACAAAATTAATTGGGTTGATCTAGGAGGGGAAGGGATACAAACCTACATGTCTTGATCTATGACAATTATTTCATCCATCAGAGTCTCTTGTGCTTCCTCAACTCTTTGCCTCTTAGGGCTTGGTTCTGATGGTGGCAATGTAGGATCATCTTTTGGTGGTGAATCCAAATAAATGATCTTTATCCCTCCAGCTGCTCTAGTCTTCGGACCTGACTGTACTGATGTCTTCATTATTATTTTTTCTTTCCTATCTACTTTGTCCTCATCACTACTATCATTTCTCTTCCTTTGATAAAGAGGCAAATGCACCATGGGTTGATATGCTGGCCTAGTTTCTGTAGGCCTCACCTCTGGTCTTTGTATACCAAAATCTAACTCCAAGATGACCCTCTTGGTCATGAAAGTACTCATAATATCCTTGAACTTGTCCATCAAGAAGTCAATTTTCTTGTGGAATGGGGTGAATTCCATTAATGGATCATATTTGGGATCCATTTTATGCACTATAGCCAATAGCTTCTCATATGCAATCCATTTTTCTTTATTAAATTCCTATATGTTTAAATCAAATTCATTCCTAATTAGGTCCTCAGGAAAATTGAACTCATGTGCAAAGCTTCCACCCTTAATCCATTGCCTAAAAAGGGCAAAGAAACCCTCAGGGTCATGCTGCCGCCTGGGACCACACCTCAAATGAAAATCATCAAAATACCTTCCAAAGTGGACCCATCCTCCCTTGGAGAAAACAAAATTAGACACAACAATATAATCAAGGAAAAGAGTCCCTTTTCCCTTCCTTGTCAGGTTGTCTTCATGAATACAACCCATCTACCACATGACCTCAACAAACCTCATTCTTGATGGCACGTTGAAAGGGAGGATATGTGGAGTTCCTTGGAAGCCATACACCCTTAGAACAGTGCTGACTGGGTAGAAGATGATGTCACCCCAATTGTGACAAATTTTTAAATTAGGCTTCCTCTTCTTTGGTCTGAGAAAGTCATACAAATCCTCAAGAACTCTAGGCACATTTACTATCAACTGAGCTCTGATCCTAGAAGCAAAGTAATTGTCAAATTGCACAAAATTGGCATTTTCCCTGTTGTAGGATAATTCTGCAGTCCAAGCCTACACCGATAATCTTTCTCCATTAATCTCCTGCCTCAACTCCATCCTCTCTTAGAAGAAGTCAACATTCTTATACAAAAACACATACATTAACAGGGAATACCAAAAGAAAGGCTTGCCAATATCCCCTATCTACAAATTTAACAACCCTTCATGAATCTTCTCTGCCACAAAAGATGCAAAATCATAAAACACAGAGAAATTGGGCTGTTGTATTTGGGCCCCCATAAACATATAAGCAATGGGAATTACTGTGTTAGGGATAAAACCCAGAATCTGGCATAATGAATAGAATGTGGCCAAAAAGTGTTTTGCAAAGCAACTTAGCCTGAAAGGCTCTTGGTCACTTGGGCTGATATGTATTGTTGAACCACTTGCCCTTGCCAGATGAGGAGGAAGCAGCTTCAACCTAAAGAGTGGCTTTGATTTTGCATACTCTAGCTTCATCTCCTCAAGATTAATTTGAACTAAGAATGAACTAGGTTCATTTAGGTCAAACACTTGTTGAATTTCTTCCCTGCTCACACTTAACAAAATTCCTTTGTCATTGTCCATTATTACCCTTGTAATAGGGTCATAATGTGTTGCCACTGCTCTGAGCAGGTCCACATCGGGAAACACATTTGGCACTACTAGCTTCCCCATGTCATATCTCCAACCATTAGAGAAAGGGTGAGATAAATTCCGCTATCCATACCACAGTCTAAACATTTCCAAACTAGTCATAGGAACCCTAACATCTGCAATGTTGTAATTCTTGCATACTAGTCCTTCTCCTAGGGTTCTTCCATTCATCAAAACTAAACCCCTCCTCTTATCATTTGTCGATCGCGAGAGTTGATCCAAGAAATCATCATACAAATTCCTCTCTAAATAATCAACCTATCCAAAATGTTGCTTTGGCGGTGCCATCTCAAATAAAACTAGGGCTTCCTTAAAATCTCAAACTTTGAACAAATTAGGGCTACTCAAAAAATTAAATTATAGCAGAACCTTGAAATTTCCTACAATTCAACAAAATAGTAACCCTACGACAATAGTCAATAGGATTTCTGGCAAGCACAGTGCAATTCTTCACAAAACCATAGTCAAAATAACTAAAGTAGTACAAAGAACAAGTCACAGGATTGTGCTTTGCAGAAGACCAAATTCTCACTGTGATTGCATGAAAACTTGTTCCTGGCTCTGAAACTGCTTTGTGAAGGTGCTTGAATACTTTGTGGTGAAATAAGATGAAGGAAAAATGCTTTATATTGATCGAATTGATCCAGTAAATGTCTCATCCGCCATTAAAGCTTACTTTCTTGTTGCACCAATGACTCCAATCATATTTGATGCGAATTTAAATTCTATCCGTTGATCCACCATCTTTGTCAGATCATTGAACTACTGCCTTGAAAAATGCTGATGTAATCTCCATCTCAGCCTCGAGGGCCCACCACAGTATGCAACGCCAAAGGAGTACACATGGCACTTGCTTGTGATATCGCGATGCATAAACATCCCGCATCTTTCGATCACGCAATGGTGGGCAACCATTGATTTCCACCATCGACGATCGTGTTTGTTCATAGTAGTCGCCAGCGTTGAGCATAACCGTCAAGAAATTTTTTCATCAAGATTATAACATATCCATCAATCTTGAGCACGTGCATCCTTTAGCCACTTTAGTAACCTGCAATATAATGTATTTAAACTTTGACATAAATGTTAAAGCATTTTGACTATTCTTTTCGGCACCGCCATCTGATACACATGGCGCTCGCCCGTGATATCGCAATCTATTGTAACTCAGTGGTAGGGTCATCATGGGATTGTGGGGAATGGCTGAGATCAACCAATGATTGATCAACGGTCGTTAAAATTTTCTCCTTGCAAAATAAAACATTTATTAATATGGACGAGGGGACACCTCCTAGGCCGACAACAAACGATGGCTTAATGTTATTTTTAAACATAGGGCATCGGCCAACCTAAACTTAGGAAATAATAAAGTTAGGCAAAATATTTAACTTAGTTTATACAAAGGGGCTTGGCCTAGATGAAGCAATGGAACATAAGTCATTTTAACACCCACTTCCAAAAAGGTAACAACCGAATAGATTTCAACCAAGGTATTACATAGAACATTAGGATTTTCATGAAAGCCAAGATAATACCCAACCTGAGGTTCTCCCAAATAGGATGACAAACTAGGACGAAGGCAATACATAAATGGAATTCAAAGAGCAAAATTTGAAGCTCCATCAACACCTAAAACAACTTGAAGGATTTGTTCCATGGAAGGCAAAGAATGACGATCTTTCATGGAAGCTCTATTAAGATCTCTAAAATCAACATAAAGTCTAATTTCACCATTCTTCTTCCTCACTAGAATAAGATTGGATTCCCAAGAGGTATGTTTGATTAGAAAAATAATATTTCTCTCAATGAGCTTATTCAACTCTTTGATCATGAGGGGCTCAAGCTTGGGGTTAAGTGGCCTCTATTTTTGTCTTACAGGTTTGGAATTAGGCTCAAGCTTAATGGTATGCTGGGCAATATTTGGATCAAAACCTTTCAAATCTGAATATTCTCATGTAAAATACCACTAAACTTCTAACAAAGTAAAATAAATGCATGCCTCTCTTCTAATGTACATACCTTGCCAAGCTTCAAAAGCTTATCCTTGAAGATCTCAATATTCTGATAATGATCTTCTTTAATGTGCATGCTGGCATTTTCTTTTCTGACTTGATCATCAATAATGAAAATAGACTCCAATGTAACCAAGCCTTTGAGAAATTTGTTCATTTTCAGCTCTATGATATGATCCTCATATTGACGTCTCATTTTCTCCTGATTATCATTGGAAAATTATGCCTCTTCTCTCAAGAAGTTTATGATCTGTTGAACACTGTCAAAAACTTGGCAATGCTCATTATTTTTAGGAACAAAAGAATTAACAATTACTTTAACATACTGTTGTTCCTTAGAATTGTTGATGTCATTAGGAATATCATATTGAGTGCCTATGGTTGCTAATCTATCAACATGTTTATTTGCACTTCTAGGTATAGATAGCAAATTAAAAGCTTGAAAATATTCGATAAGATCCCATACTCTATGCTTATAAGACTTCAGAAGATAATTTTTAGTAGTATGGAGACCTCTCACTTGATTGGCAATCAATTCTGAATCACCAAAAACCTCTAAACAACAAATACCTCTAAACAACAAATACCTCTCTTTTTTTCCCACTAGAGACCATAAATCAGAGCTTCATACTCAACTGTATTATTGGTGCAGCTGAATGTGAACCTGAATGTAGAGTAATACTTGTCACCAATAGGAGAAATGAGCATGCAACCACCTCCAACACCATTCCTACTCCTTGAACCATCAAAAAATAGCTTCCATACTTCATTCACTTGCTGATCAGATTGTTGCTCAACACTTTTTACAAGATTAGGCATGACAGAATCAGATTCATGCATCAAATAAACTCCCAAATTTACCTCCTCATGTTGTTCATTCAATATACCATGAACATTCTCAAATTCCCTTTCATCCAACAAGAGATCAGGGATATCTTTAATCTATTTCTTTGTCTCACTAGCTGCAGGAACCTCTTCACGATAAAAAGGAGTGCAAATTAATAGCAGTTGTTGCATTGATAGAACTTGGATTATAGGGCTTAATATGGTCTTTAGAGATAGGTTCTAATTTGATAGTGACCTTGGTGCCATACCTGGTCCTAAACAACATATGAGACCAATCTGAGGATAAGTATCCTCCAATTTTAGCTATGAAATCTCATGATAAATATATGGAAAAATATGGAGGCAGCTCTATGATATAAATGTCCTGAGGTATTGAGAAGTTTGGACATGCATGCAATGTGAGACTCAAATTCTTAATGAATCCTACTGTATTAAAAATATTACCATTTGGTTGGACTACCCCCTTTTCTAATGGCTCATAATTTACTCCTAGCTTATCAACAACTTGTTTAGGCATTACAGAACTGTTGGCCCTTGAGTCAATCATACAATTATGTTCTAAATTTTGGCCAACAATTAGAGTCACATAAAAGGGGGGTGGCTTAACTACCTTGGTATTTTGTTCTTTCTTTTCTTGAGAATCATTGGTAAATTAGAAAGTTGCTGGTTTGACACTTCATTGGATAAAAAAAACTTGGACAATGCTTCATGTAAAAGATCCTTTTGCCCAGGAAGATCCAAAGAATACCACATGGAAACACTAACATGTATTTTCTTCATATGATCCAATATATTAAAATTACTAGTACTAACCTTCTATTGTCCCTTAGGAACAACATCTCTTTGTGCTTGTGTTGGTTGGATTGGTGCTTTAGGATGATCTTTGCCAACCACAAACTATAATCTTGGTATAACCTTAAAATTTTGTGAAGAAGAAGGCCTCACTTGGCCTTGTGAACTTATAGATGTCTGATTTTTGTCCACATCAGTCTGCTACCCCAGGTCAACAACCCTTTTCTTAGATCTTGTATTGGCTGCCACATAATCACTTGACTGATTTTGTGCATTGTTAACCCCACAAAACTCCTCACCTTGCCAATTCAGCAAGGTGACATCCGAATTTCCTTGTTCCACATGAGCAGACTATTGTTGATGAACCTCCTGAGATGAATTTTTTGGAATAGCAGCACTATTTTGCACCATTAATGCTTGATTCAGAATACCATTAGAACAAGTCAACTGGTTATGTGGCTGATTACAAGGAAAACACCACTCGTAATCAACTGCCATATTATTTTGAATAGGTGCTACCTCTTTAGAAGAGCTAGGTGTATTGGGGTTATAAGGCTAGAAAGGCCTTTGGTTGAAGTTCCTCCTTTGAATTTGAGGACTAGACAAGGAGCTTGGTAAGGTGGTTGATATTGTTGCTTCTTGATATTAACCAACTCATTAGAAAAGGTCTACAAGGTCTTCTGTATGTTGTCATTCTTCTATTTAATACTAACTAGCTCTTGGAATTGGCTAGGAACAACATGCTCTTGAGCTGCAACTTGGGTATTAAATGCTAGAAATGAAGGGACAACAACTGCATTAGGTGGTATTATTGGGGCAGTTGGTTGCATATTAGAAAAGTATGGCATTGGAGGTCTAGGTGCTATCTTCCCTACTTGAATCAAACTATTCTCAGCCCTTACAACAACATCAAATGTTGTTGGTAATGTATCCCCGCCCATTGATTGTATCATGAGTGAAATATATCTATTCAAAGATTTTAAATAAAATAAGAAAGCATAGTCATTAGAGGACTTTACCAAGGCTGGAATCCTATTCTAGGTATTCTTGAAGTGGTAGTTGAAGTCCACCATATGCTCATGTGGAGCTCTTTTGATGGTAGTGAGCTGCTCCACCAATGAGAGATGGTCTAATTTGTCCTCAAACTACCTATTTAGTTGTTCTCCTAGTTGGTCCCATGTAGCAATTGAATTTATAGCAAGGCCTCTGAACCATTAGAGGGCTTTACCCTCGAAAGAATCTGACAAGAACCTTACCGCAACATCTTGCTTGGTAATATGGTGTAACCCACACAATGAAGCCACATCTCTAATATGCTCTATAACTATTTTCTAATCTTCTCCAATGAGAAATGGTAGGCTCTTAAGGGCTATTGTTGGAATGCCATTATGTTGGGCAAGATTCAAGGGGCTTCCTTGATCAAATGAGACAAAGGGTTGATTCCTAGGTGGTGGTGGATGAGCCATAGTGACTGTTGGAGGGTTTGATCCACTAGGTACAATGGGACTTACTGGTATCTAGGATATAGAACTTGTAAACAAAGAATTGTTAAAGGTTGAAACTGAATTTGTTGCCCTCCTAATAACTTTGGTACTTCTTGATGGTAGCTTAGATTGATCAACAGGTTCGACACTTTGTCTAGTTTGATAACTTCTCATGTGCTCATTTACTGAAATTGTTGAAACCAAAGCTCTGGAGTCACCAAGTGTGAAAAATCTCCTTCTTGAAGGCTAGAAAACTACTACTCACACCAAAAGAGCAGCAACATGAAGCTCTTTTTGAACTAAAAAATTAGTTCAAGGTCTCACTGAGCATGCAAAAAACTATTGACACAGGGATTTGTACCTAATGACAAGTTTGAAAACTCTTAAATCTCGTGCAACATGGGACTACTCTTAGGCTGTGGGTATCCTATGGTGAGAGTAGACCTCCAGATTATGGGTTGGCTCCCCTTTAGATAACTTGAAAATACTAAATTTTGATAGGGTAAAAGGTAAGAAGGATGTGCAGAAACTGAAAACTAAACTATCAGGTGATTCACCAACTAATAATGACTTGAAATTGTCTTTAAACCTCACAAGATGATTCAAAAAATGAAGCTACAAACATTCACTACTTGATCTAATATGTTTTTCACAAATATTTCATTTAAAAGGCTTCTATGATTGAAGTTTCCTTGAAAGAAAACATCAATTTTTTCATAAAAAACATTCAAAAAATGGAAGAAACATAGTCAATGAAATGCACTACAACATGCTACACTTGAACAAGACACTGAAGAAATAAGATAAAATGAAGGATTTCATAGAAATCACAAAATTTCAATCTAAGGACTCACACACAATGCTTTGAACAAGACAGATCTGAGAAGGAAAAAATAATCTTTTATTGAAAATTAGGAGGTATATGCATTACAAATCTATAGAACTCATAAGAAATAAGTTACAAAGCATGTGTAATCTGCTACAACAGTCACCAAACTTAGAACTAGGGAAAATAAATGGGAGAAGAAGAAGACTTCTAGAAAAGGCTCCAAGAATGCATAAAGAGTTTTCCATCTCAAAACAACTCCAAGGGTCATATGTAACTGAAAATCCCTCCAAAAAAGGGTTGAAACTGAATGAAACAAAGAGTTATGTGCCTCAAATTTCTCTTTAACTGAAGCTCTATCAATCTGGACTCTTAACTACCTAATAAGTGATCAAATCTCTTGATTTTGCTCCACATGTTGGCACTAGTTTCTCTAACCATCTCCAAGATTCAAATTAAGCTTTAAAGCTCATAAAAACTTCCCTCAAATCCATGATTTGAAAAATACATCATAAGATATTTAATTTTGCATTCAATAATAAAATTTATTTGAAGTGATCTATTTTATCACTTAAATAAAGTTTACAATTCTTGAATTGAAATGCAAAAAATAAAATAAAAATTGATTAAGCCAAATACAAGAAAGGCTTAATGACTAAGTCTTATGAAATATTAAAAAGATTATTTAAAATAATCTTAAGGCATTTTATATGCCATGGCTTAGACACAAGTGAATAAAGCTTTTGAAGAAAGCTAAGGAAAAAATGACTTCTCCCCATCGACCTTCTTAGGGTTTCAAATCCTAAATAAAATGAAGAGACTTCATTCATTTTTATTTCATTTTATTTCCTCCTACTGTTGAGGGTGCCACCATGGAACCCTAGTTGACAATTTTTGTTGGTATTTATGCCTTCTATGTCATTTATTGAAGGTTCTTTGGAAGATTAAATGCAAAAATCTCATGGTAAGTTAATTATGTTCCAAATCTGGAAAAAATTCTCAATTTAATTTTTTTTGAAATCTTGTAAAAGCTTTTTAAGCTGTAGCCTCTGCTATTCCTGATATTCTTTTTGTAAATCTTGATTTTTTGTTGGTTCTTTTTGCTGTGGCCTCTATGAGTAAACTTTGGCTGAGCTTTTGAGTTAAAAAAATTTGGAAGCTTATGGGTTCTACATGGAACTCTCCAGATAGAAATAAAAGTAAGTTCTTAAAACTTTCCTCCATTTTATCTGCCTTGAAATGAATAAAAGAATAAGTATTCTTTTCCTTTGTACATTTACCTTTATGGGTAGGCCACAACTAAAAAGCTTGTGCACACCATATATATATTCTCATTTTCTTTTTTCAAGGAGATCATGACCATACATAAATTTCTTCTTTTCTGAAAGGGTTTATCCCATCTGAAAGTTTGAAATTTTGATCACCTAGCGCTTTTCCAAAACCCTTTATAATTTTAATGGCTATGGCCTCATATCTCTAATAGATTTTCATTGTGACCATTTCAATTTCTTGCTTCATACAAGCTGCTATTGATAACTATGTGCATTTTTTTCTGAAAAGCGTTCAACCCTTCACTGGCAAAAAACTCAAACCCTCTGTAAATTTCATGCTGCGGCCTTGATGACAACTCTGAGTTTATTTTCAAATAGAAACTTCACCATTATATTTTTCTCATTTTGTGCATTTTATGAATAAGCCACGACTATGCTTCATACTTAAAAGTAGGCATTTGATTTCTCCAGCTGAACCTTCCTGAGTTCTTTTGAGCTTGCATATTTTTGAGTGTTTGTTACTATTTTTTCCATTTTGAAGGAATTTTGAGAGTTTCTCCATTTTATTCCTTAGAAAAATCTCTTTTCATAAACCCTTAGGGGCTATACTCTCTATTGAATCATAAGTTCATTTTTTGAAAATGCTAAAAAAACATAGAACTTTTACTTGAAGCAAGATCATTTTTACTTATTTCATATACAAAGAAAATCTCTCCATTTTTGTAAAGGAAAATTTTGTAGCTTGCACTTTGCTATTTTCTTCATTCAGGCACCATGAAACTTTAATCTATATGTTGAAATTCTTTTGCACCCAAAAGATATACTTCAGCCTGTAGTATGATCATTGAAACTTATTCTATATTAAATAGAGCTTCAAAGCTCAGTGCATCTGGTTCTTGGTGCTTCATGCTATTCATTGATACTTTACATTGTATACTTTTTTGCATTGTGACTATGAAGTAATCATGATAGTACTTTATCTATGAGCATCATTATAAAGACTTTGTAGATGACAAAATATTGTCCCTTATAGAATATTATGTAGAAAAAGCAAGCAAAACTCCCATGACACAAATATGACATTATTTTTCTATTCTTCATTGTAAGAAATGTTCACTATACCTTCTAATGATACTCTTATGAAAGTACATGAATGTACTTAGCTGCCCAATTTGTATGACTATCATTATCTTTGCTCTTGATGACTGAGCATTGTAATCTCCCCTGATATCAATTTATTGGTTCACTAAAGTAAATGATTTGTTCTCAGTTGTTCTTCAATGTAATCCTATATGCACTTAAAATATACATAAAAGGTTGTGCATAGATTATGATGATACTGTATACACCTAAAAATGGTCTGGAGAATCTAATTGATTAAATATGATTTATTTGATTAATTACCCTTAATTGCTCTACTATTAAATAAATAGAAATATTTATTTATATAGTTCATCTTAAATTCTTCAATCTTTATTCTATTATTTTCATCTTAATTAAATAAACAAATTTCACTTTTGTTTTATTTAATTATCATAATTAAATTCATCTACTTTTAAATAAATAGAAATATTTATTTAAATATTTCACATTCTAAATCTTCTTAAATATTCAACTTCAATAGTTTGTATTATTTAATTATCACATCGTTCAATCTTAATTAAGTAAACAAGGTTAAATACTTTGTTATTTAATTATCATATCCCTTGCATATTAATTTAATAAACAAATTCTATAGTTTGTTTTATTAAATTAACTATCTCCTTTTTGCTAATTTGAATAAATAAAAATAATCAAATTAAGGCATGAAGCAAATTCCTCTATTCACTCACCTACCAAATTAGATATCAAATATCCAATTAATTCAACTGGTATTCACGGGAAGCTATGGAGACAAATTGAAGACAAATGCGAATCAATCTCTCAAATCTTCTTCCTCTAACACTTCCTATCCTCTTGCCTAATATTTTCATGGGGAGGAACCATTCCCATGATCAGCTCAAGCTTCTCCATCTCTCACCATTCAATCCTGCAGATTGAATCCAAACCTTTGCTATGTTGCCCCTGTGCAAATGTGCTATCTTGAATCTATAAATACAACCTCATTTAACAGGAAATGGATCCCAACTTTTGTGTAATTTCACTTTGTATGAAAAGCAATCAAACAATCATAGCAATAGAATCTTAGCATCATAGCATCAGTATAATTCATATCACGACTGCATAGTAGTTTTACTGTAGCTTCCTAATCATAGCTTCATGTCAATTTAGATTACAGTAGCTTCTTTTTATCAATTAGATATCATCATATAAGATCACATCACTACATTTAAAAACATATCATTCTCTAGATTGGCATTTTAATAGTCACAGTACTTACCAAATCTGAGAGCCCTTTCGTGACTTGATAAATATTTAGAGATAGGGAACAATATGATGCTTTTAGTAGATTCTTGCTTTAAACTAGTTTAATTTGTAGAATATTTGATATAATGTCTTATTAATAAGTGTTTTATCTATTTACTTATTCCACATTTACAATTTGGCACCCACCATGGGGCCCTAACCCCATATTTCACACAAATTTTCTGAAAAGTGTCATACAGGATTTTGGCGTGTTTATTTCAGCGCGATCAAAAGATTTTTCGGTACTTCCGATGAAAACTATAGCGCTTCCAAGGAAAAATATAGCGCTTCGGAGGTCTGTTTTAGTGCTTCGACAAAAACTATATTGCATCAGAGGTCTATTTTAGCACTTTTGAGAGAAAAACTATAGCGCTTCAACAGTTTGTTTCAATGTATCTACCAGATATTCCCAACAAAGTTTAGCCACTATTCTTCAAATTTGTTTAGCGCTTCGACTGAATTTTATGGTGCTTCTGCCTAATTTTGTAGCGCTTCAGATGAAAACTATAGTGTACCTGATCTAAAATATAGCGCTTCTATCCTTTGTTTCGACGCTTATGTAATTTCTTGTCTAGATTCGACGTGACTATGGCTAGAACTTTATTTTGATGCATTTGGACTAAAAAGAATCAATCCTAGGGTAGTCATGTGGTTTAAAATATATTAATCCTAGGGTAGTCATCATACATTTGCTATATCAGTTAAAATGAACATCATGTCTTTTGTGAAGCAATATCTTCACGTAGAATTAAAAACTATCGTTTGGGCTTTAAAATTGAACATTTGATTATTGTGCTTGTGTGGTGATAGGCTTATGCCCTAACCTTAAATGGGTGATCAAAACACCATAATCATCCTTTATTTCCATGCAATTTACGCTTTTTAAATCCTTTAGAAGACCCACCGTAGTGGGAAAAAGTACTCACCCTATGGGGATAACCTAAGTGGGAACAACCAAAGCCAAGTTTTCCACCCACTA
Organism: Sequoiadendron giganteum; assembly: GCA_007115665.2. Lineage (NCBI taxonomy): Eukaryota > Viridiplantae > Streptophyta > Pinopsida > Cupressales > Cupressaceae > Sequoiadendron > Sequoiadendron giganteum. Next base: position 100,091,046 of record CM021108.1, read on the forward strand.
TAAAATTTAAAGCAAATCTGGGGAAACTCACTTTTTCCAAAAGTGTGCAAGATAACCATCCCAAAAACCTTTGTTCTAAAGGTTGGGATGTCTCCTGAGGGATTTTATCATTTGCCACTCTGAACAGAAACCCTATCTAAGAACCATAGTGTAGTATCCAGTTGAGTTAGTAACCATACATTATAATACTCACAATGCAAGGGGAGGGAAGAATCTTCCCCCAAGACACTCACCATATAATTCCCAAGGACCATTTTCTTAAGGGATGAGAAATCCAACTTTTAGTATGTGCCTGGAAAAGATAAAAACACAGGTGCCCTCTAGGGGGTGACACAACTGTGTGAGTCGATGAAATTTTAAGATGTGGGCCGTTGAGTATAACAATGACCTTTTTGACCTTAAGAGTGAGTCTGTCTGAAGTGTATTTTTGTTAAAAAAACCAGTGAAAATAGGACCCTATGTGGTTCTTGAACATACACTATCTGTTTAGATTCTAGACTTAAAAACAATTGTTCTACAATTGCTTGTCGTGTTCTCAAATCATTAACTCAGATAAAGATCATCCAAAAGAACAAAAAAGAGTCAAACAAAAACAAATGGTGAAATTTATGATTAGGGATTGGAAATCCATAATGTTTATCAAGAAATATCTCAATAAAAGAGTCAAACAACCAAATAAACAAATCAATTACAAGAAACTCTTGGAAAGAAGATGGTTTTTATATCAAAATAGGAAAGTCTTACTTCATCATAGAACCTTCATCCATAGGTTTCACATTTTTTCCAAAGGATATATTGATGATTATGCTTTAGAGCCTTTGGATTCACAAGCCTATTTCCAAAGAAGAGTCCTATCATAGAAGCATAATCATAGTCAACCTATTCACCCATCTTCCATCCCATAGCCAATGATAGAATATTCCAACATGCCTGATCAATTCTTACAATAGAGAAAAACTTAGAAACATTAGGCTTGTCATTCAAACACCAGTGGATGTATCCTATCAAAATATCAAAAATCCTAAAAAATCAATCTCTTCATGAGAAGGAAAATTTAGACAACACTATTGAAACCCAAAGTAGCACTTTCACACTCTGTTTTAGTGCTTTTGAGGTTTGTTTTAGCGCTTCTATATCCAAAGTAGCACTTACAAACTCTGTTTTAGTGCTTTCGAGGTCTATTTTAACGCTTCTACAAAAAATCGCTTCTGGAATCTGTGATAGCACTTACCCACTTTGTTTTAGCGCTTCTAAAATAACGCTTTCATAGTCTGTTTTAGTGCTTTTGCACTCTCTTTTAGCGCTTCCAAAAAGAAGAAAAACAAAGAGTTTCCAGACACATCTGTCAGACTTGTTGACATCTAAAACTCTGATTTTTATCAAACAAAAACATCTTCTCAGTCCCAACAGTGTCTTAAACCAGAAATGAATAGGGTCTTACAAGTTAGAAATTTTCTCAACTTGAACCCCGATCTTGCAAACTATAAAGTGTCCACAAATCAAACCAAAATCTTGGTTATTAGGTTAAGTTTCTTCATCAAAATATTATCATCCTACCATCATGAAACGAAACAGAATAATCAAACTTTTAACTTGGTCTCATCAATAGAATATATCATTCTATTTGAATTTGTTAAAATCCATTTGACACTCACCCAAAGATAGAAGATCAAAGTTAATTGAGAAAAACAAACACTTGTATGCCAATTTTGACAAGGTTACAAAGACAAAAACTCATGGAAAAGGAAATTGAAGCATCAAACATCATGGCTAAAGAAAATACTTGGAATAGGATACACCAAAATGACAAAAATGAAATAACCCAAGAGGAAATTCAAGCAGCACAACAAGATCCAAACTTCCATAAATTTATGGAAAACGTCTTAGAACAAGATATGGAAAAATACCTCCTAATGCTAGCTAAATCAAGTGAAAAAATTCTAAAAGAATTTGATGTCAATCAATTAAAAGAAACACCTAGAGCAAATGAAACTGAACCACAACACACACAAGGCACATATTAAGTTGTTGCCTTAACACATCAAATGCAAAATTTACAACAACTTCAAGACATACAAAAAGGAAACACAAAAAGGTACTCATTTCCTTGACATTTATCCTTATCCTTTTCATCCAAGCGTGGACATGATACCATTTCCTTGACATTGTGAATTCCTAAAATATGACAAGTACAACGGTAAAACAAATCCAATTGACCATGTAAGGGAATTCAAAACCATGAGTTTAGAATTTGCACAAGAGGAAACTTATCTAATAAGGTTATTTCCAAGGAGCTTAGGAGGTCAATGTATGGAATGGTTTTCTAAACTACAACCAAGGATTCAAACCTTTGAAGAACTTGTCAATAGGTTTATCTCACAATTTTCCTTTAATATCCAACATGAGGTAACAATAAAAGACCTTTACAACATGAATCAAAAGAAAGGTGAGACATGTATTTCCTTTCTACAATGATGGCAAAGATTATTTGCTAGGTATCCTTGATCTATACCGGAAGAAGAAAAGATGGAACTATTCATTGACGACCTAACTGATGAAATGAGCTATAGGCTAGAACTACAAGTCGACCCACATTCCAGAAAGTAATTGAGAATGGCCTCAAGATCAAAGAAGCCTTGGTAAAAAGAGGAGTTATAAAACATTACAATGAAGGATAAAATAACAAGAATTCCTCAAATCACTATGGTAACAATGACAAGCCTAAGTTTTGGAAAAAGAATAGAAATACTGGAAATAATAATACTACAAATGACAAACAAAATGCGAAAAAATGGTATTTAATTTGATGACTACAACTGCAAAGACCAATCAAAATAACGACCAAAGAATCAAACAAAATGTCAATCAAAAGAACAATCCAAACAATGGAGAATCTAAACCAAAATCATATCAAAGATCGTCAAACCGACAATGATTCACACCATTGGGACAAACACTTGAATCAACAATGAGAGAACTTATTACAAATGGACTGATAAAGTCACGTGAAGCAAGATTTTGGGATCCAAAAGTAAAGCCACCTTGGTGGAATGAATCAGACTATTGTAACTTTCATAACAACAAGGGACACAAAACAAATGACTGTATGGAGTTAAAACATCTAGTCCAAGATTTGATTGATAATAAGAAGGTATTTGTAGAAGGACACCAAAATAATAATGATCATACCGCATTCAAAGATCCTTTACCAAATTACTAGAAAGGAGAATCTTCCTCTACAAACGATAAAGGTAAAGGTGTTAACTACGTTTATGATGGCACAATCTTTTGTATCTCTGCAGTTGAGAATGATACTATCCCTAGTAATCAAATTGACAACATTGGAACCAATGACATCATACCAATAGATCTGATTTGAAACATTGATACATCCAACAATCAGGTTAATGTCATCAAAATCAGGGAGACACAATATTCCCAACCAATCAATGTTACAACAAGGGGGTAATCTAGAGTAATATTGAAAGGAATTTCATCTAAAACTACTACCCCTCCAAATCAATACAACATAGTCAAACAACTACAGAAAATACCTACACAAATATCAATATTACAACTCCTTAAAATCTCACCATCTCATAAGGAGGTTTTGGAACAAGCTCTTGTAGCTACAATGGTACCAAAAAATTTGGATGTCTGTCAATTTCAAGCTATGGTGGGAAATTTAACCACACCTCATTGCCTATCATTCTCCGAGCAAGATGACGTATCACTTAATCATCCACATAATACTGCACTTCACATTGAAGTATTTATCCAAAAACATCGTGTTAAATGTCTCTTAACAGATGGTGGAGCTGGTTTAAACATTTTCACTTTAAAATTGATTCGTGCACTAGGTTATTCTGATAATTCTATTGATGCCCGAAGGAAAATGAAAATAAAATCCTATGATGAAGAAGAGCGATCCTCCAGGGGATTAATTGTGTTGCCTATTACAGTAGGACCATTCATGAAAAATATAGCTTGTCAAGTGCTAGAAAAGGAGCTAACCTACAATATACTCTTAGGGCGTCAATGGATACATGAAATACAAGTGGTTCCTTCAAACTATCATTAGTGTTTAAAATTTCAAGTCAATGGACAAGAGATAACTATATCAGCTAACTACAACAATCCCCAACATTGTAGCACGCTTAGAATAGCTCAAGACAGGTTTATGCCCCATAATAGAGAAGTAAGCATTTCTGATTCATCTAATGGTGAAAAGCCATGAAATATTGTATCTAAATGGGTTGAGAAAAAGGGTCAAGAAAAAGATACAAGTGTTGCTGATTCCACTTTATCAGACAATAGGGATGACCTAAATTTCCTATCACATCAATTTTAGGAAAAGGTCTAGTTAACTGACAAAGGCATGGGTGAATATTCTATTAGGAAATCTCTATGTCTTTCACAATTGCTGTCATCCCCAAGGTCCTATGGACAACCATCAACAATACCACAACAACCATCACAACCAACCACAGTTCTAGAAGACAGATTTGTAAAAGCATGTACTCTGGAAGATGAAACAAAAGATAAGGCCATCCTCAATTGGCTATACAAAGACGAAGAACCATCAACATAATCAAATATTAGTATAAAGACAGATCAATATGGGAAAGGAAAAGCTATCTTAGAAAAAATGGGGTATGAGGGACAAGGACCTGTTGGGAAAAGAAAGGAAGGCATCATGGAACCCATTCAACCCCTTACACTTCAGTCAAAGGATAAAACAAGACTAGGTTATACAGGGGAATCGAAAGAGGAAATGACACAAAAATCTGTTGAAAGAATCCTTCAAGTGAGAGAGAGTTCTGAAATAGATTCCCATGAATATGAATGGGATATTTACTCTGATGTATCATACAAGATATATAAATTTATGTCATAAAAGAATATGCACCCACACACAAGGAAGGACAAAGCTCAAGGACTAGGCCACTTCTATTTGTATCACAAAATATCAATGACTCAAGTGAGGATGGACAAACATTGAATGAACTAGATAACTTGGAGGAGAGTACTACCCTAGACTATAACGTGAACTTGGATGACTTTGCTATTGGAACCCTCACTGCCATTGACCAAAGTCAATCTAATGACTTTCTACCCTTAATACATCCTGAACTTATTGATTGGGAACAAAGTGAACCTATCAATGTATCCGTCTTTGTAAATGATGATGCTATCATATATTTCCTTGGTTGTGACGAACCTGACACAATTTCCAAACATAAATCTCATAACGACACATTTGGATAGGGGGGTGTCAAATCTTCCAATTGCAAAAATGAAAACAAGAATAATAGATCTAATGGTGAAAACCATTCAATGACAACATTAGATCTTGAAAAAGTAAAAATAAAGAATGCATCGGATGGTGAAAACCTCTCTGAGGCACTGAAGGATGGGAGATTTGACACCCTTCTAGAGAATTATCTGTTGGGAAATTCTGCCTCAACTTTCTAGCTTGAAATCCCTTGAAGACTTGGCAATTTATTCAAGTTTTTGGCCTTTACTATGATACCACTATTGGTTTTCCTTGGTGGCGTGGTTGTGCGGTTTACTGCTTTACCGTGGGACACTCTATCTGACGGTTGGGTAGTGTTACTACTCTACCATGATGGTCTTCTTCTAGACTAGGGGTAGCATGGTGAGCTGCGTTTGTGGGTGTGGTGGTTACCGCCATACCGAGGGGTTCACTTAGAGGTGGCATGGTAGTGCGATAAGCGGCGCGGTGGCAGAGCAGAGCCTTACCGCCTTACCGCAGAGGTTTCTCTTTGGTGGCATGGTGGTGTGGTAGCATCGACAATTTGGTTTTGGTGGTTATCACCCTACCACGAGGCTTATTCTCTAAGCCGCGGTGGGCATAGTAAGCCGCTGGCAGTTGGAGGGTGGCGGTCTTGTAAGACATGGCGGTCAAAGATGGTGGCTACCGCCATACTGCGGAGGTTTGGCAGTTTGGTCATGGTAGCACGGTGGAGATGGCGGTCAGCGGTGGTGCTTACCACTATACCATGGAGGCTTATCAGGTAAGCCACAATGGAGTAGTTGACGGTGATAGCTGGTGTTGGTGGTTACTGCCTTACCACGAATGGCTGACCCATGCTTGGCAGTAGTGCGGGGATGACCGTGGTGAGCTCGGGCGAGCTCACTGCCATACCGCGACAGGTGAATGTGAGCTCAACAGTAGTGCGGTAGAGAGCTCGGGTAAGCTCAGAGCTTGATCAATCGAGCTTGACTGAGCTGGACCAGAGTCAAAGCGGCGACAAATGGGAAAGCGACACGTGGCAAGATCTTTAAGATCTGATTGGTAGAATCTTTATTTCCTAATTGCGATTAGGTTGCATTATTGATCTAGAGGTTGACAGACATGTTTTCAACAACCAGTTTAATGTTGCACAACTCGATGCATGCTGTTTGAGTGATGCACGTTATCAGAGAAGTACGGAAGCTTGCAAGTGGATAATTAATTATCCTAATGATTGTTGAATGCTAAAAAAGGGCAGAATAGGTTGGCACATGATAAGAGATGATATGTAATCTTGTGTGCAGTCAGATTAGGTGATGAGTGATTAGAGAGAGAGGCGGAGAGTGTTCGAGTGGTTTTGCACATTGCTGTAACCATGAACACTTAGTCTCTTAGATCAGAAAGATGTGAACTTGTGGAGGCCTAGAGGCTGGGCTAGCTGAGAGGCTGGCTAAGAGAGTCATTTGAGGAGCTGAAGGGAATCTACATGGTATGTCATAGAAGACATTGTAACTATGTGAAGGTTCTGAATATTTTTTGTTGCCTATTTTTCTCTAGATGGACAAGATGTAATATTTTGAAGAGCATAGCTCTATTATTGTATTGTAACTGTTTTGTTACTGAATAATACAAGTGAGCTGAGTGTTTTGGAGGGTGGGGTTTTTTACCTAAAAAGGCTTTCCCCATGTAAATTTGTGTGTCTACAGTTTTGTCTTTCATGTTTGTTTGATTCTGCAATCTAAATCTGTGCTTGTGTTGAATCTATTATTTGTTAAGCATCTACTTTTCTCAGAGGATCAATGGGGGATTTACTGTGCCTGTTTATGCTTTATGGCATAGTTGCTTGTGTCTTTGATGTGATTGAAATGAAAATCACTAAGGCACTTCTATCTTAGACATCCATTCTATGGTGACAAACCTACTCTGTATCTCCAACAAGTGGTATTAGAGCTGGTTGAAGGAGGTCAAGGCTAGATGATACCAAGTGGTGTTAAGGCCTTCTCTTGGTTACTAAAGTTCTGGGTATTTCTCTTGTGAAGATTTCTTAGCTTGGCAAGCTTGAGGAAATCTGGAGAGATTTGTTGGTGTTTGATCCTTCGATGAGTGAAAGTTCTTGCTTCTTTGATTCAACACACAGTTCTGAAAGACACTGAAGTTTCCTAGAGTTGATCATATTGTGGCAGTATGGTCTGAGGCTCTTGGATGGTAACCAATGTTCCTGATGCAAAGGGCGTGATATATTCTTATGGTTGTGTTGCAGCAAAGCGTGGTTTCATACTAGGTGTTTGTGTGAGAGGCTCTGTGGCGGTATGGAGTTGCTTGTGTTGTCCATGGAGTATTATGCTTGTGCTAGGTATTCTGACTTAGCACTGAAGGTTTTTTCTCTACTGCTTTGATTGCATGGAGGCTATGAAGTTGGTCCTGGTGGTCCGCAACTTCTGAATAGCCAGACTCTCTTGTATGCTTGTGCATGGTTGTGGTTTTGGAACTGGTCTGAAATGGACCTGCTATTCCGGTCTTACTTGTATCTTGCACTCGCATGTTCTCAATTTCATGTCTTTGGCTCTGAAGGTTTTTTGTAGATTTTCCTAAAAATTCTATGATGCATATCCATGTTTCTTTTCATTGTTCTGGTTAACCATGATTGGTTATGTGCAGACTCCTGGGTCATCCAAATGAGTAGTGAATATGGATGTGCATGGGTGTTTTATAAACACTGTGGTTTTGCAGGTTTTATATGGTCAAGAAAAAATTGTGATGTGTGGAGCTGTTGTTCTGCTATTTTCTAGACCCTAGCTTATGGGGTGTGACTGGATGAGATAGTTGTAGTTTGACATAGTTTGAGGAGGTGTGATGTCTTCTCTGCATGGGAGTGTTGGTATGAGTTTTTTATTTTAGCATTCTTGTGGTGTTTTTTGCTTATTGGTTTCCTTGACTATGGTGCTTGAGGTGTGGACATTATTGGAAAATCAGATCTGTTGCTGATCTGGTGTTTGAGTCATGGTTGTCTACATGATTGTTCCTTTTGATGATCTTAGTTTTGTAGTTTCCAGTGCGATGATAGATTTGCCAGTTTTTCATTGAAGTGGATCTCCGAGTTGTGTGGTTGGTGGATTAGCTACCCATTTAATGCAGTAAGAAAAATCATAAGCGGACTATCAATATCCACGAGGTTGCTTCTGTGATGGTGCAGATCTGTTAGCTGACCTTGTCTGTGGTCACTTCTGCATTGGCGTGGCTGTTTTGAGATGAGAAGGTGAATGGTGTTTTGAGTACCTGAATAGTCAGTTATGGGGACCTATAGCATGTGAGTCATGATGTCATGGAGAGCTTGATACATTGGCTTGTGTAAGCTTTTGACACTAATGGTGTGATTTGCATGATTTGTTGATCTTGGTGTTGTTCGACATTGATTATCCAAAGGACATGTCGGTTGTACTTGAATGTTGGTCAAATCAATAGATGTTTGGTCATGATGCTTGAAAAGCTCGGTGTCATGGTTCAGTGGGAGCTTTAGCAGTGACTGTGGATTCATCACTTAGTGGTGAATGATCTTCTTTGGTGTTGCAGATGCTTCTTGAGGACTCTTAGATCTTGTTGTTGCAGAAGAGTTTTTTTGCATTTGCACGGTCATTATTTGAAGATGTGTAGCATCTTGGAGCCATGGAGGACCTTGGTAGATTTTTGGTTGAGATGTTGCTGGTGCTTGACAGGTGATGTTGGTTTAGAGTTTTGTTTGCTTTATGCCATGGTATACTCTTGCTTGTGCATTAGAGTTTTTGCATGTTGCTTTTCTCTTAAGACCATGGCTTTTTCACTTGAAGCATGGTATCTCTTAAGGGAGATGTGTAGGTCATGGTTTCATGATAAATTCCTATTCCTAGGTTTGGAGCTTTGAAAATGGTTTGGGGTTTTCTCTACATTTGAGTGCTTTGGTCATATGCTGGAGGACTTCATGTTTAGTGCAGTAATGCAGATTGGAGTTAGCATGAGATGATTGGTTGCTGGTGCTCATGGATGCATGGAGAATAAGGTGAGGCTTGGAATTCTTTTGAGAATGTTGTTGTTATAGTTGAAAGTCTGAGTAGCCTTCACCTTGGTTGAATGCGAGTTCAACAAAGATCAGTAAGGAAATTGATCTTGAGTAAGTCATGGTGGCTTGAATATCTTGGAGGAGAATGTTTTTCCTTTCTGGTATGCTCAACAGTGAAGTTTATTTGAAAGGTGTTTACCCATTACATTTTTCAGATGTCTTTTGTATGCTTGCCTTCATGATATGGATCTTGAACTACTGTTTAAGTTTATGGAGGATCCATAGTGAAAGTTGGACAACATAATGTATCTCCTTGTGCTTTTAAGGACGGGTAGGAGATATTTATATGGGTTAATCTGATCTTCTTTGAGGTGCTTACATCCATGGAACTGTTGGGTGTTGTTATGGCTTTTCCCTTTGGGATGTGAAGAAGATCATACTTGTCATAGCTGGCTTTAGAGATGTATGTAGGAGGATGTTCTACAGATATATGTTGTGCTGCGGTTCCTTTTTTTGGTCTTGGTCATCTTCCTGGAAGTTTGTTTTTATCCTATGTTGGGTGAGAAGAACTTGGAAGAATTCTGGAAGACTGCTGAGAGAGTTGATTCCTGTAGTAGTTTGTTGCAGGTTGTGCATACCATTGTGGATAATTTCTTGGTACTACATAGTTACATTGTTTCTATATGATGTTATTGGTAGACTGGTAATGCCATTGATCTTTCAAATATGGCATTACCCATGCAGTGGGAGTTCCTGGATGTGCTTTGTCTTCATTGACTGGTTGGCGCATGGTGCTCGTATTCTATTATTGATGGGTTGGTTGTGTTGCTGGCATGAGTTTTTTAATGGTGGATACCTTAGAGGTATGGATGATTGGATGGTTAGCATTTGCTGTGGGTGCTATTTTTCAATCATGTGGGTTTGATTAGTTGGATGAAGGGCAATCGGTTTTCTGGTTGTAGTTCTAGCTGATGGTTAGTCTTGTTCTGGAGAATGGTTTCTTTTTTTTGTGTTTGCATTTGAGTGCTTTATTGCTACTGTGGTGCCTTTGCTGCCTGAAGGATCTAATGCTTGCGTTCTGGAGATTGGTGTCTTGGTTGGAGCATGAAAGCATGGTGTTGGTCCTTGGTCGGGTTTGGAGGAAGCCTGAAAGTCTTTGACAAGTGGGAGATTGTTGGGAATGTTTGCCTCAACTTTTTGGCTTGAAATCCCTTGAAGACTTGGTGAATTCTTCATGTTTTTGGCCTTTACCACCATACCACTGCTGGTTTTCCTTGGTGGCATGGTTATGCGGTTTATTGCTTTACCATGGGCCACTCTATCCGATGGTTGGGTGGTGTTACTGCTCTACTGCGACGGCCTTCTTCTAGACTGGTCGTAGCACGGTGAGTGGCATTTATGGGCGGGGTGGTTACCACCATACCATGGGGTTTGCTTAGAGGTGGTGCGGTAGCATGGCAAGCGGCGCAGTGGTGGAGAAGAGCCTTACCACCTTACCATAGAGGTTGCTCTTTGGTGGCACAGTGGCATGGTAGCAGTGATAGTCAGTTTTTGGTGGTTACCGTCCTACCACGAGGCTTATTCTCTAAGCCGCGGTGGGCACAGTAAGCTACTGTCGAGTTGAGGGTGATGGTCTTGTGTCGGTTATTGCCTTACCACAGGTGTTGATCAAGGAAGCCGTGGTGACTGCAGTGAACAAATGGTGGTTAAGTGATGACCGCTTACTGCCCTACCGTGATGGCCTTTTGGCCATGTCGCGGTGGCGCGGTAAGCCATGGTGGTCAGAGATGGTGGCTACCACCACACTACGGAGGTCTGACAGTCTGGTCACGGTAGTGTGGTGGAGATGGCGGTCAGCAGTGGTGCTTACCACTATACTGTGGAGGCTTATCGGGTAAACCACGGTGGAGTGGTTGATGGCGACAGTCGGCACTGGTGGTTATCACCTTACTGCGAATGGCTAACCCGTGATTGGCGGTAGTGCGAGGATGACCATGGTGAGCTTGAGCGAGCTCACTGGCATATCGTGATAGGTGAATGTGAGCTCGGTGATAGCGCGATAAAGAGCTCAGGTGAGCTCGGAGCTTGGTCAACTGAGCTTGACCGAGCTGGAATAGAGTCAAAGTGATGAATGAATGGGAAAGCGACATGTGACAAGATCTTTAAGATATGACTGGTTGAAGCTTTATTTTATAATTGCGATTGGGCTGCATTATTGATCTAGAGGTTGACGGACATGTTTTCAAAACCAGTTTAATGTTGTGCGGCTCGATGCATGTTGTTTGAGTGATGCATGTTATCAGAGAAGTATGGAAGCTTGCAAGTGGATAATTAATTATCCTAATGATCGTTGAATGCTAAAAAAGGGCAGAACAGGCTGGCACATGGTAAGAGATGATATGTAATCTCGTGTGTAGTCAGATTAGGTGATGAGCGATTGGAGAGAGAGGTTGAGAGTGTTCAAGTGGTTTTGCACATTGTTGTAACCATGAACACTTAGTCTCTCAGATTAGAAAGATGTGAACTTGTGGAGGCCTAGAGGCTGGGCTAGCTGAGAGGCTGGCTGAGAGAGTCATCTAAGGAGCTGAAGGGAATCTACATGGTATGTCGTAGAAGAAATTGTAACTGTGTGAAGGTTCTAAATATTTGTTGTTGCCTGTTTTTCTCCAGATGGACAAGATGTAATCTTCTGAAGAGCATAGCTCTAATATTGTATTGTAACTATTTTGTTACTGAATAATACAAGTGAGCTGAGTATTTTGGAGGGTGGGGTTTTTTACTTGAAAAGGTTTTCCCCACGGAAATTTGTGTGTCTACAGTTTTGTCTTTCATGTTTGTCTGATTCTGCAATCTAAATCTGTGCTTGTGTTGAATCTGTTATATGTTAAGCATATACTTTTCTCAGAGGATCAATGGGGGATTTATTGTGCCTATTTATGCTTTATGGCATAGTTTCTTGTGTCTTTGATGGGATTTAAATGAAAATAAATAAGGCACTATTGTCTTAGACATCCATTCTATGATGACAGACCTACTCTGTATCCCCAACATTATCATGAAAGGTCATCAATACTGGTAGAGCCTACACAGTCTATAAATATTGGCACAATAGAAAAAGCAAAGACTTTACATCTGGAAACATCCATGACTGAACTAGAAAAGCTAGAATTTGTCAAGTTCTTTGAGGAAAGAAGCATTAACTTTGCTTGGTCATACTCTGATATGCCAGGTTTAGATCCATATCTTTTAATGCATCATTTATCTTTTCCATTTGGAAATAAGCCTGTAAAAAAAAAACTAAAGAAGATGCATCCACACATCACTTTGATGGTAAAGGAAGAGCTAAAAAATTTGTTAGATGCATGATTCATTAGATCTATCGACTATGCTGAGTGGATATCAAATATTGTCCCTATATCTAAACCTGACAATAGTATCGGAATATGCACAGATTTCAGAGACCTGAATAAGGCATGTCCCAAAGATGATTTTTCCTTACCTAACATCGACATCATTGTGGACTTAATGGTAGGGCATGCCATGTTATCAATAATGGATGGTTTCTTCAGGTATAACAAAATCAAAATCACACCAGATGATCAAGAGAAAACCAGATTCACATGTCCATGGGGAACATTTTCTTGGAATGTGATGCCTTTTGGGTTGAACAATGCAGGGGCAACATATCAAAGAGCAATGACCACAATCTTCCATGATATGATGCATACCTTTATGGAGGATTATGTGGATGACATCTTAGAAAATTCATATTCTAGAGAAGAACATTTAGAGATCCTAGGAAAAATCTTTACAAGGCTAGAGAAATTCAAGGTCAGATTGAATCCTAAGAAATGTGTCTTTGGTGTTACATCGGCAAAACTCCTAGGATACATAGTTTTTGAAAAGGGTATTGAGGTGGATCCCACCAAGGTTAAGGCTATAATGGAAATGCCACCACCCAAGAATATTAGTCAACTAAGGTCTTTACAAGGTAGGATACAATGAATTAGGAGATTTATCTCCTAGTTAGCAGACAAAAGTCATCCATTTAATTACTTGTTGCATAAAAATGTTTTGTTCAAATGGGTCAAGGGTGTGAAACAAATTTTAATCAGATAAAAAAATATTTGATGTCACTACCTATACTCATGCCACCTACAAAAGGTAGACCTTTACTACTATACATTGCAAGAACATACATTTGTTTGGGAGCATTGTTGGCATATGAAGATTCTGAGTGAAAGGAACAAGCCATTTACTACATTAGTAGAACTCTGAATGGCTATGAAATAAATTACACCTTCTTCAAGAATTCTTGTTTGGTAGTAGTACTTTCTACCCAATAGTTACGACATTACATGTTGAATCACACAATTAGGCTCATAGAAAATATTGATCCGTTGAAATATATACTCAGTAAGGCTGCTTTAACCGATAGACTAGCCAAGTGGGTTATGCTTTTAAGTGAATTTGATATCCAATATGTGGAATGGAGAGCCATCAAAGGTCAAGTGATTTTTGAATAGTAAACTGAAGCTCCATTAACTGATGATCATCCTATGACAATTGAGTTTCCTGATGCAGACATTCTTACTATGACAACACAACAATGGAGGCTCTATTTTGATGGGTCATACACACAAATGGGGGTCTGGTGTAGAAATATTGTTTGTTACACCTCAAGGACACACCATCCCAAGATCTTATAGACTCATGTTTCCATGTACAAATAATGTAGCTGATTATGAGGCACTAATCATTGGCATCAAGGTAGTGATTGAATGGAAGGTCACAAAGCTACAAGTGTTTGGAGATTCACAATTGGTCATCTATTAGGTCAATGATGACTATCAGACAAGAGATGAGAAGTTGATGCCATATAAGAAGTTGATTGATGATCTCAAAAATTACTTTGTGGATATTAAGTTTGAACAAATTCCAAGGGCAGAAAATAAAGCTACAGATGCTATGGTGACAATTGCTTCTCTTATATAATTGCCAAAATAACATGGTCGTTATGAGTTTGTGGTAGAAAAAATGTCAAATTCCACCTATAATAACCTTGGATCAGAAACCATTTGCCACATAGATAATGTTGAATCCTCAATCTATGGAAAGACTTATGCATACCTAAGACAAAATATCCTTCCTCCTGATTTTTCTAGAAACCAAAAACACAACTTCATCCATCAATTTGCACCTTAATCACTGACATACTTTACCATTGAGGTCTAGATGGTACTCTTCTTTGATGTCTAGAACATAATGAATCCGAGACAGCCTTACGTGAGGTTCATGAAGGTATTTATGAAACTCATTCAAGTGGGATAACTCTAGCAAAGAAACTCCCCCGTCTAGGGTATTACTGGCCAAACATGGAGAAGGAGTCTTATTAGTTTGTGAAGAAATGCCAGAAGTGTTAGATACATAGTAACCTAATCCATGCCCCAGCATGAGAATTACACCCATTCACATCAACATGGCACTTTTGTCAGTGGGGATTGGACCTAGTAGGAAAAATAAACCTAGCTTCATCCAATGGGCACAAATTCATAATCACAACAACAAAATACTTTACAAAATGGATAGAAGAAGTTCCTCTAACAAGAATCAATGGAAAGTAGATCTCGTCTTTCATAATAAATTACATAATATTTCAGTATGGCATACCTCAGTCCATTATCACTAATAATGGATGACCATTTATAAACCAGGACATCCAAGAATTGTGTGAAAAATTTCATATCCAACATCATTTCCCAACACCATACTATCCTCAGGGAAATGGCTAGGCAGAGGCCTCCAACAAAATAATTCTGAAAATACTCAAGAAAATGATTAACGATGTTGGACATGATTGGCATGTTCAACTCAATCTTGCATTATGGACCTATAGAACCAACATCAGAATGCCGATAGGAGCTACACCATATGCCTTGGTAAATGGATCAAAGACCATAATACCCATTGAGGTGGAGATTCCATCACTCTGTGTGTCACTAAAGGGAGTTGTTTCAGATGAAGATTATAGAGTATCTAGGCTTCATGAACTAGAACTGTTGGATGAACATTGTCAACAAGCTATCAATCATCTAATGACATATCAATAGAGAATGTCCAAGAGCTACAATCATAGGGTAAAGCCTAGAGTCTTTCAAGTTGGTGATTTGGTCCTAAAGGAAAACCCAAGAAATCAACAGGATAGGGAAAAGAAAGGGAAGTTTGAACCTAACTGGCTAGGTCCCTTTGTCATCATATCTGTCTATGGATTAGGAGCCTATCAACTGTCAACATCCGAAGGGGATTTGTTTGATGAACCTATCAACATTATCCATCTCATAAAATTATATACCTGAATCACCTAGTGCATAGTTCAAAGTCCTAAAAAGGGTTGCCTGGATGAAAACCTGGCAAACAGGCGTCTCGGTGATGGAAAAATACAAAAAAATGAGAAAATGGAAAATACAAAAAAATGATAAAAAGAAAAATAACAAAAAAATGAGAAAAGACAAAAATACAAAAAAATCAAAAAGACTGAAAAAGTGCAATAAGAACATGTAGTGAAAACCTGGAAACATGTGCTATTTGTGATTTTAAAGCCAAATTTTCCATCTATTAGATGCATGTCATGGTTGTTACTTTCACCATCATTATTTTACTTCCATTATCATATCATATCATATCACGTGGTCATGTCTCACCCTAGCTGGGGGGCAATAAACAATGAGCTTAATCAAATGGACAAACAATAGTAAGGACAAACATGAAAAAAATGATGATTGAAACATAACCCAACATGGAATATCAATCACCATCAAAAACATATCGAACATCCATATCACATCCAAAAATCCAAAAACAAGTAAAAAAATTAGTATCAAAAATTAAAAAAAACACACGAGTCCGTGTTAGTCGAACTACGTGGTCTCTACGTATATAACGTAGGCAAGGCTAATCTTTGATCAGCCCCTGAGGCCCCTAGGGTAGGTCTTTAGGTTAGGTTTTGATCCAAAATCTTAGAAAATCCCAAAAAAACATCATAAAATTAAAATGGATGATCTAATCTGAATAATGATTGAAATACTTTAAGCAAAGGTTGGACATGTTGCACTTTGATCATTGTTATTATTTCTTTGGAGCAACTCAATGATATATTGAACTAGAGAATCAGGGAAGGAGAATGGTATTTTCTTTGTCTATTGTCTATGAATTAATCACAATTACTATGTGAATTGTTGCAGGAAGTGCTCTACAAAGTATCATGGATGACATTCCAATTCACATAGGAAAGTGGTTAATTCTTGTCTGTCTTATGCAAGAAATGCTCAGGTCATCTCAGTTTAATTATAACTAGATGCTTGTGTTCGCTTGCAATATAAAAAATCATGGAAGTAGTACTTAGGTCATCATGGTCTAAATTATACCATTGATGCTTGTACTCACTTTCAACATTTTTAAAGCTCTATGATGATACAAAGCACAAAAGTACTGTTAGAATGCCAATTTTTGCATAAAGATGTGCATAATAAAATTATATTGCATTCAGAATAGTTTTTACATCTGTAGAGTGTTGGTTACAAAAGCTCGTGAAGGATTCAACTTGATTATCTTTTCTATTAAGAGATTGAGTATACTTGACGTTAACACAAACATCATCATGATCATATAGTTGCATCATCATTTTTATTTTGCATACATTAGAAAATCATTTAATTATCATTTCATCATTCATACATTTGAATCAAATAATTTTGCATTCATTATATCATATTTTCCATATCACATAAACATTGCATAAGAAAATCTCAAAAATAAATCTATATCATCACATTTTCATTCATCCATCAATCATATCACATATCATACATTCATCCAACATATCATTATCATATATCATTTAATCCACTTATTACATCATATCATTACATTTAAATTTATCATATCATCTCAACACGTCATTTTCATCCATTTATTACATCATATATTTGCATTTACACCAAAAATAAAAGTATACACATCCCATTTACATCGCATATCATATATAATTAAAAAACATCATTAAACCATATATATAATTACATCATAATATAAAAATACACATCATCATGCATATACATCATGCATCCATACAACATCCATACATCATCATTATGCACATCATAACTAGAACATCACACATCATAGCATATCATCATCATTTAAATTGCATTCATAACATCATAATAAAAGAATCATTACATAGCATATAGAACATGAAAGTAAATGCATCCATCATAGCATTATATAAAACACATAATAGATCTAAGAATCCACTGCATATCATGTAGATCAAATAATAATGTCAAGTATACAATGATGTCTAAAATGAAAAGAGATGTATCATCAAAAAATGGTTGTAATCAAAATGTACATCATCAACTCAAAATACAATGAGGATATCACATCACAAAGACTATGTAGTTCTAACTCCTAAGGGTGCAAGCATCGCTGGCCTGATACCTTCTCCAGCACCAAAAGTACTGGGATCTCTTGGACCTCTAGGCAGCGGTTGAGTCACACCCGCACTAATGGTCTTGGTATGAGTCCTCTCTGATCGTGACTGTGCATAGCTGACTCTTTTCTCTAGAGGGGCAAGCTCATAGTATCTACCTCAGTAATACTCCACCTCCCAACCAACCCAGATAAACTCTCGCATGTAATCCACCACAGTGGTACCCTCTACTAACCTGTATACTCTCTCGGCTAGACCCTGTGCCTGCTCTGTAGCTCATCTAGCAGTGTCCCCCTCAGCTATCAAGGATGTGATATGTGCTTGTGTTGTGGCCATCTAAGCCTGTACCGATGAAATAGCCTATGCATGGGCCTGAGACTGGGCCTGCATCTAAGTCTGGGTCTATGCCAACAACCCCTGTGTCTGAGCTAGCTGACCCTATAACGTTTGTACTTGAATCTGTAGGCTAGCTATCTATGTCTAATTTGTAGAGGATGTAACCAATACCTACCTCTTACGAGACACACTAGTAGATGGACCTATAATACCTACCACATCCCCTTTGCCACCATCCCCTCCATCATCTCCATCATCACTACTCTCCTCACCACTATCCTCCTCCTCTCCACTACTCTCCTCTCCATTGCCCTCCTCCTCACCAATATCCTCCGCCTTGACATCAACATCCTTCTCCTCCTCCACATCCTCCTCTCACCTTCATCACCGACCAAGTGCAACAAAAATCTCCTCCTCCGTAGGTAATGGGGCTCGCTCATCAGGTATAGTGATTCACGAGCATGGATGCAATCCAAGATATTACATATACTCCGTAGTCATTGGTGCCTCTGCAATGTCACAACACATGTCCCAAGCTGAAGGTTGT
The DNA here is from genome assembly GCA_007115665.2 of Sequoiadendron giganteum. Classification (NCBI taxonomy): domain Eukaryota; kingdom Viridiplantae; phylum Streptophyta; class Pinopsida; order Cupressales; family Cupressaceae; genus Sequoiadendron; species Sequoiadendron giganteum. Next base: position 100,109,710 of record CM021108.1, read on the forward strand.
AGGGTAAGATATCCATCTACTATAGTATCATAAGATAGACATGGTCCCCAATCCATTGTATCACTTTGACGTTGGGCATAATGTGCAATGCCTTGGGGCATGCCCTAAACAATCCCATACTACCTATAAACCCTCTGCAATAGAAATCTCTCTAATACAAAGTGGGTCCTACCAATAAGCTACGTAGAATCACATAAGTAACCTAGCTCTGCATTGATCTCATCCCAATGCTCACAATCTAAATATGGATGCCATGTCACAACCTCTAGGTCATCCAATACACGCCTCCAATGCTCCAACTTACCCATCCTAGACTAGGTAAGTCGGCCTATGTATTTGAAAAACATATGGCCTGGTGGTAGTTCTATCTCATACTAGCAGTGGTCACGTGACAACAATATGCTCCCATGACCAACACTGAAGCAAAGTGGCCCATAATGATAAGCTACACCCTCTCAAATATACAACTAAATTTAGATCATGATATAGATGTGCCATCATGCACATCCCCCAAGCATATCTGGTCCCATGCATGACCATGCTCTCAAGTACGTGGCCCCATCCAACAGATAGTCCCTTTGACCTGCGACCAGGACAAAGGAACCCCCCAATGAATCATATAAGAACTGAAGGTAGGGTAGCATATGCATCCACCATCTTCTACCATGGGATCCACATCCCAACAATATGATCATCCTGAAAAAATCTACGAAGAGAATCTATCTCACCCACCTCCCATGAGTCATATACTACGATTTGACCAACAAATGATATTCGTAAAATCCACTAGACATCCTCTGGGGTGACTATCATCTCACTAGTGGGTAGGTGGAAGGTGTTATGGTCATTGTGCCACCGCTCGTCTAATGTTGTGAGGAGACCCCAATTAATCCTAATCTGGGGCATGTCAAGAAGTGAAGCCAGTCCACATCACACAATGATCTGTATCTCATCTGGTGTAAGCTATGGAATCAAGTCAAAGGTCCATGGAAAACACTCTCGTATCTGAAGGTTATCCAAAGGCTCCTATCATCATGAAATATTCAAAATTAGTACAATTTGTCAAAATATCATATATCAATTATCTTATCAAATCTAATCAGCTCTTGGTGCAAAATTTTGATCAAAACTCAGGAGCAAGCATCATCAATCCTCACCTATCATGAGGTCATCATTATCACTCTTTAATTGTACCTCATCTAACATGAGGTCAATTTATCAAAATCAACCTCGCCTTCATGAGGTTCATCACATGTGAAATTATTCCTCACCTATCATGAGGATAATTCTTGTCTATCAATCATCAGAATCACTCATCAAGAGGTTGAAAATCATCAAGGTTATTCAATTATCAAATCATATCAAACCAAATGACTGACATGATCAGAATAAAAAAAATAAAGGAAAATTTTGACAAATTTTATCAAATCTGACTTGGATGCGCTAAAATAGGCATTCAAGGTGCTAAAAGATCAGAAGCGCTATTTAATCATACAGAAACGCTAGAAAAAACTATCAAAGAACCACATCATTCAAAGCGCTAATTCTGGTGCTCAAAGTGCCAGAACAGTAGCTTGAAGCACTAATGTTTTTAAAGTGCTAATGTTTTTGAAGTGCTAATCTATCCTATAAAAGTGCTAATCTATCAGATCAAAGCGATAAAATATCAAATCAAAGTGCTAAAATAGACCCTAGGAGTGCTACACCAGAGTGTTGAAGTGCAACAATGCATTGGTTGAAGCGCTAAACTATGAATTTTTTTACAATGCATATAAAAGCACAAAAAACGAGAAAGCATGAAATACAAGGAGGTTTGTGGGCACATACCAAAGGTTTGTAAGCAACAGGGAACCGATGGCGTTGCACACGCTCGAACCGGTGGGTGTGGTAAGGAATTGGCATCTTGCTCCAAGTGGCTCAAATAGGACTCTCTCACAAAGTTTTCAAAAGTCAAATGCACAAATGAATTTGAAAAGGACCTTTTTGACCTTTTATAGGTTATTGGAGGTGGGATTTTGGTGGGATTGTTTAATTTTTTTTAAGAGGAGATTAATTCAATGAAAACAAGAGGAAAACTTTCTACATAAATTATTGGGAGATAAATTATTTCACCAAGGAATATCCATCAAATCATTGAAAAATCATTAAAAATTTGAAAATTTGAAAAAGTCCAAAAAAAATAAAAAATCATTAATTTATCTCCCGAGGGGACATATATTCATCGATCACCTGAAAATCAATGTCTGGGGCATATTGAATTTTTTTGGTCAATACTAGCAGCAGTAGCACAAAATTTTCTTTGAAGCAATGCGTAAACACATCACTTCAAAGAGGGGCAAAATGTATACACCTAAAAATGGTCTGAAGAATCTAATTGATTAAATATGATTTATTTGATTAATTACCCTTAATTCCTCTACTATTAAATAAATACAAATATTTATTTATATAGTTCATCATTAAATTGTTCAATCTTTATTCTATTATTTTCGTCTTAATTAAATAAATGAATTTCACTTTGTTTTATTTAATTATAATAATTAAATTCATCTACTTTTAAATAAATAAAAATATTTATTTAAATATTTCACATTCTAAATCTTCTTAAATATGCAACTTCAATAGTTTGTATTATTTAATTATCACATCATTCAATCTTAATTAAGTAAACAAGGTTAAATAATTTTTTATTTAATTATCATATCCCTTCCATATTAATTTAATAAACAACTTCTATAGTTTTTTTTATTAAATTAATTATCTCCTTTTTGCTAATTTGAATAAATCAAAATAATTCAAATAAAGGCATAAAGCAAATTCCTCTATTCACTCACCTACCAAATTAGATATCAAATATCCAATTAATTCAACTGGTATTCATGGGAAGCTATGGAGACAAATTGAAGACAAACGTGAGTCAATCTCTCAAATCTTCTTCCTCTGATCCTTCCTATCCTCTTGCTTGATGCTTTCATGGGGAGGAACCATTCCCATGATCAACTCAAGCTTCTCCATCTCTCACCATTCAATCCTCTAGATTGAATCCAAACCTTTGTTGTGCTACCCCTATGCAAATGTGCTATCGTGAATCTATAAGTACAATCTCATTTAATAGGAAATGGATCCCAAATTTTGTGTAGTCTCACTCTGTAGGAAAAGCAATCAAGCAATAATAGCAATACCATCATAGCATTAGTAGAATTCATATCATGACTACATAGTAGTTTTACTATAGCTTCATCATCATAGCTTCATGTCAATTTAGATTACAGTAGCTTCTTTTTATCAATTATATATCATCATATAGGATCACATCATTGCATTTAGCAACATCTCATTCTCTAGATTGGCATTTTAACAGTCACAGTGGTTACCAAATCTGAGAGCCCTTTTGTGACTTGATAAATCTTTAGAGATAGGGAACAATATGATGCTTTCAACAAATTTTTGCTTTAAACTAGTTTAATTTGTAGAATCTTTGATATAATGTCTTATTAAGAAGTGTTTTATTTATTTACTTATTCCACACTTACAGATACAATCATTTCTCTCATATGGGGCTGTTTTTTGGTACTTCTGCAAAACACAATATAGATCTCATGATATTTATACTACTAATACCACTGTTATGAGCTAGGCTCAACCCTTGTGGGAGCCACATTTTCCACCACTCATGTTGTAATTTGATGAATCAAAATAGAAAAATTTCTTTTCCTGTATTTGCACAAGAAACAAACAAGTTAGAAAAAACAATGAAATTGATGATCTTTCCTGATGATTTGATCTGGAAATTTTTTCATTTATCTTTCAGATAATGATTAAGTTGATTTAAATTGATAATAGATACAAATTATATATATGTTGATAAGCATGTAACTGTATCTCATTCCCTGAGCTCTAACAAAAAAAATTCAACCAACTGTAGGTGCATTTGGAACTCAGGAGCAAGAGGAAACACTAAAGACATTGAAGATCAAGCTAGAGAGTAATGAGTCAACCCTACATCAGCCCTGAAGGTAATGATGGAAATGACCTCCTCTTATGTGTTTTTCTTCTTTTAGTTGATCTTCAGATATATGATTTACACTTATTGGTGAATTAAATCAACTTAGTCACTCCCACAACTTGTGTTGGATTATAGAAACATTGCTTTTAATAAATTAGATATTTCATGATATGTAATGACTTGTATATCAGTTTAAACTTGTTTTCAATTACATAATTTAAAATAAGATAAAATGAATCTACTCAAAGAACATGTTTTGTAATCAAATTAAGTCATAATTTATTCATTATTGCTCCAAAACATTCAATTCCTTTCTAATAAACAATAGTAACACATATTACAGAAGAATAATTTAGCTTCACATAAAAGACCTTTGAATATCTATTTTCTAAATGAAACCTATTTGCTGCTTTGTCTGGATTGTTCAACAATTTCACTCAAACTCTTTTGGTGATTCTGATAAATCAATCTTAAACCCTTTCATTTGGAAAGAAAATGTTCAAATGATGTCTATACATCAAAATTTTATACCCCGTGAAGCAATTATCCACTAAAACCTCACTAATTTGTGCGGGAAGCAAAAAATTAATAACACTAACTAAAAGTAACACACAAAATTAAACATGTCATCCTCAAATAATTTTATCCACACTTAGTGCCTAAATTTAAAATTCAATTTACATCAAGATAGGTCAACATGGACCTAGTATAAATCCCATATAAGATAGAGTTTCTCAATTAATCTCCACAAAACACCAACCATGTTAGGTCGGTCTAAAATAGTCCTAAACATAAAGTCTTCAAGAGTTCATGAAATTTCATCAATCGTGCGACTTCTAAACTCAATCTCCCATTGAATTCCCATTCAACTGAAATTTCTTATTTTATCTTCATCATCACAAGATAAAATAATTATTCATGAAGAAGTGCGGAATCTCCCACACTAGTACACAGTACACAAGATAATTGTGATATATGCAACTACACACTGTCATGCATATCTTTCTAGAAACTATATAGAATGTCACAAAAATTTGAATGTTGTTGCATCTAATTAACTCAAAATTGTATTTTTGATTATAGAAGATTATACCATCATGCAATGAATTGCGAACCCAAAAACTAACACATTGAACCACAACACTATCAAATGAAATACTTAGTCAAATTCTTGATAAACCATACTTTCTTGATCAGTTTTCATTGTACATAAGTCACTAAAAATAATTCCACACTATGCTAGGATGATCATAACAATATTGACATCAATGACAACACTAGATCAGACAATGTATGTACACTTCATTCTCATGTTGTCAAACAACATCATTAGTGATACACTTCCAAACTTCCAACAATCTCCCACTTTGTCATTGATGACAAAATGTATATGAAAAAATCATTTTCAAAGGTTTGATTCAAAAACTTGTCTCCCCATTTCAAATATCTCTCCAAGCACTTTGACCAGAAGATTTTTCCTCAGCTAACTCTCCCCAAAATGTAACTATCACTTCCCAAGTGTTTTGACAAAACGAAAATGTTTTTCTACTATCTCTCCCCCTTTGACATCAATGACAAAGGTCATACAAAGGCCCGATATACTTCCCTTAGATATTTTTTTGACTCCCCCTCAACCTAAAAAAAACTATGCAAATAAGGGATTCGTAATGCATAGAAGTAAGAAATATCAACTTGAAGATGTTGACCCTTTGAGCTTCTTCAAAATGTCCTACCAAGTATATCTACCTTCTTCCCAAACTCTTTTTACTTTTGCTAGATTCCTACATTGTAATTCACTCTCCATCAGAATCTCTTCTCCTTCTTCTATAGTATTGGGTTTGAGGTTTATTTTTGAGATTTTATCAGCATTGGCAAGGGCACTAGATATAGGAGTATGCTTTATCTTCACTAAGTCCCTTAACATCAAATATTATTTGATTATTTCTTCCCTGTGATTCTCTAAGGAAAAGAAATTGTCATGTTGTTACATAATTCCAATCCATTTCTAATTGTTCCTATCTCTTGCTAAATCATAAATATATGCTTCACATCCTATTTGAGTTTCAATTGAATTCATGGCACCCTTTATACTTCGTGTGTTGTTTAGCCATTTCAAGCATTACGAGAGTAAGTTTTGTGCTTCTTCTTCATAGTTTTGAGCATCCTTCAAACATTGAATGGATTTATGACGTGCATTTATACATTTCATTGTGATATCATCTAGACTCATCTCTGTAGGCCTTGCCTCAAATTCACTTTTAAACCAACGATATATACTTTCAACGAATCAACCAAGTTTCTAAAATTTTCTATAGTAGAAAATGATCTATTAATCCTTGTTCTAAGGGTTACCTCTTGTAAGGATTTCATGGCTTCATCCATGTCTTGTGTACTTATAGCTTTGACTCTAGTTTCTTGCTCATTTTGAGCATCATTTGTGTGCACCCTTCCTTCTTCCACATTTGTATCTATTGGAAAAACAAGCATAGACAAATTAAAGGGGTGGGTGAATCAGTTGTTATAGAATTTAAATCTTATCTTACTTTATTAACCTTTCAGCTCAGATTTGATAATTAATAGTGAAAGAAAGAAACAACAACACATCAAAAACACACAAAACCAAGATTTTTGCATGGAAACCCTGTTAGGGGAAAAAAACACGGTGGAGGTTAATCCACAATTATACCATGTTAAAAGTATAAGTAAAATGAATAAGGAATGCACATGCATTCAAACACACTACCTAGAGCTCACTGCTCAGAAGGGAAGGCTCACTGCCTTACATAAAACAATTAGATTAAATCCATCTGATGAGGTTGAATTGAGAAATTAGATTCTTCAAAAGCCTGATGACAGTTCCAGTTAAGCACATAAATACTTCTTCACACTTTTCTCTACAATTGAATGGTCTAATCTTTATTTGCACATATCTCACACACACTTCACATGCATTCACCAAGAATACTCAAAAGTGAAGCAACAATCGCTCTTATATATCCACTACATGGATTTACATCAACAACTCTATCAGCCATAGATAAGGAATAAATCAATTACAAACTGTCAGCCCAATTCATGAACAATTCTCAATGCGCACCAATTTAGGTTAGTCACAATATAATGAAGACCTAAATGAACATCCTTGAACATGCCAGGCATTCAAAAATTAATCCACAAGGATCCACAACACGCTACCACCATCATGTCGGCCAAGAACATGAAAACCCAAATACACAAAGGAAAAATCTTCAATCACGAACACATCGATCAATGTGGATGTACCACAATGATAGAGCATGATCTAGAAACATCTACAAATATCTCAAGAACATACACAACAACACAATTTACTAGAATTATATTCGCTTCTTCCAGAAACACCTGCTATAGTAACATAATAACTGTAGGAACTCAAAAACTCATAATTTTCTCCAATCTTGATGTGCATCCCTAAAAATTCTGGAGAACATATTAGATAGGCTTAGTAGCAAACCCTTTAATGCACGGCTTTCGATTACCAACTTCTTGAAATTACCACCACTTTGATCTTCACAACTTCATAGACTACCTGCAACATATTTATTCTAATTTTCTCAATATCCTCGACATATACAGTCTTCAAGACACAATGATAATAATGTTGACATCAATGACAACCACATATCAGAAACACAACCACAAAATCCAACAATCTCCCCCTTTGGCTTTGATGGAAACAAATGATGTGAAAAGTACCATCAACACAACTAGCTCTTCTCCAATAATCTCCTCCTTCTCATACTATTCTTCTCCCTCTTACATTACTCTTCTCCCTTTTTCTTCCTCAAAGGTTTTTCACATTACTCTTCTCCCCCTTTGACATCAATGGAAAAGGTACAAAGGCTCTGAACCACATATCTAAAACATCTTACTACTCCCCCTGAGTAGCAGCCACCATAACATCAATCCAAAACAAGATCTGACTGTGAGTGCACAGATTGATGCAAATAAATGCATCTTAGTTCAAATTAGGAGGGGAAATCACCCCTAACTTGCCTCTGAGATACTCAAAAGTATCCTTAGGCAAAATTTTAGTGAATATATCTACAATTTGTTCCTTGGTAGGCACATATTCCAGTCTGACTTCTTTATCATTCACTTTGTCTCTTAGATAGTGATACTTGATAGATATATGCTTTGTTTTTTAATGTAGTACTGGATTCTTAGAAATTTTTATGGCACTTGAATTATCACAAAATATAGCAATAGGCTCATCATACTCAATTTTGATATCTCTTAGCATCTGCTTCATCCATATTACTTGAGTGCAATTGTTTACAACAATAATATATTTTGCCTCAGCAATAGATAAGGAAATGAAATTCTACTTTTTACTTAGCCAAGACACTAACTTCTTCCCCAAGAAGAATGCACCACCATTTGTGCTTTTCTTGTCATCCACATCTCTTTCCCAATCTGCATCTGTAAAGGAATTCAGAGTAAGATCATCATCCTTAGGATACCATAGCCCAAAATCAATTGTTCCTTTCAAGTATCTAAAAATTCTCTTTATTGCAATTACATGTGATTCCTTTGGATCAGTTTGATATCTAGCAACCACTGCATACAACATTCATGATGTCTAGTCTAGTTTGAGTCAAATAGAGAAATCCACCAATCATTGACCAGTACCTTGTTTGATTAGCCTTAGGAGAATCATCATTCTGTGTTAACTTGCATCCGATCACCATGGGTGTACCTACTAGCTTTAAATCTTCCATTCCAAACTTTTTCAGTAACTCTCTCACATATTTGGATTGAGATATACAGATTCCATCATCCAACCAAGTAATTTGCAATCCCAAAAATAATTTCAGCTCTCCTATCATTAACATCTCAAATTCACTTTTCATTTCATCAACAAAATTCATTCATAAGGCATCATCACCTTCAAAAATAATGTCATCAACAAGGACTTCAATAATCCACTCTTTATCTTGATCCACCTTGAAATACAAATTGTTGTCAGCAGTACCTTTATTGAATCCAAGCTTCAACAAGTATTTATCCAATCTAGCATACCAAGCTCTAGGGGCTTGCTTGAGTCCATACCATGCTTTCTTCAACTGACACACCATGTATTTTTTCATCAGTCAGTTGAAATCCATCTAGTTGCTCAACATAAACTTCTTCTTCTAATTCTCCATTTAGAAATGTTGACTTTACATCCATTTGATAGACTTTGTAATTCTTGAAAGCAATATAAGCAAGAAACAACCTTATAGCTTCAATTCTAGTAACAGGGTAAATTTTTTTCTTCAAAATCAATACTTTCCATCTATGAATATCCTTTACATACTAGCCTTTCTTTGTTCTTGACCACTTCACCTTGTTCATTTAGCTTATTCTAAAAGACCCATTGGGTTCCAATCACATTTTTATTCTGAGGTCTAGGAACAAGAATCCATGTATCATTTTTCTCTATCTGCATCAGTTCTTCCTTCATTGCTTCCATCCAATATTCATCTTTACATGCTTCGTTGGCATTGCTAGGCTTAGTCTTGGAAATCAGACAATACTCTTCTACAATTTTCCTTCTAGTCTACACACCTTTGTTTTTGTCTCCTATAATCTGACTTTCATAATGATTTAGCTTTACATACCTTGGAACTTTTGGATTCTCTCTAACTTCTGGTTCTTCTATTCTCTCTTCTGCACTTCCACTAGCTTCTCCTTCATGATTCTCTTAATTCACTGAAACAATTTGAACTTGACTTTGTGTCTGAGTGGTCTTTCCTTTGTTAGTACTATCATGTTGATCATCTGAGTCATATCCATAGTATCTAGATGATCTCTTAGTATCCTTATCAACTTTGACATTTGTACTTTCAACCGTTTTCTTCAATATTCTATTGTAGCATCGGTAGGATTTACTCTTAGTAGATTAACCCAAAAATATTCCTTCATCACTTCTAGCATCAAAATTTCCAATATATTAATCTCCCTTGATATAACATCTACTTCCAAAGATCTTGAAATATTTAACAGTAGGCTTATGACCAAACCACAACTCAAAAGGAGTCTTACCAGAATTACCATTGACATTTACCCAGTTGATAGTATGTACAACAATGCTTACAAATTCTCTCCAATAGATATGAGGAACATTTCCTCCCAACATCATAGTTCTAGCAGCATCTAGAATCGTTTTGTTCTTTCTCTCAACAACTCCATTCTATTGAGGAGTCCGGGGAGCAGATGACTTTCTTTTGATTCCATGCTCTTCACAAAATGAATTGAACTCCCAGGAAGTGATTTCACCACCTCTATATGATCTTAAGCATTTGATCTTCAGACCTGTCTCATTCTCTACCATAGCTTTGAAACATTTGAAATTTTCTAGTGCTTCATGTTTTTCTCTCAAGAAAGCAACCCATATCATCCTAGAGTAATCATCAATAATTAACATAAAGTACCTTTCTCCTCGTAGACTTTTGATTTTGGATGGACCACATAGATCAGTATGTACCAACTCCAACACTCCATTATAATGATACTATTTGCTTTGAAAAGAAATTATAATTTTCTTTCCCACCTAAAATTCCTTGCATATGGTGTTAGTAGGCTTTACTAACTTAGGTAAATCTCTGACTGCTTGTTTAGAGCTTACTTTGACAATGTTATCAAAACTCACATGACACAACCTCCTATGCCATAACCATCTTACATCAACTTGAGCAATTAGACAACTTTCACTAGCAACATTCAGGTGAAAAATGTTACCTCTTGTCTTTGTACCTGAAGCAATTACATTTCCAGAGCTTCCCAAAATCTTGCATTTTCCATCTTTGAACTGAAGATTGTATCCATTGTTGACCATTTGTCCAACACTCAACAAATTATGCTTCAATCCTTTAACATATAACACATCATTAGTATTATTTTTACCACCAAGAGAAATAGTGCCTTTTCCCCAGATCACACCAACATTGTTATCTCCAAATATTACAACACCACTGTCATATTTCTCCAAGCTTATAAACTTGATTTTGTCACCAGTCATATGATGTGAGCATCTACTATCAATCACCCACTCAACATTTTCATCAATTTTGGTTGCAAGAGCTTTCTCAACATTCTGATTACTAGCAGATTCAGTGGACACTGGACCATTCTCCTTGATAGCAATGAATACCCATCCATCTTCATTTCCAGTTTCTTTATCAGATTCATCATCAGTAACACCTTCTTCAACATAATAACATTTCTTTTGAAATCTAGACTTGTCAAGTTTGTACTTAGAAAAACTTTCAGGACACCTTGATGCAAAATGACCTATCTTACTACAAGATAAAAATTTAATAGGAAGCTTTTAGTTGTACTTACCATGTCCTCTGGCTTCTCTCTTCACAATCAATACTTCCATCTCTTCTAGCTCTCTTTCTTCATCTTCAATTTGTTTCATCTCATCTTCATACTTGAATTTCCTTTTGGAACTTTCTCCCAGATCATATCTTTGTTGGATTTTTTCAAATATAGTAACTTTAAATACAGATTATGTCTTAGGAGTAGACACCAAATTCACTCAACTCAAAGGTAGCAAGCTTGCCAATCAACATGTATCTTGTCACATTTTTTACTATCCTGAGTTGTTCAATAGCATGAGCTTTTGTTTTGTAAGAAGTAGGCACTGATTGAGCACTTTAGCCACAATCTCATCTTCTTCCAAAATTCCACTGACACATCTAATACCCATCACTAGTTCATTTAATTTCTGCATGAAAGAAATAATGTTTTCATCTTCACTCATCTTCATATTTTCCCACTTGCCTTTTAGACTTTATAGCTTAGCAACTTTCACTTGTGCATCTCCTTCATACAATGTTTCCAATTTCATCTAGATCTCATTTGTTGTCTTTAGACCTATCACATTTGTCATCTCTGAATTTTTCAAAGCACTCAATAATGCTTGAATAGCCCTAATGTTGGTTTCGGCTTCTTTGATCTCATCAGGAGTAGAGGGACCATTCTGAGGAATATTATATATGTTCTTTGTAATCTTCCAGAAGGGTTCACCAATTCACTTCAAATGACACTCCATTCTGACCTTCCAAAGAGAGTAATTTGTACCATTGAATCTAGGACTATCCTTCTTGTATGATGCCATCTCAGATCATCTCAAGCTATTAAACTTCTTCAGAGGAACCAACTCTAATACCAATTGTTGGTAAGACAAGGATAGACAACTGAGAGGGGGGTGAATCAGTTGTTATAGAATTTAAATCTTATCTTACTTTATCAACCTTTAAGCTTAGATTTGATAATTAGTAGTGAAAGCAAGAATCAACAACACATCAGAAATACACAACACCAAGATTTTTGCATGGAAACCTTGTTAGGGGAAAAAACCACAGTGGAGGTTAATCCACAATTATACCTTGTTAAAAGTATAAGTAAAATGAATAAGGAATGCACATGCATTCAGACACACTGCCTAGAGCTCACTACTTAGAAGGGAAGGCTCACTTCCTTACATAAAACAATCAAATTAAATCCATCTAATGAGGTTGAACTGAGAAATTACCTTCTTTAAAAGCCTGATGATAGTTCCAGTTAAGCACAAAAATACTTCTTCACACTTCTCTCAAACTTCTTCACACTCTACTCTCTAATTGAATGGTATGATATTTATTCACACATATCTCGCACAAACTTCACATACATTCACCGAGCATACTCAAAAATGAGGAAACAATCACTATTATATATCTGCTACATGGATTTACATCAAAAACTCCGTCAACCACAAATAAGGAATAAATGAATTACAAACTATCAACCCAATTCATGAAAAATTCTCAATGCGCACCAACTTAGGTCAGTCACAACATAATGAAGACCTAAATCAACATCCTTGAACATGCCAAGCATTCAAAAATTAATCCACAAGGATCCACAACATGCTACCACCATCATGTCGGCCAAGAACATGAAAAATCGAATACACAAAGGAAAAATCTTCGATCATGAACACACTAATCAACACAAAAATACCACAATGATAGAGCATGATCTAGAAATATCTATGGACATCTTAAGAATGTACACAACAACATAATTTACCATAATTACATTCTCATCTTCTAGAAACACCTACTATAGTAATAGAATAACTGTAGGAACTCAGAAACTCATAATTTTCTCCAATCTTGATGTGCATCCCTGAAACTTCCAAAAAAAATACTATATAGCCTCAGCAACAAACTCTTTAATGCGTGAATTCTGATTACCAACTTCTTGAACTTACCACCACTTTGATCTTCACAGCTTCATAGACTACCTGCAACATATTTATTCTGATTTTCTTAATATCCTAGATATATATAGTCTTCAAGACACTTAATGCTAATAGTGTTGACATTAATGACAACCACATATCAGCAACACAACCACACCATCCAACAATATCTTATTTCTCTTCAAATTCTTGTTTGATTTCAACTGAGGAAATGGTAGTGCTTTTTCTTTTCCTACTTGTTCTCCTAGAACTGTCAGAGACTTCAGTTCTAGTCTTGTCCTCTGATCCTGATCTGCTAAGCTTTTTGGGGCTTCTTAAAAGCACTTCAACATAATGAATAGATTTTTCCTTAGCCACTTCATAGTCTAACTCAAAATCAAAATAGTTACAGACTCAATTGCTTCCATGAAGCAAAATTCAATACAGATAAGAAAATTAATGTCTCGTAAGTAGCTTTCCAATACACTCTTAGGTATTCTCACTCTTTCATTCATCCTCATTTGAAACATTCCAAAGAATGTTGCAAGAGCATCATCTTGAGCATCCAAACCTCCAAGTCTTGTCAGGTTATGTGCTATCTAATGTGTAAATGGTATTGTATTTGATCACTCTAGTTTCCAAATTATTGGTGTTTCCTTCATGAAGTAGAAATCAAATGGATTACCAAAGTACCATACCTAAAAGTATGATTTTTTCTCTTTTTTATTTCCTTTAGGTTCTTCATCAAATGTTGTCAGAGTAGCTCACACAGGTCATAATCAACACCATTTTCAATCATGTCATGTGCAATGTGAATGATAGTGGCAAATATTGTATAGTCATTATTTGGTTGACAAATTTGGTGTCTAATAAGAATTTTGGCATACCGGATAGCCAAATTCCTAATTGAATTCAAGGTGATTTATTTCTCTTCAAGAGTAGCACTAGTATTCTCCATTATCTCCTTAGCCTTAATAGATTTTTGGTCTGGAACTAGTCTGGAGGACCACAAACTAGTTATATCCTTAATAGCTTCCTTGGTTATTGAGTATGGAACGTCAACCCAAATGGATTCATCTTGAATTCTACTTAACACCATTCTAGTGAACTTCTTCTTGACTTCAAAACACCAAAAAATTCTGCCACACATCCAATCTATTCTCATTTAGGTTTTTGTATTCCAGTTTTATGGTGTCATCATTTCCTTCCAATTCTCTTGCCCATAGAACACATAACTTGGTATAGGAAATTTCTTCTTTTTTCTCGTGAATGTATGCATTGATATCCTCAGTTGGTAAAATTCCAAAGGGAGTGCAAGAAAATGCACCAATCGGATCTTCTAATAAAACTTTCCAAGAATACCTCTTATGTTCAAGTTGTGGTCTCTCTGAGACGTCTACAACCTTCAGCCCTTCCATTACATCTAAATTTATTTAATATCAAAATTATAGAAAAACTTGAAGTACACAAAATACCTCTTAAACCACTCAACAAAAATTAAGGTTTTAATGTTCTATTATCTGGAGACATGTCGATACTTCAAATTCTTCTTCACCTTACTTCTCCTTCACATATATTCAATGAATTGAATTTTTCTTCCCAAAAACACTTTTAACTCCTTGATTTGACCCATTTTAGCAATAAATGCTTCAAATATAATGATGGTAAACTTTAAAACCTTGTATGCAAAGTAAACTTTTAGAAGCTCCATAAATTTCCCCATTTCAATATTTTCACAAACAGATTCATGAAATTCATCTCCATCTTATCTCTTCATGTCAATACATGACATAGCATGTTGGAAAGGGAGTTATATGATTTTTAATAAAGCTCCCCCTAAGCTATAGCTCCGGTCTTAGTTACCAGAGGAACCATCTCCACCACAGATAGGTATAGATTCTCCCTTCTCCTTAGTTTCTTCTTTCTTTCTCCATACTTTTCCATTTCCTTCTTTACTTCATTTAGATCAACTTTATTGACTAGTTCATATTTCTTTATAGGCTCATTCTTCCTTATGTTCTTATTCCTACAAAATTTTGCAACATATCTAGGTTGGTTGCAATTGTAGCATACAACTTTTTTTTGACCAATCTAACCTCCATTCAATCTTCATCTAAAATGGTTAGCCTTACGTCCAAATACATTGCATGTATAATAGTAGCCATTGAAGGATTGAACCATTCTACTAGTATTAAATCCATTCATCATCTAACTTCTGCACTCACAAATCTATGTCATAATTTCTTGCATGTCAAACATTATCCAGAAAAGGATCCAACATTTTGATTCATTCTACCTCTACATTTTGTAGCCGTATGTCCAAATTTATTGCATGAAAAGAAAATACCATCAAAAGATAGGTACCTTTGAGAATTTGGTCGTCTGATAGGGGGTCTTCCAACATTGCTTCTTTGATTTTTGAATTTCTTGCCATTTCCTTGAGTCTAATTTTGATTGTCAACCTTGTTAGAGGTTTGATTTTCCTTAGAGCTTTCTCCTTCTTTAAGTCCCAAAACACCTTTATCTTTAGATGGCTTCTATCCTACAATCAGTTCATCAAGCATTGTAGTACTTGTTTAGAATTTTTCCTCATGAATTCTTACTTTTTCCAGATCATATTTCAGAGTTACTACTTCTTTTTCAAGTCTAGTGCATTCATCAATCTTTCTTTGTATCACTGCACATTCAAACATTCCTCAATTTTCTTCTTTTCTTCCACTTGTACTTTCAGTTTGGTGATGTCTTCATTTTCTTTCTTCAGTTGTTCATTGACTTCCTTATACCTTTCTCTAAATTTCTTGATTTTCTCTCTCAGCTTCTTGATGCATTCATTTAATTCTTTTAAATTTTTCTTTAGATCTCCATTGTCATTTTCAATTTTATTAAGATCTTCATTTGTAGATTTGAGTTCTTCATCTTTTTATAGCATACAATCTTCTTCGGTGTATTCAATTGCAGAAATTTCTTCTAGAGGATTAGGATGCTTCCTATCAGCCATATGTTCAAAATCCAAAATCTTCCCAAAGCGATCAAGCTCCTTTAAAAGAACCAAGCTCTAATACCAATTATTGAACACCTAGAATACTGAGAGGGGGGGCGAATCAATATTCCTCTAAACCAATTAAACACAACCCATCCAATTAATTGAATAGAAATAATTAAAATGAAGAATGAAATTATGAATACAACCATAGAATCACATGACACATGAACACTAGTATTTTTACATGGAAAACCCAAAAATGGAAAAACCATGGTGAGGGTTAGCTCACAATATATTATATCTGGATATAAGATATCACAAAAGGCTCACTGTCAAGACACATTGTCCAAAAAAAGGAGCTCACAACCCATTGAGTAAGAACAAAGAAGGTTTGGAAACACTACCTATTTGAACTAATACAATAGCATCTATTATATGTCAGATTAAAGTTCCATTGAAGTACAAAGATGATCTTTACACTATTTGATATTCTTCTCTATTCATAGTTTTCTAAATACCGCATCACACACATGTAGGTGAATCACCATAAATGTCATAAATCACCTATAATATTCTTTTCTCTACCACATTTGCATATATTACACTTATTTCCTCTTTCTCTCTTGCTACACACTCCAAAAATTTGGTGATGATCTCATTTATATATCCACGTCAAGTGTAACATCAATTAGGTCAACCTAATTAGAAGTAACACAAAAAATAAAGCATGTCATCCTCAAAGCATTTTATCCACACTTAGCACCTAAATTCAGCATTTAGTTTACTTCAAGATAGGTCAGAAATAACTAGCATAAATCCCACATAAGATAGAGTTTCTCAATTAATCTCCACAAAACACAAATTTTGTTAGGTCAGCAAAAAATAGACCTAAACACAAAGTCTTCAAGAATTTGTGCAATTTCATCAATCGTGTGACTTCAAAACTTAATCTCCCATAGAATTCCCATTCAATTGATATTTATTAGCTTATCTTCACCATCACAAGATAAAATAACTATTCATGAAGAAGTTTGGATTCTCCCACACTAGTACACAACACAAAAGATAACTGTGATATACAGAGCTACACACTGTCATACATATCTTTTTGGAAACTATACAAAATGTCACAAAAACTTGAATACCACTACATCTAATGAACTCAAAATTGTAGATATAATTATAAAATATTATAACATCATTAGGTGAAGTGCGGACCCAAAAATTGATGCACTGAACCACAACACTATCGAAGGAAATACTTAGTCAAATTCCTGATAAACCATTCTTTTCAGATCAATTTTCACTATACATAAGTCACTAAAAATACTTCCAAACTGTGCTAGGATGATCATGATAATGTTAACATCAATAAAAACACTAGATTAAACAATGTATGTACACTTCATGCTCACTTTTCCAAACAACATCATCAATGATAGACTTCCAAACTTCCAACATACATAGCCTTGTATAATCTTTAGGCCAGCACAAATAACTAAATAACAATGTAATAATGATAAAATGACTTAATTAGGAGTTAAGCTAGCCAAAAGATGACTATTCATAACCCAATGTGCACTAATATTAAGGGCATAGCATAACTTGGATTTGTTAGCTTATAATGTTAGGTAAACCCTTGTGGGTAATGAGGATGGTAATAAAATAAGAATGTTTGTATGATAGTCATATCTTCATTGATAGATTAAGATGATATCCAAACCATATTGTAAGTCTCCTTGAAAGTAAGAAGAGAGTCTTAAACCCTAGGGTTAGGGTGTGAACTTGATGATTATATCAATATTCAACTATAGGGTTGAGAAATGAGTTTTCTTGTTATACTATTTTCTTATTTTGGTTTAGATTATATTCCTATTCAAGAAATTCAAGGGGAGGACTCATTTTCTAGAAACCCATAGCCATATTGAGAAGAGGTCTTGTAGGTGCAGAAGCACAAACCCTTCTCAGGATAATGTCCTCTAGATTATATACAAATGTAGTGAACATAGTAAACATGTAAATATTTGAGGTATATTGAAAGAGAGGTTTTATGATTTTTTAATGATCACTTGATCATTACATCACTTTTTATTGAAACCCTGGGTAGAGAATAACATATTTTATTGGGTTGTTTTCTTGATTATTGAATGCAGCAAATAGGTTGGGATTAACCTATATGATATAATTGGTCATTTGATTAATGATTATATCTTGATTGAAGTCATTTATTGTTGAAGATTATACTTTTTGATTGAGGTCATTTATTGATGAGATTATACTTTTAATGGGAGTCATTTATTGTTGAGATATACTTTTTATGGGAGACATTTATTATTGAGGTTGTACTTTTGAAATAGAGTCATTTGATGTTGTGATATTATGAATACCTTTATGGTTAATTAGGTTATTCCTAGGGTTAGGATAATCCATGGGAAAGGTGATAATCTATGAATAGAGTATGAATGGTCAAAATCAAATCAAGTTATGAAGGTGGTGAAATAGATGAACCTCACTCGAAGTAATGGGTTATAATCTTTGGCCAAAGTAGTGTAACTAGCCACTATTTACACTATCAGTTCACTATGATCTGATTTACATACTAGGTAGGGTATATCATACATGTAGTTGTAGCCACATTATGGTAGCTCTAGATATGTAGGACACATCACCATTCTCAGAAAAGGCTAAGGAAGGATGAGGTTACCAAACTAATCTCTTCATTGAAGGGAGGGCCATCTCATCAAGTTTGGTAGATGTGTAGGGGACCGTAATAAGTCCATGGTTGTGGAAAAGTGATTGAGTGATGCTTCTCCTCATGCAATTGGTGGCCAAGATTTGGAGATGTATTATTGGGGACAACTAGGATGTATGCACTAAGGAATGAGGACATCGAGAATGTATGCACCAATGTTGGGACATCTGGAATAGTTTGTATTTCTAATTCAAGTAAGCTTGTTGAAGCTATGTATGTAATCATGAACCCATCTCTATGGATAATTGTAATTTGGAATGAGGTTATTTAAAATATGCATAATGTCATTGGATTAGAAAAGAAAAAATTAATTATTATATTTATTCACTTATGGGTAAAGATTAGTAAAATTATTGGGTAGGACAATGGGCATGTTACACCCCATATATGATGTTTTGATTTAAGTAATTAAATTTTATCTCATTGTGTAGGTCTTCATCTAGCCCTAGGGCCATATGAATAAACATCACTCTCACTATGCTAAGCAACCCAAGTGTTTGCACAAGAGTGGTGTTGTCATACAACACCCGTGAAATCTTCATGTACCTATAACAACAATGGAGAGATTCTAGCATAAGGTGGAATCCCCTATCCCATTACCTCATGACAAGGTGGTGTTTTCCATAGTGCCATGGGTATGGCCCCACCCTTTAAGTGTCACCCATAAACCTTAATATAACCAAGTTTGGAAAGAAATTCCCCAATAGATGTTCTTGCACACCAGTATAAAAACATACTCTAGAGCGGTAATTTTCAGACCCAAATACTTAAAATAACTAGAAAATTACACTAAGTACAAAAGTGTCAAAGTGGTGTTGCATTGGAATAAGATTACAACTCTGCCCCATAGCCTTGTGTCAAGGCATCACAATTTATTACCATCTCAAAGCATAGACAACAACACTAGTTGTGTGATAGGCTAGGTTCATGGATGCAATCTCTCCTTATGATCTTGCCCATGAAACTCATTCTAATAAAATTTAGATCCATTTATATCCAATATCTGATATTTGTTAGGGTCATGTGGAAGATTTCTTGTTTGGACCTCGAAATAATTATGTACGTATTTTAATCTTGTATGATAAGATGGTAGTCATTGTAATTCTCTCCTCTCTTGGAGGTCCAAAAAGACTATTTCTTGGGCCACAAGTTTAATAATTCCATGTTTCATACATGCATAAGTGGAGGCTTTCTTCTAAGCCTAAAAGGACAAGAGAAGAGTGCCATTGGTTCACTATAGATCTTGATCACCTCACCACTTTTTCTAAAATTTAATTTCTTGTTCCCAACATCTACTAGTTCCACATGTCTCTTGCATAAATTTTCAAGTATGCTTTGTGTAGGAAGGATATGGGTAATGCATCAATAGTCTACCTCAGCTCTAGTTAGTAGCGAGATATACCTTTTCCAATGCCTCATTCCCTTTTCTTATGTTATCTTTCATGGAACTTATTCTAACAAAATTCAAAGTCCATTTATAGTGTTCATTGTTTTGATAGTGATGTGGTAGATGTCTTGATTTAATTTTGGGTTGATTATGCTTTCATTTTAAGCTTGTGCAACTATGACACAACCGTTGCACTACACTGTCCTTTTGGAGGCTCAAAAAGTCATCTTGAGTCGAGTGTGGGTGTTGCCACAATAATGGGTTACACTTTCTAGGACATCCTAATTTTTGCTGAAATCACATATTTTTAGAAAATATAATTATTTAAGCCTTGAAAGGTTCCATTTAAAGGATTTTAATTGAAGAGGGTTTTATCAAACCCCCTTGGATAGAACCCTACTATTTTTAAATCATACCTATAATGGATTCTCCTCTACACCTATCAAAATGCTGATAAAAAACCACTTTTGATTTACCTTTTGGGGGACCAATTGAATTCATTTAAAATTTATTTTTTGTAAGTATGTAGTCCTTGTTATAGGCTTCCCAAAAAGTATAATTTTAATTATATTTAATTTGATTATTATATTTATTTTTTATTTCTTGTGAATGTAGGTTGTTCACAAAAAATGAAGCTCTCTGTTCTCCAAATGTGGAAAAATAGCAGATTATAAAAAAAAATGAAAATTATCTATGCTTTTGGTATTGATGTCCTTGATCCAACAAAAAAAAGGAATTTGGATACATACAAAAAAAAGTTGTGTTATATAGTAAACCTATGTCTAAATTGTAATTAGTTGGACTTCAAAACTTAATTAAGAAAAAAATATTCAATAAAATACTATGAAACCAAATGAAGGAGCTAGATATCATAGTTACAAATCTAAATTCAAAAAAAAAAAATTTTTATCCTTCATAGAAAAAATCATGTGTTATATAGTAAACATCACTTTTTAAAAGTGTTGTTTACAATTAAAAACTAATTATCAAATGAGATGGAAAAATAAATGCAATTTGCTTCCAATTTAAAAAAAAATAAAAAATTTAGAATCTACAAACAAAATGTCACAAATGAATATTTTGCATTATCTTAAATTTCCTCATGCTTTAGCAGCTATAGGTGTCTAAAATTGAATATTTAGTTAAAAGAGTCCAGTTCAATGTCAAGTTCGGCCAAAAAGTGTAACCCACTATTTGGGATCACCCATGTCCAAGAATGACATGTGTCAAATGTGTGCAATTCTAGGTTTACTTTTATGCCTAAAGGTTGTGAGAAGAGTTTCATTGGTTCATTCAATTTTGGACATCTACTAAATTGTATATCTTATGCCCAAAGATCACCAATGTCACATGTCTTACACACACAAGCTTCGGTACACCCTAAGAATGTAGGTTACAAGTAGCGTGTCATTGGTTTGCTCTAGTTTTGGTAGGTTTTGGGACCTTCCCTATTAGTGCCACGTGTTTTAAGAGAAAAAATTAGTATCACTTTGTGTTGGTAGGTCACAAGATGTGAGCCATTGGTCCATTTTTTGTAGATTTAGGCTCATACTTTTTGAATGTTGGCTCAACTATCTTTGTCCTATATCTTGAAGTATTTTTGCAAGAATTAGGGAAGTCCTCTAAATTCAAGTGATTGTTATTTTTGAGACCACCCCAATTTTTGGTGAAAGACATTGATATTCCAATTTTGTACCATGCTTGCATTTATATCTCTCATTTTGATGGGAGCTAATGATTAACTATCCTATCATGGTGGTAATATAAAGAAACTAAGGTATAGAAATTATTTTTAATAATACTGTGAGATCATGTCAAAATTTATTATAGGCATAATTATCAATCTCGAGCTATACACATGAGAGATCCAAAGGCCTTCATCATCCATCAGATGAGTGCATGGATAAATGTGTATAAATGAATTTTAGTGCACTCGTAAGGATATTCTTTATGTAAGGATAATATTGTCTCATAGGGTTTTTTGAGGATTGTGTCCATGCCTACTTAGAGTACAGGGTTGGAAGGTATGGTTACTTCCATTAGGATAGTGAGTATCCAAAGACAAATAGATTTCCTTGGCATGATCTCAAAGCTTCAATTGAAGTGAATTATGTTAGAACCAAATTTCATGTTGATTGGTGCAGTCAAAATCATTTTGGGTCAAGATTTTATGATGTGAAGTGAGAGATATAGTGTGGAATCCAATATCTCCTCACATTTTGTGGGTGCACTCATTGACCTACAAGTCCCAAAGGTAGAGGTGGTGATAATGGCTCAAAAAAATTTCATCTTGGAAATACTAGGTGTGCTAGAGGAGGTGCTGGAAGTTGCCACTCTGGTTCTTGGAATCCATAGACCCAGAGACATTGAGCTTCTTGGGATCCTAGGTGAGGTGGTAACTTATTATCCTTTCATCCTTGACATTAAAGATGCAACATTGCACAATCAAAAGGAGCAAGCCAAGGTGGACATAAATTTCTTGTAGAAAATGTTGTATATCAAACTAGTCCAGGATTTAAAATGGGTAGGAAATTTTATGAATTATATGCAAACATATGGTGATGAATAGCTATTATCTTTAATTTTTTCTTGCCCTAGTTAGAAAATTGTCTCATATCAAGGTTTTGAAATCATACATGTGAGGCTCAGTGTATTGAAACTGGAAGGCTAAATTTTCAAAACCAACTACAAGATTAAGTGTTTTGCTCTGACACTCAAGCCTTGCGAAGTCATGGCTTTTTGTGTGTGGGTTGTCTGAAGGCTTTATGATATATATCCGAACCAGTCATGGATAGGTCTAGTTTTTGTTATGCTACTATTTTTTTTTTTAATTTAAGCATCTTCTGACTTGAGGGAAGAACACATTCCACTCCATTATAATATCGATACCATTAAAATATATTTTGCTACTTTATTAATACCAAAATTTTAGGCCCATGGCCTTTTATCTTAAAAAACATAAATATATGTTTTCTATGTATTTTTTTAAGAACTTAGAGAATCATTTTCCCTAAAAATATATTACTTATATGTTCATTCAATCTCTACATCTCCTATCAATATGTAACTTTTAAGAAAAGATATTGAAAAGGGACAAGTATACAGAATAAAATTAAAATTAGCCTATGATAAACTTGGGTAATTTGGTCCATTATTGTTAGATACAACAGAACAATATGTGTATCTTAAATAATTAAAAAATATTAAGGAATCACGGTTCCAAAATTAAAAATGTATATCATATGGGTGAATTAGACATTGAAAAACCTAAAAATAACCAAATTCAAGAAATAAAAATTTCAAAAATAACCAAATAAAAATGTATATAACCACTAAAAAATTTCTCTAACCTAACTTTAATCATTAATGAGATTAAACATTTAATCAACTTCAACATACACATTGAGCTTAATTTTTTAGTTTACTTCATAAACTAATATAAATATATTATCTACTACAAAATAAAATCCATTTCGATTAAAAATCCACACACAAGGATTGCAAATATTCTTGAAGTTGTTATAATAAAAATAAAAATAATCATGGACCTTAAAAATTTCTTCCTAAAATCTTAGCACACACAATAGAAAGTACTTTTCCATTATTAGTATTATAAAAATATATACTTTGACAAATATTACCAATCAATATACTTGAATATTCATCATTATTATCTAATTACAAATATAAGAACCAAATAAATCTAAAAAAATTTGTTATACATATAGGAATATCACAAATATAACCTACCAAATAATATTTTATTTTTTTAGACACAAGGCCAAGGCCTAACTATTTATATTAATATAAGTTAAAACATTACAAGCATAATAATAATTATAGTACTGATTATAAGAATATAACTTCACATTTCAAAAATGTGTCTGAATTATATAACCCTGCCACCTTTTTACCCTTGATATAACCATGTGTATGTGACTACCATATACAAATATTTCAAAATTCAAAAATTTTCATAGCTTAATGCTAGAATTTTTTTTTACAGTTAATGCTATCAAATATTAATTATAAATATAATCACATATTTATATCAGAAATATTATATGAATACTGACATTAAATTCATTTTTCCATATATGCAGTAGCTTGTTCAAGCCCTTGGCAATTCACATTTAAATCTATGTGATTTTCACCCTCACCTTCTAGTAGGTTTTTGTTCTCCCCTTGGTCTTCGACATGTTCTTGTTGATTTTGCTGCAAAAAATTTGGCAAGTGCGGGTGACCATGTCATGCTTGGTGATTTAGCAGATAAGAAAGAGCATAGTATTTCTCTTTGATACTATTGACCATTTGGTAACCTAGATCATTTGAAAACATGTTTAACACCCTACTCAAAGCCCATGGATCATCTCTTTTTAGACCATTCCTTACAACCTCAAACGCTGACCTGTAACATTGCTTAGTTTTGAGAAATTTCTTTGGGAACAGACCTCCAACATATCCTCTTCCTCTATCTAGGTTGTATGATTGCACACATTGTAGTAGTTTATCCTCTCCTAAAATAGTTGGTTGAACTACTTCTTCCACAATGATTTCTAGGAGCTCTAGCGACTGCAGAAGATCTAAAGCATTGGATAAAAAGATAGACAACATTTGGGATGTAAATAAAATCCTTGGAGCGCTCAAACTTAATACATGCTCTCCTATCACAACCCTTACATTGTCAACCATACTAGGGCATGAGACTCTAAAAATATAGGACAATTCAAATTCCCTAATATCCCCAGAAAATGGTTGCTCATAAGGTTTAATTTGCATAGGAACCTTGACATTTTTTTTGTGTATTCCATTGGAGGCCCTTAAAACCCACAACAAATTATGCAATTTTCCCAAATAACTGAAAAATAGAAGATTACTTGAAATTAACCCCAACTAAACCAAAAACTTGATGGAAAAGAAACAAGAACAGACCTTGCAGATAACCAAGACACATAGAATGTACTTGAGAATGACTCATAAAACCAAAGAATATGTAAATGTAGAAAGATTGAATTTCCCAGAAGCTCGACCACTAAATCTAGAAGCTTGTTGGCCCAGACACACTGAATGCACTAGATAATGACACAAAAAACTGAAGAAAATTCTAATGTGAGGAGCTTAAATTTACCACTATGCTGAAAATCCCCAGAATAGCATCCCCAAAAAATTGAAGAAGCTCAACCACTGCAACCAGAATCTTGACTAAGAAAAGAGGAGGATAATGGCAAAAATTAATTAACTCGATCCTTTATAAGAAACCACCAATGCATTATTGCAAGAAATGCATTTAGTATGAAAGAAATTTCACACGAATGAAATATTTGAGAATTTAATTTGCATATCGAAGCATGATTATAGATGGAGGAAAATACAAATATGAAATCCAAATTTCCTTCATGAGCAACATTTTGAGCATGTTTGGAGGCTTTAATTTAACATCAATCCTTGCTTAATGTACCATTATCTAATGCAAATCACGTGCCTGTTGGAGCTATCACCAAGAGTGAAGAATAATCATTTCATTGCAATCTATGAAGTCTTGGAACACACAAATCTTGGCACCATAATGATTATGGAAAAACCCACCCATATGAAAATACACCTCAAAATTAACTCCAACTCAATGTATCGATATGCCTTCGTCAACATTATTAGAATGTTCTAGCTCACTTATACCAAGAAGAATTCATCAGCCTTCATAGGATATGCAAATTGTACACCAATTCTAAACACATGTACCTTTGAAAGAAAACTAAGAACCATTGAAGAGCATAGGAAATGTACAAGATCAGTGCACAATTAAATAAAATAAATTATCATAGAATTAAATTAAAAAATTTTAATTGCATAAACCTTGTAAAAAACAAAAAAACATATTAGAAAATTAGTTCAAGTTACTTTGCTTTTCTCTAGATTAATTAAATCTTGAACAGATCTAGAGCATACGCTTGACTCCATCCCATAAGATAATTTGGCTTCTTGTTTCTCACAACCCAAGCTTGCTAGATGATTAGCCACTTGATTCCTCTCTTGACATACTACATCACCTTCTCTATAAACATGATTCAATTGAAAGGAATCTAGGGTGTTAAGTAAACACCATATTTGCTCCAAAAAATATTGCGACTTCCAGTTACCAGATCCTCTGACCCTACAAGCATTAATAATACCTAAAGAATCACCTTCAATAATAACTTTTGAAAAATTGAATTATTTGATGAGCTACGACCCAAGAAGGAGAGCCTAAAATTCTACCTGATTATTAGTCCCAACACGTAGGTGAGCTAACTTCACACCAATGAGCTCTCTGACATGATTTCTAATGACAACCCCTATCCTTGATTGACCTGGGTTCTCCCTTGAGCTACGTCATCAAAATTTAACTTTATAAATCATGCAATTGGAGGGGTCCATACCACCTTTTTCCTATCTTGTTTCACTTCCACCTTTGGCTTCCAATTACCTTTGAAAGGGATAACTAGAGGAGGAAAGCCTTAATTTGCTTAGAATCCCAATCTATGAATTCTGAGCCAACATGTTTTGAATTGAGAACATAAGTATTAACAATTTCACATATCGACTTCTCCAACCCCATCAACACTTGATCGACACTTGAAGGCTGTTTATGAAATATCCTTTTATTACGCTCCCACCAAATACACCAAACCAGTGAGGAAGGAATCACTTCCATAAAATTGCAAATAAAGAAGACTTATACAGAACAGGCCAGCTTGTGAACATATCCTAGAAAGTGAAAGGAGAAGGAGAGGACCAACTTAATTTATGTTTCACAAAGTCCCAACAAGAAATTGCAAAAGGGAAATGCAAGAAAATATGGTCAACCTCTTCCAAAATCGAATCACAAAGAACACAATTGAAAGGAGCTATAATTTCAAGTTTAACTAACCTATCAATTGACAAAATTATGTGCTTTAAGAATAACCAAGCAAAGAAACCTTCTTTAGGGAGAACTAGTGGATTCCAACAAAAGGACAAAAACTCTTTGTGGATGAGCTTGAGAATCCATGTTTATGATTGCCTTATACCCCATTTTAACTAAATATATACCAGATTTTGATGGATCCCAAATGAGATTGTTTTCCTTCTCATTACCAAAAGCAATACTTTCTCCCAAGATCCTAACTAACTCTGAATTTTAAGAATTTGAAATAGTCGAATGTCTAATATCTTTCCATAAAGCTCTCCTTGTATGAACATCAAAACCCTAAATATAATCTTTGACATTCAAACCCAAAATTTGTGACCAATGGGTTTCTGCTGCTTGGAAATCATGCAAAGTGTAAAAAGAAGGATACCCATTCCATGAGTCCCTCCGATTTTTTTCTTTTAAACCATCATAAATTTTCCAAGATAAACGAGGAATAATTACCTTTCTACAAGTTAACATGAAATTCCAAATTGCAAATCCTTGTGGAAGATTAGAAATTATAAAAATGCGTTCTAAATCCTCACAATCCAAATACTTGGCTTGCATGATCTTGCACCATTTAGAATGTGGTTTCTCATACATATGCCAAGATAACTTGGCCCCAAGAGCCATATTTCTTAAGGTCATATTGTGAACCCCAACCCCACCTTTTAATTTATCCTTGCAAATGTTTTCCAAAGAGATAAGCGAAATTTTCTTCTTGTTGTCCATGTTCCCCCTCCATAAAAAAGATCTAATTATTTTTTCAATACCTACAATAATAGAAATAGGGGCTTTAAGAACCACCATAAAATAGTTTGGAATTGAAGATAAGACATATTTAATCAAAATATTCTTCCTGAAATAGACAGTCAATGACCCTTCCAACTTGCAATCCTAGTTTGAATACTGCAAATAACCTTATCCCAATATGAAATCCTATTTGGACTTGAAAAAAGGGAATACCCAAATATTTGCAAGGAAGATCCACTTCTTGAAAGCCCAAAAGCTAAATGATATTAGATTTCACCAAAGGTTTAGTATTAAGCACATACACTTTAGATTTATTTGCATTTACACTCTGACCTAAATCCAAAGTATATTTTTCCAACAAAATGTTAATATGCTTTGCTTCTGATATTTTTTCTAAACCAAACACAAGTGTATCATTTGCAAACAAAGAATGAGTCACTGATAAATCTGTGAAAGGAATTTTGATTCCTTTAATCAAACTTTGTGCATGAGCTTGATTAACCGATCTACTCAAAGCTTCTACCAATATGATAAAAATAAAAGGAGACAAAGGATCTCCTTGTCTCACCCCCTTAGTTGAACCAAAGAATCTTGATGGAGAACTATTAACCAAGACTGAAATTTTTTCCCCTAACAACAAAGAGTAAATCCATTTGCACCATTTTCTTGAAAGCCAGACTTTCTCAATATTTGCATTAAAAAGGACCAGTCCGCTCTGTCATATGGCTTCATCATATCTAGCTAAATGATTATTGAAGATAGAGAATGGGAGGATATGGAATGCAACACTTCAGTCACAACTAAAGCACCTTCAACTGTCTCTCTGCCAGGAACAAAACCACCTTGCTCTATGGAAATAATTCTTGGAATAATATGAAGGAATCTCATGTAAATTGCTTTGGTGAAAATTTTGTAAACCGTATTACAAAGAGAAATAGGCCTAAATTCAAAAAATGAAGAGGGATTTTGAACTTTAGGAAGAAGAGAAATGCGAGTCACATTAAAATACTTCAACATAGTACCCGAACTCCTTGACTCTTCCAAGGCTTTTAAAAAATCATTTACAATGAAGTCCCAACACTTTTGAAAAAAATATGTTGTAAACCCATCAAACCTTGGGGCTTTATCAAGAGCCATCGAGAATACTATTGATTTTAATTCGGTTACAATGAAGGGTTTTAAAAACTAAACATTATCTTCCTAAGAAACATATGTTGGAATAGCATCCAACAATTCTTCCCTAACAAAATCAATTTGATCTGACTTATTATCAGATGTTGATAACAATTTTGAAAAATAAGAAACCCCTTCACACTGAATATCTTCTTCTTTTACTAGTTTCTCCCCCATTTGACTATCCATGATTGAAAAAATTGCATTCTTTGCTCTTTTGACTTGTACTGACCTATGAAAAAAAATTATATTTTTATCCCCCTCTCTCAACCATAATTCCTGAGAGTTTTGACACCAATAAACCTCTTCCCTAGTTGCAAGTTCTTCCCATTCTTCTTGCAACTTTTTTTGTAATTCAAAAGAAACTGGATTCAAACCATTTATAATGATCTTCGTATTCACCTTTGTAAGTTGTTTATAAACATCTTCTTTCTGGTGAAAAACATTCTTAAATACAGTAGCATTCCAATGTTTTATTTTCCCTTTCACATACATTAACTTACGAGAAAGAAGAAACATGAAAGTGTCTTCCACCATAGGGGCCTTGATCCACCATTCACACGAAAAATTAACAAAATCAGGATTCTGAAGCCACATCATTTCAAATTTGAAAGAGGATTTTGGAATAGAAGCAACCTTTTTGATATTAATGTGGAAGGATAAAGGGAAGTGATCAGATCCGACCCAAGGCAAAATTTTAGAAGATAGAGAAAAATTTTCAATTATCCAATTTGAAGAAACCAAAAACCTATCCAAACACACAACAATTTGAAGGAAATATTTGTGTTTATTTGTTCATGTATAGTTTCCATTAGCTAGCTTTATATCAGACAATACATTGTTTTGAACAAATTCATTAAAATCCTCCACTATTTTCTAAGGAGGAATAATGCCACCCTTTTTGTCAGATAGATTTAGAATAGAATTAAAAGCTCCAACTAAAATCATCTTTTCAACATCTAACTGATACAAAGACTGATTTAGTTCTTCCCACAACTGTTTCTTACCCACTATAGAATTAGGCGCATAAATATTATATAGATGGAAACTCAAATCAAAATGTGAAACTTTTAGAAACTGTCAGTGTTGATTATTTGTTGAGGCCTCAACTAACATAGACTTGGGATTCCACAAAGCAACAAAACCACCAGATGCACCTTGAGAAACTGAAAAATAGGAATTCTACCTCACCAATTTTTTGATGATTGAGTCAAAATTTTCTTGGGACAACTTTGACTCCTAAAGTAACACAATTCCTACTCCACAAGCATCAATTTGATGCTTGATACAAGCTCTTTTGTTAGGGTCATTAATGCCCCTAACTGTAGACACTCGAAATATCCGAATCAATATCATGAACTTGATCCTGATTAACTAACACCAACTCTTCCTTAATCATTTCCACACTAACCAATTAATTGAATAACCTTTATTTAATTAATTTAATTCATTAAATTTTCTTCTAAAATTAGATAATGAACTCTATTAGATTATTTCATCATCTCCAATCCTAATGTTCTTCCTTTAACTAAATAAACCAATATATTTAATTAAAGTCCCAATGTTCTTCCTTTAATTAAATAAACCAATATATTTAATTAAAATCCTAATTTTCTTCCTTTAATTAAATAAACCAATATATATAATTAAAGTCCTAATGTTCTTCCTTTAATTAAATAAACAAATTTATTTAATTAAAGTCATAATGTTCTTCCTTTAGTTAAATAAATCAATTTATTTAATTAAAATCCTAAAGTTCTAACATCCTCTCATTTGATTTAAATAAACCCAAGCATTTAAATTAAATGTCATAAATCAACTAATTTCATTCAAGTTAATTAATCCTAAATTAATTAACTCCTAACACTAATCCCTCATTTCTCTAGCTTTTAACACCACCCTAGGGTAAGTCAACCTTGGTCAACTAACCAAGTTGCACATGTAAATCAATTTATTTAATTTACTAATTACCCTATTTTCATTCAAAATGACATATTCTTTGAATATTCCACCCACTTGACTTTTCCCTCCCAAAGGACTTTTGTCCTCTTTCTTGAGCCACCTTTGCATTGAAGGCTCTTACATGTCCTCTTTTTTGAGCCACCTTTGCATTGAAGGCTCTTACACATCCTCTTACACAAGCCACCTCTTGGAATTCATTTGTCTTACACATCCCATCTCCCAATATGTGCTCCTCTAAGATTCATTAGCATGTTGACAAGTGGCACAATGCCATTGGTCCAATTTTTAATCCCACATTCTCCCTATTATTCACTCTTCAACCCTTCTTCCTTATAAATAGAGGCCTTCTCTATTGATCGAGGATCCACAATCTCATGCAAGGTTATTATCCATAATATCATCCACAAGTTAGATTCTATAGGCATAGAATTCATCAATCCTAGCTAGGTTATGGACATTTTGCATCAAGAATCACACACATCCATCCAAAGATTATTAAGGGATTGGAAAAGGGATTCTTTCCACATCAAAGGAGCACCAATCCCCCTATGGGATGTTGGTTTGAGCATTAGAATAGTGATTCATTAGTAATTTATTTGATATTTTGCTTTGTTTTCTTGTTCTTATGTTTAAAGAATTTCATAGGCAATTCTTAGTTTCTACTTGTTTATTGACTAATGATTGTTTGTTTGTTCATGTTTGAGCAGGTCTAGGAAAAGTATTCACACTAACATTCCATGATATTATTTTCATAATATCTTTAGAGAGTAGCTCACTCCCCTTAATCACTTTTTGATAATACCATCCAAATTCACTTGGCTCCCCAAAGATAATTCCTCTTACAACTTTACAACATTTGGTTTCCTACCCCTTTTACCTGAAGACTTTTGAGTAGGTGGAGAAGAATTTTGAGACACCAAATCATTCCTAAAAGACACCACTACTCTAGAAATATCCTTTTCGATATTACCATCCAAAGTCAGTTACCTCCCCATACCAATCTCCTCTTGCAACTTTACAACATTAGACTTCCTACCTCTCTTACACAGAGACTTCTGAACAAAATGAGATAAAGTAGGAGTTTGAGATAGTGACAAAATTTGAGAAAAATAAAACTCTACAGAAGGTTTTAGAGACTCCGAGTCATTACTAAAAGACATCACAGAACTAGAAAGAACCTTTCCCCCTTGCTATTTAGATGAGGAAGCAGAACAAGAAATTTTAACCTTAGAATTTTGCTTTGTATCTTCTCCAGTTTCCTCAATGATTTCATCAATAAAAGAATTGTCCACTAAAGGATGAAAGTTATGAACTAATCCGTCTAAATTACCATCCTCTAACAATGTTTGCATCTCCAAAAATCAAGAGAACCAAAAGACTTGTCAACCGATCACCTTTCAGAAGAATTTCACAAGGCTAATTGCTTACTATCAAATGCATTAGAAACAACATATGATTGTAAAACAACATCATCCCAAACTAAGAAAGATGAAATAGAACAAGCTTGATGGAAAGAAACAAGGATATTTTCTAGATAAAGATGCAAGGATCGGCCCAAAGCAAATAATTGTGAGAAACGGGGTAGGCTAAGAGGAATAGGAACTGAAACCTTGCCTGAAGCTATTTTTCCTTCAAGATCCAAACCAAATTTTGACTTGTAGGCCGAATCCTTTGGATTTTAAAAATAGCTATGAGTATTAGAAGACAATTTTTTACCCACTAAAAAACTTCCAAAGTCTAACTTCCGTGCCAAAACACTTCCAAAAGAAATAGCTTCTTTGCTAACATTGGGAAAAGATGACAAAGTATTTGTAGCTCCTAGGGATGGATCAACAAAATGTGTACCAGATGAAGAGGCTAAATCAGACTACAAATAAAAACTAGGAGATAATGAAGACAATTTTTCCTTTCCCTTTGACACAGATCTTGTGGACCTAAAATCTTGATCCAAACCAAAATTTTCATTTCCCAAGAAACCCAGGGGATCTTTAACTAAATTTTCCTGATTCATCACAAATTTTCCATTGCAAGACCTAGTCTTATGACCCAAAATATGAAAATTTTTACACATATTAAAAGGAGTCTCAATAAAAGCATCTTGTGTAAAAAGACCTACTTTACATTTGATAGAAACATCATGTGGAAGAGATTTTTCCATATCGAAAAGAACATAGACTCAAACTAGAAAATGATGGTTTTGCAAAAATTCCAAATCATGCTTCAAAAAGATACCTAAGTGATTTGCCAAAATTTTTGTGAACCCCAATCCTAGACCTTCACAAACACAAGAAAAAAACACACAATTAGACTCATATGCAAGTTAGAACAAGGATTCCCCATGAAATTCATTAGCAATGCTCAAAGATAGAAAGAAGATGAAGAACAAGACAAGAAACTAAGTTAAATTCTATTTAAGCAATGAAAACACTTAATCACATGGGGGAATTGGTGCCAATTATGTGTAGAAATTGGACATTTCCCAACTCCTTTGTAAGCTTGATGATTTGATGAAGATTGATCCACTTTGTTGATGAAGAACAAGATGATTTCTTGATAAAACTTGCAATAACCTAGCTATGGTGATGGCAAATGCTTAAGAAAATGGATGAAGTTACTCTCAATGTGAAGATAATAACTTTTCTCTCAAATTCTAGATGAATAATGAGAAGGAAAGCCTCTCATTTATATATGTGGGATTATTCAACCAATGGCCAAGTGCCACTTGTCAAGATGTGAATGGAGGAAGGTTGTGCACATTTTGATGAATGAGCCAATAAATGTTATTAAGTGGATTTCAAATTTTTGTAATGACTTGTTGAAGAGGGAATGGAAATAACTTAAATGCCACTTGGCTCAATGCGCAAGGACATGTAAGATGAGAGTGAATGCTTTGTTGGAAGGACAAATCCACTAGGAGGGATTTTCAAATTTGGAAGAATATTCCGCTTTTATACCATGTTGAGAGAAAACAGGGATTTAATAAATCAAAATAAATAATTTATTGTGCAAGTTGCATTCTCTAGAGGATGTGACATGGATTAGAATTAAATTAATCAAAGGTTAATTAATTTAATGAGAGATTAGGTGATGTGACCATTTTGACTTAAATTTATGAGTTGATTTAAATCAAGATTGAGAAGAATGATTTAATTAAATAAATGATTTAATTTATTTAACTAAAAGTGGATGATGTTAGATTAAATTAAATAAGGTTTAATTTATTCAATTGAATAGGAGGACTTTAGAGATTTAATTAAATAAAATTATTTATCTAATCAAATGGAGATATAAAGTTAAATAAATGAAACTGGTTAATTTAATCAATGGAAAAGAATGACTTAATCAGATAAATAACGATTTATTCAATTAAGGGATGAAAAGGTGATGCTAAGCTAAGAAGGTGATTCAAAACAAAATGATATTAGTAATCAGGATCAAGTGTGTTGGTATATTTTCCATGTCTACATTTTGCCCCTCTTTGAAGTAGTGCACTTGTTGTGCTAGTTCAAAGAATAAACTGTTGTGATCAAATTCAAAAACTTTTCAATTTTTTAGATGCCCCACTGCTGCCCCAGCGAGAAGGATTATGCTAGTATATTGCCCCCTCGAGAAATTGAGAGGAAATGTTCAATTTTCTGATCGAGATCACCATAAAATGTGAGATGAGTGGTTCTATTGATCAAAGGACGAAAGATAATTCTTTAGAAACATCATTGAATGCACACATGAATTAATTAATTAAATAAAGATATTTAATCAATAAATATGTTCATGCATTAAAGTAAAACTGACTGATTAAGAAAGAGAGTCTCTTCGTAGAGACAATAAGATATTAAATTAGGAGACAACTGATCGATTTAAATAGATCTCGAGTCAGATGGTGAGTGAATAATTAGTTAAGTAAATGATAGAAGAATGTGGCAAAAATAACTATTTTTATGAATTAAATGTTTACTTAATTCAACATTCAAATTTAAGGATTAAATTAAATAAATAATGATTTATTTAATTGATTGTCGAAAAGGTTAATTGAATAATTAAATAATTCAAAAAGAATATTTAATTATAGTCGAAATATGATAAAAGGTAAATTAAATAATAAATTATTTAATTCAGAAAGAGAATTAATTAGAGACGTAATTAAATAAATAAGATTTATTTAATTAATCAAAGTTAAATAGAAGGTCATAATGAATTAATCAAATAATTAAAGATTACTTAATTAATAGAAAAAAGATGTGTATAAGAAATAATTAAATAATTAACATTATTTAATCATGTCCATGGACATTAGAAAATTATGTCGAAATGTGGTACTCATAGGCCTAGACCAATTTTTAGTGTCTACAGACATCACTGAGAGGTCCTTGGAATGAGCGCAAAATAAGATAAGTTAAAAAGACAAAGATAAAGTAAACAAACAAGCTAATGTTCTTCATACCACTAGCCAAAACTAAACTACGATGATGCCTGATGTTGATGTCCATCGTGGGAAGGATGCATCCTAGATCATGTTCTGATCAGGTGATGATGAGATTGATTGGATG
Source organism: Sequoiadendron giganteum (assembly GCA_007115665.2). NCBI lineage: Eukaryota > Viridiplantae > Streptophyta > Pinopsida > Cupressales > Cupressaceae > Sequoiadendron > Sequoiadendron giganteum. The sequence continues at coordinate 100,145,457 of CM021108.1, forward strand.
ATAAGCTATTGATACTCCGAGTTGATCAACTTACTTGCTTACTGACCTATACTTGGGACTTTGACGATTAGGCATTCACTTTTGAACCTGCTAGACTTGCTTTCGACTGACTTACCAAAGGATGAAAATGATGATGATTTATTATGAATGAGGTTATTTCGAGTGAAATCGAGATGAGACAGATGTACCATTTTGGGTTTTTTAAATATTTGGATGTTTTTGGTGTTTTAAAATGTTTTGAGGCTGTTTTTGGGATTTTGATATTTTACAGATGTTTTGATTTTCAAATTTTGCAATATTTTTGGATTTTCATGAGATTTTATGAATGTTTTTGGATTTTGTGTCTCGGGGGCTCATCAATGATGGTCTTGCCTACATTTAATCTTAGAGACAATGTAGTTCGGATGTCATGTTTTTTACTTTTTCTGATTTTTGACATGTTTTTGGTATTCTGATATGATTTGGATGTTTTTGGATTTTTGATTTGCTTTGGATGTTTTTGGATTTTCGCATGATTTTGATGATTTGGATATGGATATGTGATGATATCAATGCTCTATTTTGGGATTTGTTGGAAACCAAGCTAAGGTTGATTAATAAGATTAATGGATTGATGATGATAACATTGTTGAGGATACACAACAATGCAAGGATAGTGTTAAGAAACACAAGGATTTCAAGATTGATGGTGATAACATTGTTGAGGCTACACAAAAATGCAAGGATAGTGTTAAGCAACACAAGGATTGGGAAGGATATCTCAAGATGATGATGAATTGATTGGATTTTATTGATTAGGATTTTGAAGCTTGATTTATAATAAAATGATTTTGATGATTTGATGTGATGCTGAGGTATACATTAGATGCAATTGATATGGATTGTTTGGAATGATCTTTGACGAAAGATAAAGCTTGATAAGGAACATCGCCTTGTCAAATATATGCCATGGGCTAGTGATTTGGATTTTTTTCTCACAGGTGCTTGACCAACTTGATTTTATGTTTCTCAATGTTCAGATCACCAGATAAGTGTGAAGAGATAGATCAAGATTTATTCTCGAAGCAAGATGTAAATATCTACCCCTAGTGTCTAGCAATGTATGGAATGCCATGGATGGATGCTTCAATAGGTGTATGGATGGATAGATATGGTAAGCATGCAAATGATTCCAAGGATTATCTTGCAATGAGATAAGATGTTTGAATAGAGGATGCTTATTTGGATTTAATGCTTCATGGCTTAGACAACATTGGGTAGGATAGGATCAATGAAAATGACCCATGTCAAAATTTTTACCATAAGCAAGTGTAAAGTGTGGACCAAAATTGGTCAAGATCAAGATAGTTTGGACTACGGATGTAGATGGATGAAAATGGATTAGATAAATGGTTCATGGATGAATGGATTTATTATGGATAAGATGGAGGGAATGTTGGCTTTATTATGGATGGGATGAGATACTTCCAAATGAAGTGGCACACATAGATGCTCAATTCTACACATGACACCTATTTTCCAAGTTTTCATCATGGTACCTTCCCAAAGCACCACCATAGTGGTTTTCACTAGAGGACAATTTTTTTCTTTACTATTTTCAATCCTTTTTTTGATTTTTTTTTTTAATATATTTTTGGATGTTTTTGGATTTTTTGCTAAAATATTTTAAGCTCATCTTGAAGCACCTGATGGTGTTGATGTAGATGCTTCTATCATAATGTGCCATCGATATCCTACTTGAAGAAGTTGTTTTTCCAAAATACGTGCACTTGAATGCAACTTTTGATATTCCTGATTTGCTTTGCTGATACCAGAGTTAACTCTGTCTTTGTGCGCACATCGTGATAGAGTGCCTTCTAAATCCTTATGATGAAGGGTCATTGCTAACACATGGTAAATGTGAGAATTGGATATCATGCATGCAGGCATGGATGGTGGAGTGTGTTTAGGAATAAAAGATGGATTGGTTGATAGTTTGGAACCTTTAACTCTCCAAACTTGGGAAGATGAGAAATGATGGGTGGATATGGAAGTGTGCATGGAATTAGGACCAACGACTCGATATACTTTGTACGTTGCTTGAGAAGCCTTCTTTTTCCTTTGTGGACATCTTTGATGGATATTTGCCCCTTTTTTATTTTTCCCCATTGTTTCTTTGAATGATGGAGTTTGATAGGGATAACCTTTCTTTGTATTTTTTGGTATCCACTTGTATTTGATTTGTCCTTCATACTTTTCTTCTTCATTTTCTTTGATGAAATATTTCTTTTGATGTTGGTCCCAATTCATGGATGGGGTGATGGGTGGATGGAGATTCATGATGTGGTTGGTTGTAGTATGAGAATTGATTTCATCATAAGGATTCTTCATGCTCCCTATGTTGACATTTGCTTGAGACGAATTTTCCCCTAGTATTATAAAGGTATCACTGATATGTTTAGATCCCTTAATTTTTGAATAACCAAGACCTTGATGCTTAGGATTTCCAATAATCTGTACTAGTTCTAAGATACCTTGTTCATGTAGGCCTAATCCTCTACCTTGATAATTCATCTATTGAAAGATTTTATTTGCAATAGGATATGATTTATCTTGAAAAAATGGTGTTAATCCTTCTCTGCTCTGTCGTGGATCTTCAAAGGTGATAGCTTCTTCATTGATAAGATAGCTTGCCCTAAAAAAGGTAAGTGATCCAAGTTTATAAGTGATTGGATCCTCCATATCTGGGATAAATTCCTAATTGATATCTTTGACTTGATCTTGTGAAATATCAGATTTTAATGCTTCTTCAAGATGTGTTGATGATTCACTATCCACATAAAATTCTTCCTCATGATTCATTCTTGATATGCTTTCACATGATTTTTCTGATTCACAACTTTGGTAGAAGCCTTCTTCATGATCTATTCTTGATATGTCTTCATAGGATGTTTCTGATTTACAACTTCTATAGAAGCCTTCTTCATGACCCATTTCTGATGTCTCTGGATTTTTTTATATCTCGGTCATGTGTACAAATGTTAAGAGTAGGAGACTCTTGTTCCTGGGTAATGATGTTAAGAGTATGGGACTCTTGTTTTGAATGAAGATCATCTACATGTCCATCCAAAGAAAGCATCTTATGGGTAGATGGAGGAGTATGTGCTATATGGACATGGTCATCATTTGCGACATCTTGTATAGATAGGAGAGTGTCCATTACCTCATTGTAGTATCTTAGAGATACAAATTATTGATCTTGATTAATTTTATAATTGCTTTTGACATGCTTTGGATCATGTTCTTGACATGGGTTAGTTTCAAAGGATGGATTACTTATAAAGGGTTCTTGGATATCTTTATTAGGAATGGGAAGTGGCTCAATATCCTCTTATTCTTTGAGTGGAATTGGGTCAAATGTTGAGTTGAGGATCCCTTTAGTATCTGTATCCATGAGGTCAAAAGATGTCAATATGTCTTGGGAAAGACCATTTCCAGACCTAGGTGATAGATGTTGATCATGCTTTGGAATAAGTTCTTGAGATATGTCCTCTAAGTCATTACCGGTTGTCCTTGTTATTTTTCCTTATTGAAGCTCAAGCACTTGTTGCGAGAGCAGTTTGATTTGTGTCGTCACATCGTCTTATGGATCAGGATGTGGAATGAACATGTTTTGAGGTGGTGGATTGATGGGTGGTATGTTGGTGGGAGTTTGTTACAAGCTTTGTTGCATGATTAAGGCCTGCTGATATGCCTGCATTTGTTGTTGCACCAATAATGTTTGTTGTTGGTCCTATTGCTATTGTGCCAACAAATCTTATTGTTGGTCTTGGTGATGTTGCGCCAACAAAGCTTGTTCTTAATCTTACTCTTGTTGCAACAAAAAAGCTTGTTGTTGGTCTTGATGTTGTATTTGATAATCTTGCAAGGCTTGTTGATATGCTTCTTCATGGGATTTTTACAATTGTGCTTGGTATTGTGCTTGTGCTTGCACTTGTTGGGTTAGATATTGGGCTTGGGCTTGAGCATGCACTTGTTGGACTACTTATGTGATTTGAGCAGCTTGTACAACTTTTGTGGCTTGAGCTATTTGAGTGGCTTGAGCGGTTTGCACCGCTTGGGCGGCTTGAGCTACTTGCACAGCTTGGGAAACTTGTTGTAGTTGTAATAAAGCTTGGGCTTGAGCAGCCTACTGTGCCTATTACACTTGTTGCACTACTAATTGTGCTTATTCTTGTTGAGCAGCTAGCTATGAAGCTTGTTGGTTTTGGAGCACCTTTTGGCAAGTGGCTTGTTGAGCAGTTTGCAACGTGATGGTGAATGAATTTTCCATGTTTTGTTTTGGCGGTGGTGGCAATGGATTAGGAAGGGTGTGGATCGTTGTGATGAGTGGAATGGTCATGTTGATGATCATGGTTTGAATTGTGGATGGTGTGGTTGAGATGCTTGGTCCCTGAGACCCTTTAGGAATGGTGGGTGTGTTGACCATTGGGGTTGCTTGGATGGTTGCCATCTATTATTGTGATATCGATGGAACAACAAGAGGATTTGTTATGATGCTTTGGTTTGGTTGATTGATGGTGGGTAAGGGGGGAAGACCCAACCCAAGTGATGATGTAGATGTGAGTGGTAGAAGTGGAAATGGTGGAAATACGGGTGGTACATTCCTTTGAAGTGATGATGAGGGGTCAAAGATTCCCTTGGCTCCAAACAAGTCACCTTCTCTTTGTGAGATAGGAAGAGAGGTTTGTGTGTCTAGAGGATAAATTGGTGTTGCATGATAAGAGGTTGGATTGGTGGAATCATGGAATGTAAGCAGAACGTAAGGGTGTAATGGATTTATTGGGATGGATTGATCTAGTGTGGTGTTTACATCCAACTCTCTGCTGGTCACAAGGTGATGCTTTTGGAGTTTGCGAAGCATGGCGCTTCCCTTGTTAGTAATCAGTAGGGTTGAAGTGATAAGTGATATGATTTGGGGGATGCCTTGGGTGATGCTTTGGAATGGAAGCATGGATGATGTTGAGAGTATGATCCCAAGAGGCCTCTCCACAATAGTACTTATGTTGAAGTTAGAAGGGAGTTTAGCCTCTTCATTTTCCAACTCAAGTATGTATTAGGAGGGATATAACCTCATCATAGCACTGAAAATTTGATGATTTTCAAGATTTTGAACCATCTCAAGGATTTCATCTTGGGTCATCCCTAAGATGTTGTTAGTGATATCCTCTACTTGACCCTCCTCTTGAGGGGTTTGTGATGGTAGGGAGGAGTTTCTTAGAGGATTGCATGATCCCATTAGATTCATTTCAGGAGCAATTTGACTTAGATCTCTTGAAGTTGATGTTTCCTTGGTAATTTCCATATTCTTCTTGTGTTGTGATCTTGTTTGGACCATAAAATAGAGATTACTTGATCTAATCTTTAGGCACAAAAAGAGAAGAACTAGGGTGAATGAAGGATCAAAGTGATGATGAAAATGAAAGATGGATGATATGGATGATAAAAAATCTTGAAGAACCTCGAGGGAGATGCTAAAATCTAGGGCTTGATTTGATTTGATTTTGATTGAGGATAATTTGACTAAGTGTGTTAAGTCAAACAATTTTTTTTTGGATAATGAACTTGTAAACCCTAGGAAGTTGTGTTATCCTAGAGTAAACTCATACACAAGAGGATAATTTGACTAAGTGTGTTAAGTCAAACAAGATAACAAAATTCTAGACCCCAAGATGTTCGATTTTATCAGGAGGTAAATTTGTTCACAAGGATTAATAATTTGACTAAGTGTGTTAAGTCAAACAAGATGATTTTGATTTTTCCTAGAATTTTAGCATGAATGATGTTTTCAAAGTTTCTAAGAGTTTTTTGGTGAGGCGAGATTTGATTTTGATGGTTGAGGGATGGTTTTGATCCTAGACTTGACCTAGATAAAACTCATTCTCACAAGACCTCTATTTTGAAGAACATGCAATACTTCCTATGTGAGAAAAGAAAACCTTTGAAAAAGATCGAGATTTTGTTGATAATAAAACTCATACAAGCTAGGGTTCTTTCTTGAAGCTTTCTTGTAGAATTTGTAAACCAATCTTTCTCTAACCTCAAGAAGCATGGAGAGACACTTTTCATGGTTTTTTGGACTAACCTTCTTGAAATTTGGTTTCTGGATTTTGATTTTGCGGGAAATCACTTGAAAGAACTCACGTGTGGGGTTCAATTTTTCTTTAGCTTTGTTTAATGAGTTCTTTTTACCACAAAAAATTTCTTGATTAAAGTTCCAAAATAAATGTCTATGTCTCAATTCCTTTTCATTCCACAAGGTCCATTATGTGAAAATCAATGTCTCAAGAGCATAGTTTCCTTTGTTGACTTTAGAGATAGAAAATTGTGATTAAGTCCAAATACTTAGAAACATCTAAGGATAAAATCCCTAGGGCAAGAATGAGCACTTGGACTCATCAAAGGTATTTTCTTCTTCCAAAGGGTTTGAGATTTTGGATACTTTGTGAATGTTCATTTTTAAATTTTTTGAGATCAAAGCAATGTGTTTTCGATTCCAAGAACATGTACAATCCTAGGATGAAGAGATAATATTTGTTGGGATCCCACTTGGATAAATCTAGCTATGCATATTTAGTGCGAATGATTAGATGCTTCACCACATAGGCTCCCCCTTACAGTGCACTCACTTCTCGGGTCAGCCAAGCATCAGTACCCATGAATCTCCCATGGCATACTTTTCATCTCTACAACAGAATCAAATCTATATGTGGGGTGGCTTCAAAGGACATGACCTTTTGCACCAACAAATAGTTAAGGATTTTGGCTTCTACACAAATTGGTTCATAATTTGGGTACCTATTTAGAAGGCCACACGAGAGGCAAGATCAACCCATATAAAGAGTATCACCTGCTTGTCCTTAGGAGCTCTTGTAATGATGAACTTTCATCACCATTCAAATTTGTATACCAGTTGGGGATAGCTTGGTGTTTAGCTCGTTACCAGTTTGAGTCGTTCCCTTAGGGTGAGTAATTTTTCCCACCAAGGCAGGCTCTCTAAAGGTGGCTAATAGCGAAGGAGAGCATTTGTAGTTCGACCACCTAACACATTTAGGCGGGATCACACACAATTCATTTTCTTCACACTCGCATGTTTTGTTCAAATTTGAGGTAGCCAAATTGAAGTGTGTCAGAAATTACTTTTGCAACTTAATGTCACCAAAAGGCCTTTTGATTCTCAAGATTGTCGTGAGGTGCAAGAGAAGTGCATATGTCATTTTAATGATATTATTCTGAGTAAGTAATTAAAAAAAAAGAAGCACTTCATTTTTTATTCTCAAAGCAATGATTTAATTCTTTTTAAGTGCACCGAAATGAGATATGGAATTTTCCTTGTTCAATTGTTAATCCTCAAACCGAATCTAGTAAGTTTGTCCTAAATTTATTTTTAAGCCCTTTATAGTGAAATTGAAAGCTTTTGTGATGTTATTTTTAGGGCCCAAAGGAAATTTAGTGTTTCCTAAAAGCATGAAGGTAACAATTTTCTTAAGAGAGATTATGATTTCTCTAAATGTGTTCAACAAACACTAAAGTGGTCAAAAACACGTGGTATAATGTGAGAATGATGTCATAATGCAACCTTCAACTTTGTTTTCCTCCTTGCCTTAACCTATAAACTGATCAAAACCAGGAAATATAGAGACAACAAACAGGTTAGAAGTTCAAAAAGTCAAAGATCAAAAGGCACATGTCAAAATAAAACTAATTTGCACTTTTTACTCCAACCTAGTGGCGCTATTTGCGGGTGCAACAAAGTTTAGAAATTCTAGCGACACAATATAGTGCTGCTAATTTCTGAGAGCGATGATATGTAGTGAAATAGAGACCACAATTGCGGCTCTGTTTGACTAACGACGCACTTTGGAATTTAGAAAATAGGTAGTTGAGTTTGAAATTTGAATTTTTTCAGTGGGAAGAGCTCAGTGATGGAGTTTGGAACTTTAAGCTGTCCAATATTGCGCTGCTTGACAGTCAGTGGCTGAATTTCCTGGAACCTGCAAAAAAACATGATTAGAGCTTGAGATTTTCCCTCCTTCTAGCGCCAAAATGTGAACCCCAATCCTAGACCTGCACAAACACAAGAAACAAACACACAATTAGATTCATATGTAAGCTAGAACAAGGTTCCCCATGAAATTCATTAGCAATGCTCAAAGATAGAAAGAAGATGAAGAACAAGACAAGAAACTAAGTTAAATTCTATTTAAGCAATGCAAACACTTAATCCCATGGGGGACTTGGTGCTAATTATGTGTAGAAATTGGTCCTTTCCCAACTCCTTTGTAAGCTTGATGATTTGATGGAGATTGATCCACTTTGTTGATTAAGAACAAGATGATTTCTTGATAAAACTTGCAATAACCTAGCTATGGTGATGGAAAATGCTCAAGAAAATGGATGAAGTTGCTCTCAATGTGAAGATAATAACTTTTCTCTCAAATTGTGGATGAATAATGAGAAGGAAAGCCTCTCATTTATAGATGTGATTGAGAGAAGAAGAAGCAAAATGGATGAATGTGGGATTATTCAACATCCAATGACCAAGTGCCACTTGTCAAGATGTGAATGGAGGGAGGTTGTGCATATTTTGATGAATGAGCTAATAAATGTTATTAGGTGGATATCAATTTTGTGAAATGACTTGTTAAAGAGGGAAGGAAAATGACTTAAATGCCACTTGACTCAATTCACAAGGACATGTAAGATGAGAGTGAATGCTTTGTTGGAAGGACAAATCCACTTGGAGGGATTTTCAAATTTGGAAGAATATTCCCCTTTTATACCATGTTGAGAGAAAATACGGATTTAATAAATCAAAATAAATGATTTATTGTGCAAGTTGCATTATCTAGAGGATGTGACATGGATTAGAATTAAATTAATCAAAGGTTAATTAATTTAATGAGAGATTAGGTGGTGTGACCATTTTGACTTAAATTTATGAGTTGATTTAAATCAAGATTGAGAAGAAAGATTTAATTAAATAAATGATTTGATTTATTTAACTAAAAGGGGATGATGTTAGATTAAATTAAATAAGGTTTAATTTATTCAATTTAATAGGAGCACTTTAGAGATTTAATTAAATAAAATGATTTATTTAATCAAATGGAGATATAATGTTAATTAAATCAAATTGGTTAATTTAATCAACGAGAAAGAATGACTTAATGAGATAAATAATGATTTATTCAATTAAGGGATGATAAGGTGATGCTAAGCTAAGAAGGTGATTCAAGACGAAACAATGTTAGTAATCAGGATCAAATGTGTTGGTGTATTTTTTGTGTCTACAATTTCAATAATGCTCAAGGCTCTCTATATTTTAGAGGAAAAGAATGTAGTTGAACCCAAAATGGGATAAACCAAATAGTAGCCATATGAGGGTTGAAATTCTGATGCCAAGGCTGAATCGACAAGCCAGAACCCCATAGACCCACAATTTAACCTTGTAAATCGAATCTCTAAACTTTTCAAGGAAAAAAAAATAGCGAAAAAGCCATTTCCTTTATCAATGTAAAAAACTTTTGAAACCCCTTCCCAATCATGAAAAATAAAAGAATTTAATTTAGATATGCGAGGTGAATACTTCAAAAACTTACAAATGAGAGCTATTCGCCACAATTTTTCAGACTGCACACTTAGCAAATCATCTAGGAAAATTACCCCATTTTCTTTGTGAAAAGGTCTATTGGATACATTATCCACCTTCACCCATTTGGTCTTCTACAAATTATTCTGACTATCTACAAATATTGAAGGCTTCACCCATTTGGGCTTCTGCAAAAGGTCTTGACTACCCACAACCATCGAAGGCTTACAAATGAAACCCTTGCCCAAGGTAACATTATTTGGAAATGATGCAAGAGATGGATTTGCAAACTGAGAAAGACTACGCCTATGGGACTAAAAACTCCTTTGTTTCTCCAAATGACACTGATACAAAACATGATCTACCAAAATATTATTGGGAAATGAGATCTTCAAAGGAATTCCATTTAGAAAGGATGTCAAACCTCCATCCTCATCAAAACCATAAATATCAAAAACTACCTACCTATGTTGGAAAGTTGTTTCCTTGGAAAATGACAAAAAAAAGACCTAGAAATCAGCAAGCCTACCCTACTGCCCAAACCAAAAGAATCTGTATGATCATCATGCAAACGACCTCGGGAACTGAGATTTCCTTCCCAAAAATTTGAAAAATGACTGCCGCTATGCACCAACCCATTTTGTGGAGCTCTCCTCATCCTCCCTTCTAACCTATTCCTAATTTTTTGTTATTGCCTCCATAACCATAGCAATACTAACACCTTCCAAATATTATTGATATAATATATATATATATAAACAAAAACAAAAAAACTTCTAAACTTTTAATGATGAAGGTGAACTAAAAATCCATCTCCAACACAAGTTTAAACCCCTAAAAAAACTTATAATTTATAAAGTTGTAATGCATATAACCAGTAAAAAAATTAAATTAAATATTATAAGTTTAAACCAATACAGTTGAGAAATATGTGAACCATAGATAAGAAATTATAGAATTATAAATATCTTCTAATTAATCTCGAAGAGAAGTCTCTTGTAAACTTTGTGCACATGCTATATATCTGTATATATATATGTATATATATGTGTATATATATTAAACCACAAATGTTCTACCACAAGAACTTGATCCTTTGCATGCAATCATGTCTCCCATTTCATTTTATTTTTCTCTAAGCTTTGGGTTGGTCATTAGTATGATGACTGATTTCCCATATATCAGTGGATGTAGAGATGATGAAAGAAGTTATCTGCTCGATTTCAAAAGGGGGCCTGAATGACTCCTATGGCTCATTAAGCTCATGAGATAGATACAAGTGTTGCGAGTGGCATGGAATTTATTGTGACTACCAAACAAACCATGTCATTCAACTTGATCTCAAAAAACCTCATCAAAGTGGAAATGACCATCTTGGTTACGAAGTCTACCGTGATTTGAAAGGGAAGATTCATCCATCTCTATTTAATCTACAACATCCGCACCACTTGGATTTGAGTTGGAATAACTTTGGGGGAATTGCTATACCTCCTCTATTGGGAACACTCAAAAGACTTACTTTTCTTAGCTTGGCTTATGTTGGACTTGTTAGCAAGATCCCTCTAGAGTTGGGAAATTTTTCAACCCTGCAACATCTTGCTCTATCATACTTGAAGGTGGGTAGAAGAGACAATATATTTGTAAGTGTTCTATTGTATCAATTAATTTTCTATTGTCTCATTAAATCAATTACACTTACCCCATTATATAGAGTGTTGGTAAATGGTTAGCGCTCCCCTCAGGATTTGTGACATGGACTAACCACCTCCCGTGGATCTGTTAACTTTGGTGGTTGTATCAAGCATTAATAGGTCGATCTTTTGGTGCAACAACAACCATGAGGCCAACAATTGTTATTAGAGCCAAAAGTGTCAAGTTCAAATCCCCTTGGGTAATGCTAATGGGGAGATTGTTGGAAAATGGTCAATACTCCCCTTGGGATTTGTGCCATGGACTATCTGCTTCTCATGGATCCATTAACTCTGGTGGTTGTATCAAGCATTAAAATTTTGATCTTTTGGTGCAACACCAACCATGGGGCCAACATAGAGGTCTTTTACAATTATAGAAGATGAAACTCTCAAAGAAACTAATAGCTAGACAACATAAACTCATGTAAACAACATGAAAACTAGATTATAAATGACATGCAAACTATAAAATAACTACATGCATTTATGACTAAAATAGATTCTACATGTGATCTTTAACAAACTATACTAGTGTCCAATTCAAACATGCAGATAAAAAAATCCATGAGAGAAATTACATTCCAACACTCCCCCTTAATTTTGACTATGTGTGCTTCAACATTTTTCATTCCAAATTTTGTCTTCCAAGTCTTTAGACTTCTTCAAACTATTTTCAAGATCTCTAGATATTTCCTCAAATTTCTTTCCAACTATTGTGGTAGTCATTCAATTTCTTACATGCCTTCACTCTTCCTTTCATGATGTATCCTTTAATAGTTGTGGCTATCCCTTCCTTTCATTGATTCTTCTCTTTGATCACTTTTCAACGATATCAACTTGATTTTAAAAAATATGTATCTTAGTGGCTATGATGGCTGGCAACAATCACAGTACAAAAACAACAATATATGACTAAAAAAACTACTAAAAATTTCTTATAAATGACTAAACTTGGTCACATGAGCATTAATAGTTTATTGCTAGTCATATATAAGATGACTAGATTGATGACTAAACCATTTTTAGTCATTTATTTGTTGTTTTGATTGATTGATTTGGTAGTATATTTAGTCATTGATTTTTCCATTCATTGTTGTAATCTGGTCACTTATTTAGTCATTTTTTCCACTGATATATTTAGTCATTGATTTAGTCATTGATTGTTGTAATCTGGCCACTTATTTAGTCATTTTTTATTCACTGATATATTTAGCTAGTCACTTATTTAGTCATTTTTTTATTCACTAATATATTAAGTCATTGATTGTTGTTAATTGGTCACTTATTTAGTCATTTTTATTCATTGTTCACTGATTTCTATTAATTGGTAGTATATTTATTCAATTTAATTATTAATTGATGTCAATTAGTAGTATATTTAGTCATTTTAATTGATTGATATTTGAGGATTTAAGCATAAAACACAAAAATACACATCAATCATCAATTGCACACAATAAGACAACCATTAAGAAGGTAAAATCGATGAACTTTATTAATAAAAGAAAGGTGTTATAATTATAGCTTAGAAATAGAGTATTACAATTGTTATTTTTAGTCACAAGATTGAAAATTTGAGTTACAATATTGCATAGAAATGACTGCAAGAAAGAAACTTCTCTAAAAATCTTCTGCAATGATGGAAATGCATCCTTGAAGCCCTTTAATGTGAGCACATGCCCCTTTCATCTCTTAGAACTTATACAACATGGGCAATATTCCTAGAGCAAGTTGTAATGTGTAGAATCCAAGAAGGAGAGTGTTGATCATGTTCCATATATGAAGCTCTCTCCTTCAATGCAGTCAACAATAACCCAACTAGAATATTTCCTCCTTTATATGCAACATGCCATTTGATATGAGCAACAGGGTGCTACCCTTTCCACCCTGAATGAAGCTATGCCTCAATACAACCAAAAAAATTACTATTAGTCTCAATTCATAAAGAATAAAAGCGCATTGTATATTGCAAGTTTACAAAAGTCCAAACATAGTAGAAAGATAAATCAATTAAAAACATGTAGCCTTGTCAACAAATTCCTTAAACAAAGTGTTCAACATAGGCCTGAAATATGCATATTGAACCCTTGATTTCAAAACCTTGTTCAAATTTTAAGAAAGGTGATATGCTTAGATTATATAATGAAGTTGACATTATAGAATGAAGTCTATCAACACTAACTAGACTAGAACAACATTATCAACAAAATTTTCCTAGAAACCAAGCCTAAGAATGCCATTAGACTTAATTAGGAAAGAAAAATGTCAACCTTGGTTCATGTGTTGTCTGAGTAAAGACCTGTACCATGGAATAATTCATTTATACATAAATTCCAAATTAAGTTGATGAGATAAGATCTTTGATATCCAACTAGGAAGCCTTAACATCCAAAAATTATTAACCTGATGTTTCATAACAAGTTTCCCAACTATGACATCATCTTTACTTAAGAAACTGCATATTGATCCAATGCCGTATTAAATCTCATAGGATTCTCCTTCACAAACAAAATATGATATATATTATAAATTTAGCAACTTCTTTAATATCCCCATGTAAGCAGACTAAACTAAGTGAGGTTGAGGGTTTGAAGTAGAGTGCCATCTTCTTGGTATGTGCTTGAATTTGATGACTTGTATCTTGAATGAAAATAGCAAGCTAGCTGCACTATAAAATCATTATCAATCATTGTTACAAAAATAACCACAAATTCCTCTTTAATTAAAATAATCCTTCTAGATATTTCAGTTAATTTCTAAGAGAGCTAATTTCACTATCCAAACAGTCATCAATCTATTTACTATATAATATTTCCTAGAATTTAGACTTTGAATTTAATGAAACTAACCATAATTACCAAAGATTTGACACCAAAATGTAGTAAAAAATGAATTCTTTGACATAATGCCTCAAAGAGATGTCATCTCATGGAATGAAATGATGTGATTTCAGAATGTGCACAAAATGGATTTTGCAAGGAAGCTCTCAAAATATTTGAATTAATGAAGCACTCTAGAATACCGACATTGTAAGCTTTGATTGTGTTCTCGATGCACGCAGTCATGTAGGCTTAGTGGATGAGGGCTGCACATACTTCACATGTTAGTAACCCTTATTGCATTACATATATAGTTGATCATTAGGTGTGTATGGTTGACCTTCATGCCCGTGCTAGCTATCTTGAGGACACCCTAAAAATTATTACTAAGATGCTAGTTAAACCTGTGGTTCCTGTGGATCATATATGAATATAGGCCGAGTATTCCAGCAACACTATTTTTTTAGTTGGATCCTAAAATTTTTGCAACTTATGTTCTTCTCTAAAACATCTGTGCAGAAGTAGGCATGCATGGTGAGGTTCAAATAGTAAGGAGGTTGATGAAAGATAGAGGAATTAAAAAGATACATTCATGTAGTTGGATTGAAGGGCATAAAATGGTACATTTTTTTTTGTGTAGGAGATAGATCACATCCACAAACATGGGAGATCTATGTAAAATTGGAGAAATTGGTTTGGAAAATGAAGGCAGCAGGGTATTTCCAGATTCAAGACTTTTACTCAATTTTGTGGAATAGCAGAAAAAAGAATCATTTATCCGCCACCATAGTGAAAAGTTAGCAATTGCATTTGGTTTGTTAAACATGGACCCTGGCACAACTATTAGAGTTTTTAAGAACCTTCGAGTATGTTCTGATTTTCACACTGCATCTAAATTCATCGCCAAGATTGTTGTAAGAGAAATTGTTCTAAGAGATGTGAACTATTTCCATCATTTTAAATAGGGACAATGTTCTTATGGAGAATATTGGTGATGCTAAATGAAACAATTTGAAAAATAGGCTTACACTATAATAATGTGCACTACATTAGATATCCAGTAATAATGAAGGGACATCCATAAAAGCATAATAGCAGGGATTTTTTTTTTGTCATATGTTGTAGTTACAAGTGCACTACTAGACATACATGAAAATGTGGAAGCAATATACACAAGGCAATAAAACTGTTTAAAAAAAAATGCCTGAAAGAAATGTGATATTTCATTTTATAGTTTAATCATGATACCACACCATGTCTTTTTGGGTCTTGTGGGGATGCAGGATGTTACGCGACATGATCCTTGCGGTGATGCGGGATGTTAATACTACACTACATCATTATTGCTCGGACTTCATGGTAATGCAAGATGTTACCATTACACCACACCATGTCTTTTTGGCTCTTGTGGGGATGCGAGGGAAGTATTTGATTTACCACCATACCACACATTTATTTCTTGTCCTTTGTGGTAATGTGGGATGTTATCGCTACACCACACCATGTCTTCTTGGCTCTTGTGGTATGGTGGTATTATGAAACTTGTCACAACAATCTTATGAAGCTTGTCATTACCATCTACTACCTTGACACAACAGTCTTATGAAACTTGTCAATATTTATGGGCACCTTTTAAATTACATTTAGATCTATAATGAAACTATCCTATAGGGATGACAGTCCCAAGAAACATGGCAACGATTACACCAATAAATAGTTAACTAGAAACCATGAATTTTCAATGCATAATGGAGAATATATATAGAGTTAAGTTAGTGAGAAAACATCCTTGGAGAATTTTCATCAAAAGTATGACAATCTAAGAGTTCATAGTAGAAAATCATATACCCTCAAAGACCTAATAGTCATAATAGACCTAGTGATAGCTTTTAGAGTCATAAGAATAAATTCATAATAGAATAGATGCAAGAGCATGAAAAGACACTGAGATGGAAGGGGGATTGGTAGAGTTAAAGAATCAGACTTGTGCTGAGAAGGTAGGGAGAACAAAGTAATTTATAGTCAAGAGCATCATGGAAGTTTCTTAGGTGACTATATTTGGGCAAGGAGAGAACTTAGTGACAACATTACCATCAGAACAATAAGGAAACTCAAAACCCTACCAAACCCTAGGGCTTTTTTCATCACCTTGTACAGATCTCAAACATGCATGAAAATATTTCATAGAGACTAAAATCATCTCTTTTTTTGATGATCACAAAAAGTAACAAAAGGAAACAAAAATTTATATTTACAAGTGATGAAAATAAGTACGTGGAAAGTATATTATGCTCAATTTATTTAAAAAAAAACCTTAACCATTAACTATCCAATACAATCTGACAAAATACAAATATACAATGACATATTATGATTAACAAAATGATAATTTTAACGGTTATCTTAAGGTAGACAAAAATATTTTTGCAAGTGAAAAATAACACCCTTAGATTGTTCTAAACAAATAAAATTTTCATTTACATCATTTTTAAGCAACATTTTTTTAGATCCGCCTAGTTGTACAAAAATCAAATCAAATCTACAACAATTTCAAAGATTTGAAGGTTTAAAACTCTGATATTTTTAGATCTATTCTTGGGTGTATCCTGCAAAATTCATCATAGAAGGATGGGTCATCACCTCATTTAGACTTGGACGTGGAACTTCCTTTGTTGTTTCCATAGAATCCAAAAATAGGCCTAACAAATGCTAGAAGAAATAACCCTGTAAACACACAAAAGGAAAAACTAAATCAGTAGTAATCTACTAATTTTTATTCAACTTCTTTGTAATAATTTTAAGTAATTTATTCTATTGTACTTTAAAGATTTATAATATGAATTTTAGCTATTCAAATAGATTAAATAATTTTAAGCTATAAAACTGATAAATAGGCTTTAGCAATTAAAAAAATCACGCTCCTAAAATTTTAAATATCTATACTATATCTATTTACAGTTGTAAGCGAGTTGAAATCTGTGAATTGTCCTTTTTCCTATAGGACTGAGAAAGGAATAGTACTATCAAACAATGATTGAATCATAAAAAATAGTCCCGAAATAATGAAAGTTACTATCAAATGGTGACAAAGATCTGTCCTCTAAGTCGTTTGCACATGGTTATTGAGAAAACAGTGACTAAGAAGTAAAAGAACATTGTATCATAGCACTGCAAAATGGTCATGATTTATGCAATGAACTTCACTATTCTTTTTATCACAAAGGAGATCAAGATAATAACCAAAATAATAGTGTGCATAGAGAATGTTCATGGAGTGAAAACTTCCTTACAAAGCAATTACCATAACGAAGTTTGAGGTGAATTGCACCTGCTATTTTATGTTGAGTCGTTGCACAAAGAGATCGACCTATCAATGCCCGATACAAGTGTCAGTTAAGATCCACGGGAGGTGGTTAAACCATGTCATGAACCTGAAGGGAGATGCTGGTGGTTAGTCCAACACTAAACTATAGTTAATTGTTGTAGCATAATAGATAGGCTAAATAGTTTTTCATATACCATTGTTTCAAATTCTAAATTGCTATACCTTATTCTAGGAGAAAACCGTATGGGGAGTCTATACATAAGATACCATTGTTTCAAATTCAAAACTACTGGCTCTTTCACAATTGTTTGATTCATTTATTTGATCTAAGACAACCTGTTGTATAGAAGATGCTCTCAAAATCACAGTAAAATCCTTTATTCCAGGATTACTATTCAAACCATCATAACAATGAACACAAGCGTCAGTCATTAACCTAAAATTTGTAAGAGTTTCATCAAATTCTACTTTTCCACTCTCTTTTCCATTCTGAATTTTATTCCCAATTTCATCCATGAAGAACTTCCTCAGCCTATAGATCCTACTATTATCTATAACTTTACCAAGTGTCGAGGATGGCTTTGAGTTTTTACCCATGCAAAACTTGACAAAATTTGTCCTTGCTAGATCAAATCTGGTAAGGCTGAATTTTGTCAATTGTTGCTTGGGTTAAAAATCAAAGCTATCCTTGACACCTGATAAAGTTATGGCTAATAGTAGGATCTACAAGCCGAGGAAGTTCTTCATGGATGAAATTGGGAATAAAATTTAGAATGGAAAAGAGTGGAAAAGTAGAATTTGATGAAACTCTTGCAAAGTTCAGGTTAATGACTGATGCTTTTGTTCATTGTTATGATGGGAAATATTTTGAAGATTTTGAAGCAAACAATTGTGAAAGAGCCAAAATTTTTGAATTTGAAAAAATGGTGTCTTATGTATAGACTCCCCATCTGATTTTCTCCTAGAATAAGGTATAGTAATTTAGAATTTGAAATAATTCTATATGAACAACTATTTAGCCTATCTATTATGCTACAAAAATTAACTACATGCTAGAACATATCCATATCAACATAAAATATTAAGTGCAATTCACCTCAAAATCTGTTGTACCTGAGTGTGACAGTACCTGAGCTTTCAGTATTTATAGACAAAACCTATAGCAAAAAAGTGTAGTCTCCATCTGAATGAACCATCTTCAGAGCTCTTCCCTGAAACGAGGGTTGAAAATATTAGAACAAAATAAATATCATAATTCTAAAGTAACAATTTGTATCAAGCCAAATGTCAGAAAGGATAATTAAAAATACAAATCCTTACAATTGGACCTCAAATTGGACCAGGTAGATCTATGATTTTATCTTTAGAATGTAGGAACTTTCTTTGTCGGAGCTTCACAAGCTCAAACTGGATTAATAAAATTTATGATTTTATCTTTAGAATGTAGGAACTTCCTCTGTCGAAGCTTCATGACCTCAAATTGGATCTGGAATTGGTCCAATAGATTTATGATTTTATCTTTAGAATGTATGAACTTTCTCTATTAGATATTAAAGATCTTAGGTTGGATATTAAATTGGACTAGTAGATTTATGATTTTATCTTTAGAATAAAGGAACTTCCTCTGTTAGATATTCAGAAATTCCTACACTTAGGTTCTACTTCCTAGTGAAAACACTTAGAAGTGTTTCACACCAGCTCAAGTTACTCTCCAACCTGACCTTATCTCACCAATAGCAATCCAATTTTTCCTAAACCATCCATACATGAACGTTGCATCATAATCTATTCTTCCCGCACATAAAAATGCCATATATTAACCCCTTCTAAATAAAACTCAAAATCATCATAAAACCATAATTAATAGAGCATTTTAGCCTCAGAAAAAATCTGATGTCATTTACTATCAAAATAAAAGATGTATAAATCACAAAAAATCCATGAAGCCATCCATCCAAAGAGAAAATAAGCAATGTAAGGATTTGAGCAATATAAGTCCAAAGGGTTATGTTGTAATGGTAATGGAATCAACATAAGAGCACAATCGATGAAAAAAATCTTGTGACTGTAATTATGTGATCCATAACTCTATTGGTCATGTGGCACAATTGTGCTATAAAAAATATAGGATGCATTCATGTGTGACCCAAGTTTAATGTGGCTATGTTGTGATAAAAATGGAGGCACTCATATGAGAAAAGTTCATGTACAAATCATTATCATCACAACTAGGTGTCAATCATCATTGGGTGCATTCAGATTGACTCAAGTTTAACAGGTTGTAATGTAATGATAGCATGATCCAAGAGTGATTACATCATCCTGCAATAGAGAGCCTATAACTCTAGTTGATATACAGAGTGGTTGTGTTATATCAATTATGTAGTGCATTGAAGCACAACCCTAATGGGCTATTCTAGAGAGTGATCAAGATTTTCTAAACCTTATGAATGTTATTTAAAAGTGTACAATTTAAACTACAAACTGAGTTTGTTACATACTTGAATGCAATCTGGGGTTACCACAAACTATAATAATGTGATCTGCTAATAACCATTATGAAAAGTATTAAATCAAGAACCATGCTATATAGGATAAATTTCCCTGGTTAGGTTTGCATACCTTAATGATCAAAAACAAGCTTCCCACACACTCTAGGATACAATCCAAGATCATACCACAACCCTGTCAAGACAACTAATTTTTTGACCCAAGATTTAAGGTTGTTTTTTAATACCAACAAAAGCATTGGTAGGAGCTTGACTAGGGTACAAAAATTAGGCCTCTGTAGAAACATAAACCATAACTCTAGTGTATTAGTGAGCTTGCAATACTAGAAATATCAAGACATTGTAGCCGATAACAAAATCTTGCAATCTAAAGATTATAGCCAATAACAAGCACACTATGTAGCTCAGTGACATTTGTAAATGCAATCTATGGTAAGAATAATGACAATCACTTGAGGTGTGACAGTCAAAAAGAGGCTAAGCAATGACAAGATAATAAAGCTCAAACCTTGCATAGTAAAGTGGATGTTTTAACAGTGAGTTTCCTTATCCCTTGCTGACCTTAAGGGTTTTTCAAATGCTATTGGTAGCGTTAGACAAGGCAAATGCAATTAGGGAATGACTGTCCAAATGAAGTAACAATGGTAATCACAGGTTCAATGTTTCTTCTTAGCCATTATATAATGGAGGTAGTGGATTGCATGTTTGAGTAGTGTTTTGAAACTCATCAAAGATGAGAGAATAGTGAATAATACCTTGTGGACTGTGAGGTAGTGACAATAAGGTTGAAGGATCCTAAGACCCATAATACCATGAAGCAATAAGTCCCCTATAGTAAGTAAGTAGGTAGTCTATAAGACATAGTTTGATTTTATAGAAGGATGCTCATGAAAGGAATCTTCAAGTGATAGTGAGTGAGTTGTTTGAGATTGTAGCTAAGGGTGAAATATCCAGTCTTAAAGGTAGTTAGTAAAGCAGTAAATGTGCAAGAAAATCAAATCATACACAACAAACAATTCACAATGTTATCTTGCATAACACCTTGAGTTTGAAGACAAAAATCTCATTGTATCTTGATGAAAGTAGTGACCTTAATGGTCAATCACTAGCAACCATGATTTTAAAACATGCTATTGTGCTTATGGAGGTAGCATTTTAAGCAAGGCAGTGAGTGGTGGTTTGGAACAATGGCAGGTATGAAGGACTTGCTTTATATGCATACTATGAAGTCTAGATTAAGACAACATTATGGAACTCAAGGGTTACCCTGATAAGGATTAAAGCAAATACTGAGATCTATTTAAAATCCATTGTCATGAAGATATTAAAGATGTCACATGCAAAACCCTAGCAGCTGGAGTAATGAATACAATGCTAAAGAGGACAGTGTGTTGGGGCAGATTTAGGAGATCTCCACATTATCTAGTCACAGGAAAATACATCATTTATTTATTTTTTAAAATTAAAAGAAATCTTTCTAAACCCTATATAGGATACATTCATACTTCAAAAGCATCTGATTTATTTTTTTAAATTAAAAGAAATCATTCTAAATCCTATATATGATACATTGATACTTCAAAAGTATCTAAAGAAATTTGAGATTATACAAATATATGTCAATTAAATACATGGATTAGAAACAATAGTGTGAAAAATGTAACCCTTGTTGAGCAGAGCAACAATGAATCTTATGCCTCCTATCACACAAATCTCCTTACCATTATTTGTCATTCTTTATTGAAACACTTCTCCATTTTGGCTAGCTATGCCTGAAAATAAGGTTTTGACGAAGGTTTTAGAGTACGTTTATTAAAATTAAAACTCTATTTGGAATGATTATTACACAACTTGTATGCCTTTAAAAACTACAATTCAAAAATGTGGCTCACAAATTCAAAGAACACTATAGTTAATAAATAGTGATCCTTCAAACCCTCATTTCTTTTATTTGGTTGCTACAAACCTTTATGTTGTGATAGATCCTCACATGTTTACAACGATACAAACTTGAGTAGCTGATAAAATATTCCTTATGCCATGATCTCCTTAATGACTTTTGTTGGCTCAAATAAAATCTAGATCTCTTAGCTTGCAATTCCTATTGCTAGCAAACAATATCTACCTTTGACTGGCATCTCTTAGACCTTTGGAAAAAAACTACAATATTCTTCATGCATCTGCTCCAAAACTTTGATTCACCTCCATTCTTTTCTCACACTAATCTTTATAGATCACTTCTTTTCTCCTTGCAGACGATCTAAAAATTCTCTAGTAGTGACCTCACCTTGACTGTGACTTCTCCTTTTCTATGGATATAGTATAGAACTTTGACTTTCACATCATCAAATTCCTTGATGGTGGCTACAACTTAGAATTACCATGATCTCTCTTTCCAATCTTAGATTTATTGACTTCTTGCAACAACTACTTCTTAACAATAAACAAATTCTAAATGGTGACCTCAACCACACATATTTCCTTGGCAGCAATTTTGAACTTCCTAGGGTGGCTGCAAATCAACCTTGGCGAGTCCTTCTGATTTAATTTGGTAGCTTGGATACAATTAAAAAAGAACCCAAACTTTAATCGACACCTTTCTTTAAAAGAGACAACCAACATTTGACTAGTTGGCAATTAAAACTTGTTACATCAACTTTATCTCCTTTTGCTTTCTCTACCTTCAAATACTTAGCTTCGAGTGATCTCCACAATCTTATGGTTGTGATCTTGGCTGGAAAAAATAGAAATCTCTTTGCTTTGGCAAGACAATGGCCTATTCTTTAAACTCCGAGTTTTGGAACAACCTATCGACATCTTCTTCTCCTTAATTTTTGGCTTCAATTTTGCACTATTATTTTACACTTCCATCAACGATCTTGATGATATTCCTCTTTGAATTCTTCCTTGGAAATGATTTGTCTCTGATGGATGTGCCTGGATTTCAAACAATGATCTAATCTACTTCTCTATGGAAACAATTTAATACTTGTGATCTATCTCTTTCCCTTCATGCTACATCGACAACTTCCATCTTTGGCAAAATTAGATATCCTCCACTAGAAATTTATCTTGGACACCTATGGCCTAACTATTCAATATTTTCCTTTGTGATCTATTTCAAATATGAGTGATTTTCATGATCTGGAACAAAAAAAATCTTCTATGATCTCTTTAGTGATCTCCCAAACTACACTCTTCCAGATTTGGCCCTAATAGTTGTGACTTTCCTTCAACCTTCACGATCTTTCAAAAATAATCTACTTGTGATGACCACAAATGCTTCAACATGGTTGAACTTGTATCTATGATCTTCAACTCACCTCGATCTAGCTTTTCCCACATTCTGCACATAAAACTAATAACCCTAGCTTTGATACCACTTGAAGGTGGGTAGAGGAGACAATATATTTACAAGTGTGCTACTACACCAAATAATTTTCTATTTTCCAATAAGTCAATTACACTTTCCTCATTATATAGAGAAATTTTATAATTTTAGAAGATGACACTCTAAAAGAAACCATTGATCATAAAATCTTGCACCTCTCTGATAGTCTTATGGGAAATTCAATGAGTGAGGGACCAATTTGCGCCTCACTAAATGCCTTCGAGATTTTTATAGAAAGTCGACTCTTCTTTGTGTTGGGAGAAAAGGTAGAAGGAAATGCAAATAAAAAATGAAAATGGTGATGCGTCAAAGCTTTTACAACATTTCAAACCTTAACTTATTTCCTATGAATGATATAATAGACACAAAATGCCACAAACCCTTCATTGTTGGGAAAAGAACGAACAAATAGGCTAAGTAAAAGCATAGTGTAGTCTTTCAAATCTCCCCTTGGGAAGCATTCATTAAGGTTTGATCAAACATAAGAAAGTTCCAAAAGTTAACAAAAATACCTAGAAATTGCAGAAACCCTTCCTCTTTTTACGACATAATATGAAAAATAACAACTCTTAAAGAAAGTGGAAAAGTTCAACAGACATAATCCAATTTAGGAAAGGTATCATTTAGCATAGAAGCTTACAACATGAAAATTAGCTACTTGAACTATCAAAGTAAGCTTAACATAATGTTTTTAACATGAATGAAAACACAAAGAAGGAACTTGACAAAGACCATAACATGCACAGTTTCAAAGATTTCTTCTAAATAGATCAAACTTCAATATCAAATGAACTAAAAAAAAAAGGTCAGATGCCAATCTAATGATAGTTTGAGTTAAAAATATATAACATACTATAGAATAACAATGCTCTATCAACTTTCAACTTCTGAAAAATATCTCTAAAAACTAAGGAAAACTAAAAAACTTCCAAAAACTAACTAACTCGCATATGTTGCTGACCCCTATATATAGTTGGAAGAAGAGAACACTGCCACCAAAATTCCAGAATTAGAGACTGCCAGATTCCTCCACCTGATAGCCTAAGATCCGATTTTAGATCTTTATTAGATCGCAACAATCTTTTCTCATTAAGTCCCAACTGCTTTATTAATGACTTAGATAGTTAACAAAGATTGCAATCTAAAAACAATCGAATCTAACACAACCTAGAAAAAATCTTATCAATCAACCATAAAAATTGATGGTGGTGACTCAAGGTTCCATCCTCAAGACAAGACATCCACTGCTTTCCAAAAAAATCCGCTTGAAGATACCGTTCCACAAAAATAACAACTACTTGGATGGATAGATGATATGTCAAGCAGGTTGGCAATCTCAAAACTAAGAGAATGGATTTAAGGAAAACCCTACCAAGATGACACATGTCTTAGCTCACGTCCAAAGAGAAAAGTGATATAAAAAATTCATGTAGCCACCACATGGTGCATTGTGTGCTTTCTGGAGTAGTATTCTTTTCATTAAGCGCGAACTCTTTTCAAAGCTGAAAAAGGTAAAATTAAAAAATTTTCTTTTCAATTCTATTGACTCACAGGGGGCCTTCACTTATGGAGGTGCAAACCTAGAGCTCTAGAAACTCTTGAAGTTTGAGGAAGGTGGAATGTTGTACTTACCAATCCAAATCGGTGGGCTGGATGAGAGTGTGAAGGTTCTCATATTCTTGATCTAACTCAAAAAATTCTTTAAAAGAAATGGCTCCCCATCTAGATGAAACAACCCCAAGGTGGTAATAGAGCCAAGAAAGAGGAATAATTTCCTTCTCGATTTCATCAATAGTGGGCAAAGAGCTTATTCCTAGGAATTATGTAGAAGTTTGGACCTTATGCATGATTACATCTACAATATATTTTACCTATAGAACCTCTCCATCTAGTGAGAAAAGGGAAGGAAAACCGAAGTCAAGCAGAACATTGAAATCGTTTTTGATTTCATTGACCCTTTTATTCAACATTGATTGGAATTCCTTGCTTTTTGCCATGACTTTGTAGCAATTGTTGAATTCACTTGCTTTTCTTGAGGTGAACCTCCAATCTAGAATTTATGCACCTCTTAGAGCTTCATCAGTGGCCTTGCATAACCTAGAAATCAAGTTTTCTGAATCCACAACCTAGGGAGCATAAATTTGTAGAATTTCGTCAGCCACCAAGCCAACCTTCTCATTTAATTCCCGAGAATCCCTTAGAAATTGTAGAACTAGTTTGAGAATGGAAACCACAACTATGATCCTTTCCTAGTGCATAGATATCAAAATTTTCAATATCAAGAAGGTCCCAGTTTCTTGCACAACAACTAATTCATGATGGAACTAAGCTTCTCTTTCTCTTATTCTCTCCTCCATCTAATTCTTCTCTTGGAGGGTATATGTTAATTCAAAGCTCAACCTTTTGACCTCTTGATCATGAGCCTACAGATCAAATTCAATCTCCTATTTCTCTTTCTTTGCCCTTTCTATTTCTACATGGGATTTTCTAGGTCTCAAAAATGTAGGTTTAAACCATGAGAGGTTTCCAAGCTCTCACAATGTTTTTGGCTAACATACAAGGCCAAATAATGAATTTGAACATTCTTCTCTTTAGGCTCTGCCAAACCTAGGTAGGCGCACCTATGCAAATGAGGCAGACTTCAATAGAATGATCCCTACTAGAGAAATCTATCCACAATGGCAATTTGACAATGGAGAGATATGACCCTAACTTGATATGAATTGTATATGCAATATCAAGGAATAATTCAATATGTTTAGTTAACAGATGTGGAATTCTCAAAAATATTTAATGAAATTAAATGAATAAAAATGGGTAAGACCAGTGCCCTGTTGGGTAAAATGGAGTCAAATGAAAGTCTTTGATAGATGGATTCTATTTGATAGAAGTTCTAGTTGTTTGGCACATAGGTATTCTTTTATAACTTGTATAAGCATGCAAGATAGTGATTGAAAAACCCTATTGGAGGTAGAATATCAATCCTAAATATGTGATTCTTCTTATTAATCCAACTAATATTTCCAAATTACTGTGATTGATCAAAAGGAATTTAATTCTTCCTTGAAGAAACCAAATAATCAAATCATACAAATGCAACAAATGTACATTGAAAAATTGAATATATACTTGATACATCAACTTAAATAACCAGAAAACATTATGTTGGAGACAATCACATAGTTGAATAATTTTAACAAACAATTGATACCAAAATGGAACTACTGAAACAAAAGTCTTTCATTACCTTCCTCAAAATTAAATGTGCATCATGGTCTCTATTGTGTAAAACATTATGGAAAAATATCTATCTATTTCACCCACCATCTAACCCCTTATTCATTATCTATCTATTGATTTTATATCTTTCATGAAATTTCCCCTTGCATTTTGGTCTTGGTCTCCTCGTATTCTCACGAGAGGAAACAAGCTTTAGACCAAAGGTCGCGACACTTGAGGAGAAAACAAAACTGAAAAATAGCAAATAAAACTGATGCAGTAGCAATGACTACTTTACCATGTTACCTCACGCCTTCACTTCCTCTACTGTGGTGCTGCGGTGTTCTGCTATATTCATATCGAGATACCACCTTACTACGGTTTGCCTTTCGCCTCCTTGCAATATCACAATGTATTCCTTCACTTTTGCATCCTCTACTACTTTACTATGGGCTTCGTTTCTTCCTCTGATGGTACCGTGGTGGCATTTTATGTTATGCCTCTATATACCACTCTACCACAGGCTAACATTTCTTTCTGCACGGTATGGTGGTATCAACCTATCACAGTCTCTGCTTCCTTCACTACTCTACCACAATCTATGTCCTTCCCTCCAGCGGTGCCGCAGTGTTTGCCAAGCTCTATCCTTTCTACCACTCTACTGCTGGCTTCTTGTTGACCCTTCATGGTATGGAAATTGTCTTCAAGTACACCACTCAATCGTGGGTCTTGCTCTGTCCCTCCACGGTGTGGTGGTCAAAGCTATCATAACTACTACTAACCGCAATATCATGAGCCACTTTATAAGGGGTTGTGGTAAAGCGGTATGAAGTGAGGGCTATGAAAGATGAATAATATGGTAGCGATATGGCGGTAAAAGGCAATTTTGGCTTTGTGAATGGTGGTAGAAGGAATTTTTATGAAAAAAGATAGCACGAGTTTGGACTCAAATTGATAAAAGCTCTTAGTACTTTCATTAAAATTTTGGTTCTAATAGTGGCTTCTATTGGGGATGAGTTATTTTTCTGATCACTGCAAGAATCCAGAATATCACTAGGAGAGCAGACCAAATATCAAAGGATATGAAAAATAAAGGTGGAAAATGGAGGAGATGGAAAATGGGGAAGATGGAAATGACCCTATACTACCGTACATGGAAAGAAAATTTTGTTCTCAATGAGGAAATTCTGGGATTGTCCAAGTACTAGCAAGTCACAGCCCCTTTTGAATTCCTAAACTACTGTGCATGGAAAAGAATGTTTTAAGAGGTTTGTTAAGAATTTTCCATGCACTGGCAATCCGTAATCCTCTGGTACTTCCTTAAGAGAAGAAATGCTTCAGGAACTACCCATGTACAGGCAATTCCTACTCCTCTCTAGATATGTTCTGCAAATAATAAGAGTCCTCCCCTCCTTTGCCAATGATAAAAAAAGGTCCCAACCACAAAGCTTCAAAATTTCCATGCTTTCCCTTCTGCTGAAATCTAGCATTCCACATCAGTACTAGATCATTTTCCTCAAATTTTTTATCTTTGGCCTTTTTATCAAAAAGATATTTCATATGTGATTACAACTTCACATTTTTCTTTTGGGCCATTCTCCTTATTTCATCAAGTTCTGCAAGTTGCTCCATTCTTTCCTCCATTGGTTCAGAAATATCTAAATCCTCTTGCAGAATAAAATTATAAACTGGTAAAATATTCTGTAGTGGCATCCTTGCTTGTGTTCCATATACTAGTTCAAACGGAGAGTTTCCAATTGCCTTTTTTATTGTAATCCTATATGCCCATACAACCATTCTCAAATTTGAATCCCATGCATTTTTATTTGTATCTAGTATCTTCCTTATTATCTTTAAAAGACTTTTATTACTTGATTATGCCTGACCATTTGCTTGTGGGTGATAAGAGGCAACATAGGAAATAGTAATGCCATATGTACTACAAAAATCTTTGAATTCATCAAATCTAAAACACATCCCATTATCTATGATCACTCTTACTAGTGTGCCAAATCTAGTTATGATGTTTTCCATAGAAAATTCATCACCACCTTACTTGTTGCTTGTTTAGTTGGGATTGCCTCCACCCACTTAGTAAAATAATTTGTAGCCACTAGTATCCATTTATGTCCTCCACTTGACTTTTCCTATATTTCTCCAATGATGTCAATTTCTCATTAGTGGAAAGGGGCTTCTACCTATAAAGGTCTAAGTGGTCATGCTCCTTGATATTTCAATTTCCCTGAGAACTTCTAACAAGCCTCACATTTCCTTACATGTGCAAAAGAGTCATTAAAAACTTTAGGCCAATAATAGCCAGCCCTGAGAATCTTATGTGCAGTGGTTCTGGAAAAATAATGACCTCCACACACCCCTTCATGCATCTCGCTCAAGACATGTTTTTCTTGTGATTTATCTAGACAGAATAGTAGCACTCCATCCCTATTCTTCCAAAATAGGCCACCTTTTATAAATACATACTTAGATGCTTGCAACTTCAAAGTTATCTTTTGATTATCATTCAACCCCTCAGGGCATTTCATGTGCCTGAGATAATACATTATGTCTATGTACCAAGGAGTATGTTCGATACTTGCAACTACATTCTCATCATCCTCTATACTGCAGATTTGGTTTGCTTCAATGTTTGTTTTTGCCATTAGCCTGGTCTAACCCTGTCCTTTTACCAACTTGGTAATCTGGATTTCCATATCGAATTCTTGGATTTTATTAATCCATCTACATCTTTTCCCTGCCACCTTTGTCTGTATTAGGATATCTTTCACAACTGCATGTGGGACATAAGCAATTACTTTAGCTCCAACAAGATAAGGTTTGCAAGATTTTGTTGCTTTGACCAACGCAAAGGCTTGTTTTTCCATAATATCATATTTCAACTCTGACCCTTACAAGGACTTGCTGAAAAAATATACAAGTTGCTCATGACCTTCATCATTCTTTTGTAACATAACAATTGCTATGGTGTGAAATGAGGCAAAAGAAAATATTTGAAAAGGTTTGGCAAAATCAAGGACTTTAGGATGGGGGCCTCTTTAATAGCTCTTTTAATAGATATAAAGGCTTCCATTGCTTCTGCAGTCTAATCTAGCTTCTCTCATTTCTTCATCATCTTGGATATAGGTTTAACAATCTCAGGAAAATTTGATACAAATCTCCTAAAAAAGTTAATTTGACCAAAAAATGATTAGATTGCTTTGATAGTTTTGGGAATGGGGATTTTTTCTATGGCTTCTACTCTCTCAGGGTTTATTCTAATCCCATCTTTTGATACAGTATGTCCCAAAATCTTACCCTATGTAACAACCAATGACATTTTTTAGGGTTAAGACTAATACTATATTCCAAAGCCTTGATGAATATCTTCTCCAAGTGCCCCACATGATCTTCTGCTTTTTTGGAATAAGTAGTAAGATCGTCTTGGTACACCACCATTATAGCATTAATCAAATCTAAAAATGCCACATCCATGGCCCTTTGAAAAGTGGCCCCTACATTTGTGAGACCGAATGACATTCTAACATAAACATATGTCCCCCATAGTGTAGTAAATGCTGTCTTGTATTGCTCAGACTCTTTGAATTTAACCTGGCTATATGTAGAAAACCAATCCATCATTAATAGTAGCTCACATCCTGTTACTTTGTGCAATATTGCCTCCATATTTGGGAGAGGATAATTATCTTTAAGGGAAGCAACATTTAGGTTTTTGAAATCTACACATAATATAATATCCCCATTTTTCTTTCTTACTAGAACTAGGTTTGAAACCCATGTGGAATGTCTAATGGGTTTAATAATAACTCCATCTCTGAGTTTTGTCAGCTCCTCCTGCATCTTAGGCTCCAAAGTTGGGTTAAGAGGCCTCTGCTTTTGTCTGAATGGCTTTATATCTGGTTTAAGTGGAATCTCATGCTGGAAAAGATCTTCTCTGTATGCCTTGAGATCCTCATAATACCAAGCAAACACATGTTTGTACTTTCTCAACAATGCAATTAGCATTTTCCTGATGGTTGGACTTATCTTCTTTCCAATGTAAACCCTTTTTGGTGCTAACTCAGTTCCTAGGTTTATTTCCTCAATATATTCTCTCTTGAGTGGTGTCTGCTTCATGAGAGAGTGATCATTCCTATCATACACTCTTTCTAGTGCCACAAGCCCTTTGGGGAGCTTGTTGGTTTTAAGTTACAAGACTTCCTTCCCAAATATAGTTTGTTTCCAATCCACTTCTTCCACAAAAACATTGAAGTCAATCTCTTGAGCCTCATACTGATCTATGCAATGAAGAAACTTTAAAAGGTCAGTATCATCATTGAAGACTTGCCAACTATATATGTTGTCAGGGATAACAGGTCTTGTTTTAAATTCAACCTGGGATACTCTAGCCAAGGTGATATCATCTATTTTCAAGGCTACAGTAGCTATAAAATATGCCATCAAATTTTTTGATTTGTCTATCCAATCAATTGAGAAAGCATCAAATAATTCAACTGTGTCCCACATAGAATTTATGTATTGTTTCAATCTCTTGTTCTTTGCAGAATATCTTGATCTGAATTGTGAGACAACCAGTTGAAAGTCTCCTAGGATAGTTAAAAATTTGATCTTGTGCTTGACAACCATATTTAAACCAATTAACAAGGCCTCATATTCTGCCACATTGTTTGTACACTCAAAGGTTAGCAAAAATGAATATTTGAATGTAACACCTTCAGGTGATCTAAATACTACTCCAGCTCCATTGCTTTCTTGGCTGCATACTTAATCAAAATACATTTTCCACACACCTTGCTGATCTTTAGAAACATGCTTATCAATCGGGTCAATATTTTCTAATTCATGCTGAGATGGTTCCACTCTGAAGCTCCCTAAATCCACATCATAGAAACAATTGAGCTATTCTTGAGGAACACAATCGACAATCTGATTCATCCTTGGTTCTCTATACAACTTGAATTCTTCACCATTGACTGGTATTGTGGCATAAAATAAATCAAATTGTACATTTCCTCCAACTATTGTAGTCCATTATCTTGACAAAAGCATTCCAAATTGAGGAGGTGTGTCAATCACAGTTATATCAATATTATAAATTGCTTGTGGGTAAGTAGCCGATTTCACTTCCACATCTTTCATAATTCCCACCATCGGGACAGGTCTACTGTCCATGACATAAAATTTACCCCCTTCAACATCTACCCAAATACCGAGTTGTTTCATCACCCCTACTAGCATAATTTTCATAGAAGCACCTAAATCTATCATTCAACTTCTTACAAGCTTGTCATTTATGAGTAGGGTAGTAAAGAATGGATCAATTTGCGGTGGATTCATCAATGCATCACTTAGACAAACCTGTGGAACTTTTATCTTCTCCGTCTTATTAATAATTTTAGGAATCTCCATATTTTCAAGGTTTGTATTTTTATTACTTCCATTAGACATTAATTGAATAGAACTTTCCCTATACTCTTTAATCTTAATCATTTCAAGTAATGGGACAAACATCTTTTCCTAGGACAAAGATTATATGAAATCAAAAGAGGCACCTTCTGTTATGATCATCTTCTTTTTCTCTATTGACTCTCCTCTATTCTCCTCTTTCTCCTTTTTATTTGTTTGATCTAACGTTTGCTTTTCCTTGGGAAATTCTTTGTTCTCCTCCTTATGAACATACTTTTGTTATTTTTTATAAAGTTTCTTATCATCTATCCTACTTGAAGCTTCTTGGGGCATTTCCTTATCCTTCAAAAATATTCCTCTTGGAACACCTTCATTCTCATTTACTGTTCTATTTCTCAACTAATATTTTCTTTTGGCCTGCTCAACTGCTGCAATGGTTAACCTTTTAATTTCTTCCTCAGTCGATATTCTTATACTTCACTTATTTGTCTAATATGATGTACTAGGAGGACATTGTTCATTATCACTTTCTTCATGATCAGAAAAAATTGTTGTTCTACTATATGGACATTGTATTTTTGGTCATCAACATCATATTCATACCCTCCTTCCTCTGAAGATGAATATACCTGCTCAATGGGTGAAGAGTGTGAGAGGTTAAATAGACATTGTGGTCCTCTTCATTGTTGTCTTCTGGTATGTCTTTTCCCGGTATCGACTGAGCTATAATACAATGATAAGGAGAATGTGGCAAGTCACAAACTAAGCACCAAGGACTGTTATTTACCATATATGCCCCTCTTTTCCTTAAAGGATCAAGTGTCTCTTTATTCTTAGGCCTATCCATCACTAGCTTTCCATCCTTCCAATTTGTATTATACAGCATGCCATGCAACCTTGGCCTTTCATTCCTGTATGTATTTTCCTGCCTATTTAGAGGAGTATATTGGGGAACCCTAGGATTATCCCTCTTTCCAATCATTCCCACAACTTTCCTATTATTTTTAATATTTAGTGCTATCTTTTGAGCTTCATCTAAATTCTTGGGACATCTGTTCCTAAGCTCATATCCTGTCTTAGGATCAAAATCCTTTAAATAGATACTTAATGCAATAGGATCAACTAATTTGGATCCAGGAGGTATCTTATTATGTAATTTAGAAAACCTCTAGTTGAAGTCATAAGCTGACTCATTCTGATGCTTCTGGATAGTTACCAATTCATGCAGGGAAAACTCTAGTGCACATTGATTCCCATACTACTCAAGGAACTATTCATAAAACTCCTGAATGGAATCAATAGAAGCTATTGGCAAACTGTTAAACCAATCTCTACCATCTTCAACCAATGACATCATAAAAAATCTCATTTGCACATCCTTGTATTGCATATCCAAGTCTTGAATAAATGCATTAAGACTCCTTAAGTGTTCTTCAGCTGTGATTGCACTACTTCTTGTGAATTTTGGGACAAGGCTTCTCCAACTGTTATCCATGGGATAAGGATATATTTGAAATCTAGCGAAATCAAATTTTCTGATCATGGTTGTGTATGGTGGAGGAAGTGGATTTTGAGGATGCTGGTATTGGTATAATGGATTATTATAAGGTGGTGGCACATATTGTTAACCTTGTGGAGGCATGTTTTGTTGACCACGTGGGGGTATATATTGTTGGTGAGGTGTCTGAGCATTTTGAGGCTGTGGTGGAGCATTTGGGGGTCTATATTAATTCCCAGACTAATTTTTTTGTGTTCTTGGGGGATTTAAAGGTCCTACATTATTATTCCCCTACCTGTGAGGTGGAAAATATTTAGGGAAATTAGCCATCCAAACATTGATTTGGGCTTTTTGCAACTTTAATTCTTCAAGCTCTTTTATTGCTTGGAGCCTCTACTCATACTCTATTCTTGTTCTTTCCACTTCTTGTCTTTCATGTTCCAATCATGCATTCATCTCATCCCAATTCATGAGTTCATAATTCTCTTCAGAGGCTGCTTCATAGCCAAGTCCATCCTGATTTTCTTCAAGTAATGCCATTTTCTGATCATATTCATGTTGTCTCTTGATCCTTTCGGCCTCACATTTAGCTTTGAATTCTTCTTCTTTCTCTGGGTTCATCTGGTAAAAAGGATTCCACTTTTCCTCAGGAGTGTGAGGTTCTCTAGATGGGTTGTTTTTAGTTGCCAGTGCACCATAGGAATTATATGTCTCAAGGTGTGCTTTTGATGTTTTGTCTTTATTTTGTAGGTACATGTCATCAGACACCTTCTTGCCCTTATCATTCTTTTGAGTCCATTTACCTTTGTCATTATTAGGATCCTCCTTATACAAAGACCTTCTTCCCTACATGTTGTGAGAAATTATGATAGTCTGAACTCTAGGATGATTCCTTTTTGATGTATACTTTATTTTATCATTTTCAATGCACTTGTTCATTAAGAGTCGTCACCCACTTTCCAAAAGTGAGAAAATTGTGTAGTTCTTTGTTCCCAGTGGAGTCTTCTGCAAGGTATTGACTCTATGATGAACACTTGGGTTCAATTTGACTCCCCAGCAGAGTCACCAAACTGTTAGGTCTCAAAAATGCAGGTTTAAACCATGAGAGGTTGCCAAGCTCTCACAAATTTTTTGGCTAATGTACAAGGCCAAATAATGAATTTGAACCTTCTTCTCTTCAGGCTCTACCAAAACTAGGTGGGCACACCTATGCAAATGAGGTATACTTCAATAGAATGATCCATAAAAGAGCAATCTATCTACAATGGAAAATTGACAATGGAGAGATATGACCCTAACCTAATATAAATTGTATATGCAGTATTAAGGGATAATTCAATATGTTCAGTTAACAGATGTGGAATTCTCAAAAATATTTAATGAAATTAAATGAATAAAAATAGGTAAGACCAATGCCCAGTTGAGTAAAATGGAGTCAAATGAAATTCTTTGGTAGATGGCTTCTATTTGGCAGAAGTTCTAGTTGTTTGGCACACATGTATTCATTTATAACTTGTATAAACATGCAAGATAGTGATTGACAAACCCTACTGGAGGCAGAATATCAATCCTAACTATATGATTCTTCTTATAAATCCAAATAATATTTCCAGATTACTGTCATTGATTAAAAGGAATTTAATTCTTTCTTGAAGAAACCAAATAATCACATCACACATATGTAGCAAATGTACATTGACAAATTGAATATATACTTGATATATCAACTTAAATAACAAGAAAACATTAAGTTGGAGACAATCACATAGTTGAATAATTTTAACAAACAACTGATACCAAAATGGAACCACTGAAATAAAAGTCTTTCATTATCTTCCTCAAAATTAAATGTGCATCATGGTCTCTACTGTGTAAAACATTCTAGAAAAATATCTATATGTCTCACCCACCATCTAACCTCTTATTCATTATCTATCTCCCACTTTTATATCTTTCAGGAAATTTCCCTGTGCCTTTTGGTCTTGGTCTCCTCGTATTCTCACGAGAGGCAACAAGCTTCAAACCAAAGGTCGTGTCACTTGAGGAAAAAACATAACTGAAAAATAACAAATAAAACTGATGCAACAGTAATGGCTACTTTATCGGGTTACCTCGTGCCTTCACTTCCTCTGCTATGGTGTTGCAGTGTTCTGTTATATTCATATCAAGATATTGCCTTACCATGGTATGCCTTTCACCTCCCCATGGTATCGTGGCGTATTCCTTTTCTTTTGCATCCTCTTTTGCTTTACCGCAAGCCCTATTTCTTCCTTCGATGGTACCGCGGTGGCATTTTATGTTACACCTCTATATACTGCTCTACCTTTGGCTAACATTTATTTCCACATAGTATGGCAGTATCAGCCTATCACAGTCTCTGCTTCCTTCACTACTCTACTGCAAGCTATGTCCTTCCCTCTAGCAGTGCCATGGTGTTTTCCAAGCTCTATCCTTTCTACCTCTCTACCATGGGCTGCTTGTTGACCCTCCATGGTATGGAAGTTGTCTTCAATTATACCACTCAACCATAGGTCTTGCTCTATGTCTCTGTGGTGTGGCGATAAAAGCTATCATAACTGCTCCTAACCACGATACCACGAGCTACTTTGTAAGGGGCTGCAGTAAAGTGGTATGAAGTGAGGGCTATGAAAGATGAAAAATATGGTAGCGGTATGGTGCTAAAAGGAAATTTTATCTTTGTTAATGGCGGTAGAAGGCATTTTTATGAAAAAAGATATCATGAGTTTGGATTCAAATGGATAAAAGCTCTTAGTATTTTTGTGAAAATTCGTTCTAACAGGATTTTCTTAGGCTATCAAAAGTTTGAGATCAAATACTATCCATCTCTAAATGTATTGTTTTCTTGAATATGTTGGTGCTCTATATTGGTTTGGCATTTAGTAGCAAGCTCAACCCTTAACTTTTCTATCTTAGTATAAAGTTGGATCTATTCACCTTAGGCCTTCTTGAGCAACTTAGTTGGTTCTTCTCGTTGATCTTGTATTTTTCTTATGTAGGCCATCTCAACATGCCTACCCTTGATTTCCCCCTACAACCTACTCACAGTGTCTTTTATATTTGCTAGCTTAGCCTCGTGCTTCTTTAATTTCTTGTCTAGTTTCTCATAATCAATATAGACCACTTTCTAGATGGCCTTACCCAAAACTGCCTTATTGTGCAAGTGATTTTCATTTAAGTCTAGGCCCATAGCCCTGATTTCGTAATCCTCCATTTGCATTTCTCTCTCTTGACTAGATACTAGAGGCTTCATGGTAGCAATCAATAGGGATTTCTTCTCTTCATTAAAGCAAGCCTCAATCTTCTTAGTAGCTAGATATGTCATGTTTTTACTCTACTGCTTATTCTTTCTAGCTTTTTGGGCTTTCTTTGTTGCATCAAAATGATCTTGGAGACTCTATGGGGTTTTGATGCTTTGTGCAGCAATGGGAGCACCTAGAGGCAGATGGAATAGGGTGATGAAAGGAGAAACCTCGGTTGTATGGGATTGTAGAGAGGTGAAGGGGAGTGTTATCAATGAAAACAATAGGATACCATAAGGAGACTGTAGAGCGAGAAAACTCATCAAAGTGAAAGGGGAAGTGGGCCAAAAAGTTACATTTTCCCAAAAGCAGATGGATTTGGAAAATTTGGAAACATGGACACTTTAGCTCTTTCAATCGGGGCCCTTGATAAGGTGATTAAAGAATCAATTACATCCAACGCAGATGATGTTCACTCGACACATGGGGTTTCCTCATGGGGCTCATTATTGAATATGGTGGGGGGTTCATTTAGTACCAAAAGGTCAAAATCCATGGATGGAGGACTCTTTTCAGCAAAAAGGGCAGGAGCAACAACCAAAGATGTAGAGGTAGAAAGAAGAGAGGGAGAAAAACTTACCTGAGCCACCGAAGCTGAATATCTTGGCAAAGCGGACTCCACTTCTTCTTCTCGCCTGAAAGATGCATCGGGCCCACCTAAGTCTTGAACTCATCTCTTCTTTGTATGAGTAAAACTAGTAGATTTCGATCCTCTGGTGGCTGATGCAGATGAAACCTGGCCTTTGGTACCCATGACAAATTTCTTTGGGGACCTTTGAGTCCTCTTTCATTTTCCTCGAGCATTGATGAAAGGTGCAACATGTAGGTCCTTCCATTCTGATCTCTTTCCATTTTTGAGCTTTTGAGGCTAAAAAGTGTAGAGCAAAAACTCTTCTTGTTCAATCTCTTGGTGGGTTTCAAGATTACTATCCTCAGTGTCCACCTCTTTATCATAAATTTAATCAAAATTTTCATCATGTGCCTGGAGCTCTCCATACATGGCATTGAGGAATCTCATTTCTTGTTGAAACCTCCAAAAATCCACCATCTTTCTCTCTGACCACCCTAGGTGCTTTAGTTGTGTATTTAGGGACCCCCTATTGAAAGGCTCAGGTGATATTCCACCGTCTTAACATAAAATTTAAGATATAGTGGCCAGTTAAATGGTATGTGGACCAATTTGATGTATAATTTTTGCCTCTCTTCGATTGGGTTCCTTCTTGATTCAAAATACTCCCGAATATCATGTCTCAAAGTTGGGAGGTATTTTATCGGATTGTAATCCCATGTGTTGCAAATGAGAACCACGACCAGGTGTGCTAATTTATTTGTAAGCACATCTTATGCCCTTATTTTCATCAATGTTACATGGCTATCAACAACGGTGAGAGGAGTCAGGTAAAGTCTCATCTTGTGCCTTTCAGTGCCGTAGACATTTTCAGAAATAGTTAACTGATGGAATGCCTCCTAAGATAAAACCCTATCTGTTACAAATTTAGGGAGACTGAAAGGATCCTTGACAAAACCATGAAATTTGATGAATGTGAATTCATATCCTAGAAAATAATCCACTAAGGTCTGCAAGGTCCTCATCCATTATAGGACCTTAGGAGAGAAACATTCTGGTAGGCGTGGGGACATATCAGGGAGCACTGGCCTCATAAAACACTCTACAAACCAATAATAATCCCTTGTATTTGAAATCACATGGGTCTAGACCACAATTGGCATGTATGACCCCTTTACATCAAACCTAAATAGTGATACATGAGTTTAAAGGAACTTGGAGTTTTTGTGTAAAATCAGATGCACCAAAAAAGAAGAGTACTTGAATTTGCATTCAGTATCATAATTCCTCAACTGTTATACCATCTTTTCTATTATTATTTCTATGAAATCATAATATTTGTGGCTCTTTTCTTTCTTCAGCATAAAGGCCAAGCCTATATGAAAAGGATGAAACTCTTTATCATCATCATGACCATAAACATAGGTCAACATTGTGAAAATGGCCTAAAGATCTGCTTTAAATTTCTCAGGTAATATATGGAAAAGGATTTGACCTCCTTCTAGCCTATCCTTAGTTGCATCCTCATAAAAGGCCAATTTCCTAGTTCTAGTGTTCCAGAACTCTTCCATAGATTTCTAGTTGAAACTCTTGACGACCCAGCTTGAAGGGATATATAACATATTTTGAATAGCTACTGCATTGATCATAACCCTTATTCTGCTACCGACTATAAATCCTTTTTCTTTGTCAAACCTCTTGGCACATGCATCAACCAGCTCTAGGCATCGGTGTATAGAAGGCAACATAAATTGTGGCAAATCACAATTCCAGAAACGTGAAGAAAAACCTTCAATGCCCCCATGTTTCATCATTCTTTGGAAATCCCCTTATCTTAGGATTTGGGGTTCACCACCACCTTTGGGTCAAAAATGTTGTTTGCAACATCTAGCACGACCTCTTTCTTCACAAGGTTTCCTACCTCTACCCATTTGGTATAGGAAAAATGTCATTCTTTTGGTGCTAGTGCATTTTTTAATGACTCTCCCAAAGACATTGGCATAGCCGGGGTTTTTAGAAGAGGGTTCAATATTTCTTCCAGAAGTTGATGCTTTCACCATTGTTGTACCTCAAAAATTTGCAGAGAGCTTCCTTTGAGAAATGTTGAGAAACGATGCCTCAATTACCAGCTTGAACCTCTGCATTATTCAGACTTGGCGAAAAATTGATGATTCTGCCTTTACCGCCATAACACACCTGGCTTCTTTCAGCCTTTAACTGCTTTATCACAATGGTCTGGCTTTGCCTTGGTGGTGCCACAGTGACTAGTTCGGCGGCTACCACCTTACCGCATGCAGTGAGTTTACTCACCATGGTGGTCACGATAGGTGGCTTGCGGCTTGCCTCGCCATTTACCGCTGCATCAAAGGCATTGAAGGGTCCGACCGTGGTGGCCATGGTGAGACCGCCTGCAGTAAGCTTGGCAGTTACCGCCCCACCATGGATGGTGAGTTGCCTCACCGTGGTGGTTGCTGTGAGACTGCTAGCAGTCAATCAGAGCGGTCATTGCTCTACCGCGGTGAGACCTGGCGGTCTCCACGGTAGCACCATGAGACCTTTGACCGACTAGCTAATGATCACCGCCTCACCGCAAAGTGACTTTGACAGTGCAACAGTAGCGCGGTGGAGTTGAGAAGACCGTCAATAGTTAGGCCAGATGGCTACAACCACACTGCAGTTAGAACTTGACTACACAATGGTAGTGCAGGGAAGATAAATGACAGCCAGAGACTGTGCTTGGATGGACTACAATCTTACCATGAGGTGAGTTGATTTGGGTGGTGGTAGCATGGTAAAAGGAAGGGTGAGCTTGGGTTAGCTCACCGCATTACTGCAGATGGGTAGAGTTAGCTCAGTGGTGGAGCAACAGAGACTTGGAGAGCTCAAATGAGCTTGGACCAGGTTTGACTGATTTGGACTTAGAATCCAATGTGATTAGCAGATAGTTGATGGACACGTGGTAGTTTGATAGCAGGTTGATTGGCTAAAAGCCAAAACAGTGAAATGTAGTAATTGCATGACTTGATTGACAAATAAGAAGAACCCAATTATGGCAAGGAATTGAATGCCTGGGTGGCTCAATGAAGAGGAAATCTATCAGAGAAGATCAGTTGCTTGATTGGTTGATCGATGCATGAACCTGGAAGCCGTGAGATTGTCTGAGACATTGAATGTGATGTATGACTTTGTCAGTTGAATATAATATTGTATGAAAACCAAAAAGGTGACGGTTTTGATATGTTGAGTGCAAGTCGATGCAAGTCAGTTGAGCTGTATGTTAGAAATAACATTGTAACAGTGAGATAGAACTATAAGGCTGCTATGATCTGATCAAAGAAGACTGAAGTATTTTGTATGTTACCTCTTTACTGTAATACAAAATTGTCTTGTTTGGTGTGGTGGGTTTTTTACCTGAAAAGGTTTTCCCATGTATATCTTGTATTATCTGTGGATGTTCATTTCTGTTATCTCTTTTATGCTGGTTGTATTCATCTCAAGTAGTTTGTGAAGCTATTAGAACTCATTTTTTGCTTCTCTCCCCTATTGTATTAGTGTTAAGGGAATGTATTCTACACGGTTGGGTTAATAGATCCATCCATGTTTTCCCTTCAAGTGGTATCAGATCCTGGCTTATTGTGTTATCCTTGAGAGAAAAGGTCAGTTTTTTGCGCTAATACTATTTTAGTGGGAGTCTTACATTGTTAAAACTTGTTTCTGTTTGATATGGCGAGTACATCAGGTAGAGTAGAGATTGAAAATTTTAATGGCAGCAACTTTGAGCTAAGGAAACTCAAAATGGAAGACTTGCTGGTGGATAGAGACCTTTGGATTGCAGTGTCTAGAACTATGGCACAAAGTATGAAGCAAGAGGATTGGGACCTTGCTGATAGAAAAGTAAGAGGTCTAATAAGATTGAGTCTGGCCGATTCTATACTCCTGAACGTCCATGAGGAGAATTTTGCAGCTACATTATGGAAGAAGCTTGGTGATATTTATCAGGGAAAGTCTGTGGTAAATAATTTATTCCCAAGGAAGAAGTTGTACTCCTTGAAGATGAAAGAAGGTGCATCTGTTGCAGACCATCTGAACTCATTTAATATGTGTGATACTCAGCTGGCATCTGTAGGTGTAAAGACTTAGGAGGAGGGTCATTGCATGCTCCTGTTGTGTTCATTACCTGATAGTTGGGATCATCTTGTGATGGCTATTGGAAGTACTACCACTACTTTCAAGATGGAAGATGTTGTTGCCTCATTGTTGTCTGAAGAGATGCGAAGGAAGTCTTCAGAGATGGACAAAGACGCTCTTGCTGTTCGAGGTAGACCAAAGGAGAAAGGCAAGAAGAAGGACAAGAAGTCCAAATCCAAATCTATAGGGAGATCAAAGTCTCCTGGTAAAAAGTCCAAAGTAAAATGCTGGAACTGTGGGAAACCTGGTCATATTCGAAAGGATTGTAAGGAGAAAAAGAAGAAGAATGCTTCAGAAAATGACTCTTCTCAAAGTGATGCAAAAGCCTTCATTGCAGCCTTGGCAACTTAGGCTTCAGATGATGTCTAGTTGGTTGACTCAGGTGCATCCTTTCACATGACATCCCATAGAGAATGGTTCTCTAAATACAAGAAGTATGATGGTGGAAAGGTGTACTTGGCAAGTGATTCAACGCTGAGATAGTTGGCAGAGGAAGGGTTAAAATTTAGTTTCCTGATGGAAGAGTCAAAGGGATTGGTGGCGTACTGCACATTCCAGGTCTGGCTCAAAATCTTCTTTCTGTCAGTAAGTTAAATGATGCTGATGTAGAAGTCTCTTTCTCTAGTAGAGGATGTAAAATGGCTAGAGGTGCAATGGTGTTGGTTAAGGGTGTTTGTACTAGCACTCTGTACAAGTTGGATGCATGGCCTATTCAATGTAACAGTGCCTCTACAAAGTCAAGCAAAGTTGTTCCTGTAGAGAAAGATGAAAACTCTTCTCTGTCTACAAATGCTTTGGAGGTAAAACTCCCAGCTGAGAAGACTATGCTGTGGAATCATAGACTAGGTCACATAAGAGAAAAAGGTTTAGAAACCTTGAAGAATAAAAAAATTGTAGAAGGGCTTGATGATTGTAACCTTGAGTTTGATATTTGCGAACATTGTATATATGGAAAACAACACCGTGTTTCATTTTATTCTAGTCATCATAAATCTTCTGGTATATTGGATTATGTTCATTCTGATGTGTTTGGTCTAGTTAATGTTCCTTCATTATCGAAGTCTAGATATTATGTTTCTTTTATTGATGACTATTCAAGGAGGGCATTTGTATACTTTCTTAAAAGTAAATCAGAAGTGTTCAGTCAGTTTAAAGAATTTAAATCTTTGGTAGAGAATCAGACTGGAAGGAAAATTAAATGTTTAAGGACAGACAATGGCGGTGAGTTTTATTCTGCATATTTCTAAAGGTATTGCACTGATCATGGAATTAAAAGGCATAAAACTACACCTTATAATCCACAACAAAATGGAGTTGCTGAAAGGTTGAATAGGACGCTGATGGAACAGGACGCTGATGGAAAAGGCAAGGAGTATGCTGAGTGGTGCTGGTCTAGAGCAGAAGTTCTGGGCTGAGGCTATGGCTACAACATGTTATCTGGTAAACCAATCTCCTTGCTCCACTCTTGTTGATAAGACACCTTTGGAAGCATGGTCTGGTAAGAAGCCCTCTTTGAGTTATGTTCGTGTCTTTGGCTGTGAGGCATATATTTATGTGCCAAATGAAA
Organism: Sequoiadendron giganteum; assembly: GCA_007115665.2. Lineage (NCBI taxonomy): Eukaryota > Viridiplantae > Streptophyta > Pinopsida > Cupressales > Cupressaceae > Sequoiadendron > Sequoiadendron giganteum. The sequence goes on from CM021108.1 coordinate 100,188,605, forward strand.
AGAAATCAAAATTGGATAACAAGGCCGTCAAATGTATTCTCATCGACTATGGTGTTGGTGTGAAAGGATACAAGCTTTAGAACCCTATTACTGAGAAGGTTTTGTACAATAGAAGTGTGATATTTCATGAGCTGAAACCTCCAATAAGTGATCAATAGCTTGAGATAGATCAAAGAGACAAGAAGAAGGATGCAGTTGAGATCCCACAAACTCTAGAAAGGGAAGAGCTACATGATGTGCCTGAGACTGAGGAGAGTTCAAGTAGCTCTAGAAGTTCTGATGATGAAGAACCACAACCTCAACCAGTAAGAAGGTCTACATGAGAAAAAAGGCAACCTGAAAGGTATGGTTTCTCTATGTTAGATTCGAACTGTGCCTATGCTTTAATTACTAGCACTGATGAGCCTAGGACTGTAAAAGAAGCAATCGACAGGACCAATTCAGATTCTTGGCTAGAAGCCATGAATGAAGAAATGGATTCTTTAAAGAAGAATGACACCTAGGATTTGGTACCACTACCTAAAGGGTGAAATCCTGTTGGCTATAAGTGGGTATTCAAAAGGAGGATAGGCCTTGATGGTAGTGTTGAGAAGTATAAGGCAAGGTTGGTTGCAAAGGGATTTTCCTAGATCGAGGGAATTGATTATGGAGAGATTTTTTCCCCTATAGAAAATCTAACATCCATCAGATTTTTGCTGTCATTGGCAACTGTGTATGATTTTTAAATTGAGCAGATGGATGTGAAGTCAACGCTTCTCCATGGTGAGCTGGAAGAAGAAATTTATATGTCCCAACCTGAGCATTTTGTTGAAAAAGGTAAACAAAATCTAGTATGTAAGTTAAATAAATTTTTGTGTGGTTTGAAGCAGTCTCCTAGAATGTGGTACCAAAAATTTGACACATTTGTGTTGTCTATGGGATTTGTGAGATCAAAATCTGATCATTGTGTTTATTATAAATATGAGAATGATTGTGTGCTTGTTATTAACCTGTACATGGATGATATGTTATTCATAGGAAATAGCAAGTCTATGATTTCTGATCTTAAATCTCAGTTGTCTGCAAAGTTCAAAATGAAAGATCTTGGTGTAGCAAGGTATATTCTGGGAATGGAGATAACCAGGGATAGAACAAACAAAAAACTTTGGCTCAATCAGAGTAAGTATGTGAACACCGTTCTGGAGAGATTTGGTATGAACGATTGCAAGTAGCTAGTTGTTCTAGTCATGTAGGGAACAAAGCTATCTGTTGAAGACTGTCCAAAGTCTGCTACTGAGATGGAGGACATGGCCAATGTGCCATATGCAAGTGTTGTTGCTAGTTTGATGTATGCAATGGTATGTACAAGACCAGACATTTCCCAAGCAGTGGGAGTTCTAAGTCGTTTTATGGAAAATCCAGGAAGATCACATTGGGATGTTGTGAAGAGAGTGCTTAGATATTTGAAGGGGACTTCATACTATGCTTCTTGTTACCATGGTAGTTTGGTTGCATCACAAAGAACACTTAGCATTCATGGATATGTTGATTCTGATTGGGCAGGGGACATTGATAGCAGACAATCCACTAGTGAATACACATTCATGCTAAATGGTGGAGCGATCAGTTGGATGAGCAAGATACAAGTTGTAGTTGCTTTATCTATGATAGAGGCAAAGTACATGGAAGCAATGCACGCTTGTAAGGAGGTAGTTTGGTTGAGGCGTTTGTGTTCAGACATTGATTTTAATGCAGGGAAGATTATAATCTACTGTGATAGTCAGAGTGCCATTTTTTTGGCAAAGAATCCGACCTTCCATGCCAGGACAAAGCACATTGATGTGCAGTATCACTTTGTGAGAGACATGGTTGAAGATGGAAAGGTCAGTATGGAAAAGGTCGACACCTTGAGGAATGTTGCAGATGCATTGACAAAGCTGGTGAGCATAGACAAGCTTAGATGGTGTGCAAAATCGATGGGCCATGGGGCCTATGACAGTCAATGATTTTTTTGAAGTCTAGAGGAAGCTGGGAATCTTCATCAAGTGGGAGCTTGTTGAGAAATGATGCATCAATTACTAGCTTGAACCTCTGCATTATTCAGACTTGGTGAAAAATTGATGATTTTGCCTTTATCACCATACCGTGCCTGGCTTCTTTCAACCTTTAACCGCTTTACCGCAACGGTCTGGCTTTTCCTTGGTGGTGCCGTGGTGACTGGCTTAGTGGCTACCGCCTTACCGTGCACTATGAGTTTAGTCACCATGGTGGTCACGGTAGGTGGCTTGTGGCTTTCCTCGCCATTTACCGCTGCACCGTAGCTGGTGAAGGGTTTGACCACAATGGCCATGGTGAGACCACTAGTGGCAAGCCTGGTGGTTACCACCCCAACGTGGATGGTGAGTTGCCTCACCGCGGTGGTCGTGGTGAGACTGCTAGTGGTTAGATTGAGTGGTCACCGCTCTACCATGGTGAGACCTGGTGGTCTCTGCGGTAGAACGGTGAGACTGTTGACCAACTAGCTGGTGATCACCGCCTCACCACAGAGTGACTTTGACAGTGCAACGGTAGTGCGGTGGAGTTGAGAAGATCATCAATAGTTAGTTCAGATGGCTACTGCCACACCGTGGTTAGACCTTGACTGCACAATGGTAGCGTGAGGGAGATAAATGACATCTAGAGATTGAGCTCGGATGGGCTACCGCCTTATCGTGAGACGAGTCAGTCTGGGCAGCGGTAGCATGGTAAAAGGAAGGGTGAGCTTGGGCGAGCTCACCGCATTACCATGGATGGGTAGAGTCAGCTTGGTGGTGGAGCAGCAGAGACTTGGAGAGCTCAGATGAGCTCAATCCAAGTTTGACCGAGTTGGACTTAGAGTCAAATGTGATAAGTGGATAGTTGGTGGACACGTGGTAGTTTGACAGTAGGTTCATTGGCTAAAAGCCAAAATAGTGAAATGCAGTAATTGCATGACTTGATCGACAGATAAAAAGAACCTGATTATGGCAAGGAATTGAATTCTTGGGTTGCTTGATGAAGAGGAAATCTATCAGAGCAAATCGGTTGCTTGATTGGTTGATCGATGCATGAACCTGGAAGCTGTGAGATTTGTTGAGACATTGAATGTGATGTATGACTTTTTTAGTCGAATACAATATTGTATGAAAACCAAAAAGGTGATGGTTTTGATATGTTGAGTGCAAGTCGATGCAAGTCAGTTGAACTGTATGTTAGAAATAACATTGTAACAGTGAGATAGAACCAAAAGGCTATTGTGAGCTAATCAGAGAAGACTGAAGTATTTTGTATGTAACCTCTTTACTGTAATACAAAATTGTCTTGCTTGGTGTTGTGGGTTTTTTACCTTAAAAGGTTTTCCCATGTATATCTTGTGTTATCTGTGGATGCTCATTTCTGTTATCTCTTTTATACTGGTTGTATTCATCTCAAGTAGTTTATGAAGCTATTAGAACTCGTTTTTTGCTTCTCTCCCCTATTGTATTAGTGTTAAGGGAATTTATTTCGCACTGTTGGGTCAATAGATCCATCCCTGTTTTCCCTTCAAGAAATGACTACTTGCATTTTTCTACTCAGCAAAAATTTCTTTTAGGTGCATTCAATACTTTTTGCACATACATGCATTAAAACCCTACCATTACCTTTGGCTTACTAAATGCTACCACCAAGGTGACACATGTGGATTTGGGATTCGTATCCCTCAGGAATTCCAAAATCACTGCAAGAATAGAATTGGTACATTCTCCTCGCCGCCTATTTCATAAAAAATCTATATGTTTTTGGAGAGCATGCTTTTAGCCATGGGAAATGTGTGTAACTAGTGTAAACTAATATGAAAAGACGTGCTTATTTTTTTTTTCAAGACTTACACATTAATCAACATCTTTTCATGTGAATAAGCAAGCTGGCATTGATGATGACAATGGACATGTGGTAGTGATTAGCATATGCAAGCATTTACTCCGTACATCCATTTTTTTCCCCAAGCATGATGATAGATTTTTCGTATGATTCATCTCTCACCTTCTGGCTGCTTTGATATTTTTTGTTGTCGTCTGATGAGTGATTGATTTTCTGTTGGTCGATCTTACCTAGCACACCCTTTTTTCTATAAATAGCTATGCCACCTTAGTGAAATATTCACTTTGAAAAGCTCCTTTTAGTTAGCAAGTCTTCCTCGTAGTATTTATTTATGATAGCTTTAGCCTATTTACTACATGTCATCTAGCCTAGGAAATCCCATTTGGATCATGACACAAAGGCCACAATACTCCTTCATGGGTGAAATTACTAGTGACCAAATTAAATGCCTGGTGAGGAAGAACAATTGCCTCGTTGTTGTGACATCTAAGTGGGTGCTCGACAAGGACTATGTGAAGGACAAGAACTAGTCGTGCTGTAACTCCAATGCCATTTCTTAGTTTGTGGTCTCCCTTCTTGACTTGGATATATCCAAGCCTTGGCTAATTGCACTATGTCATGCCATGTTTGACTCTCTGTATCTAGATGGGCTTGGTGAAATTGTACAAGTGGCTATCCTTGGTGGTAGTATTTTGAGTGCCATGGACCTTCAAAGGCACATCAACTATGAAGATGACATGGTTTGGTTGTCTCTGCTTACTAATTTTTGAACCATGGACCTCAAGAGGCATCGCTCACTGTCTTGCCCTACGGTCACTTTCCTCTTGAGGCAGTTTGGTGTGGAGCGCGTTCCAAGGCTGGACTATAATTTTTTTTTTTGATTTTTTGGTGTACGACCATGGGAACGTAGACTGAGGTCCTCCATATGTTGAGCTTGCCCATGCTATGTTGACCCCCTTTCCTTTCTACTGAAGAAGAAGAAAAAGAAAAAAGAACCCAACTAAGTGTCATTTTGACTACATAGCAATGGCTTGGAGACTTTAATTTCACTACCTTTTTAGCGTGCCTCCTCCCTTTTTGTCCTTTTGTACTGTAATCCTTTTTGGGTTTGTTCTAAAAGCTTCAAGATTCTCGAAGCCTCAGGCTCATACTATATATTGTAAATTTTTCAATGCTCATAATATATAATACGTTTCTACTTCCTCTTTTTGTTATTCTAATGGCTTATTCGCAAAACTTAAAAAAAATGTATTTTACAAAAAAATTTACATATGGTACATAACTGTGAATTTTTTTAAACGAAAATGTGTACTTTAATGGAATGATTTTAGATCAATACCATTTACTGGTATATCAAAAATATTTCCTTGCATATATTCAAGCTCATATGCATTCTTTTCCCTGTACATGCTGATATGCAAGAGGCCCTTCCATAGGGCTTCAAATTTTGCATGCTACCCTAGTTTTGCAGTGCGCTCATCATATTTTAACACTAGGCTCCCCTCCCTAAAATCTGGGTCAGAGGCCCTTTTGTTGAACCATTATTTAACTATCTGTTGGCAACCAATCGTGGCTTCATAGGATTTTTCTTGTTTTTCATCAAGGTTTAGGAGTTCTGCCAACCTTACTTCCATCCCGCTACTTTGTTCGATTTCCAAATCCTTTATCAATTGCAATGCCAAAATTTCTATAGAAATAGGTAAAACCACTTCTTTTTTGTATACTAGCTCATAAGGAGAAGCCTTCAAGATTTGTTCGGGTGAAATTCTATCAGCCCACAAAGTGGCACGCAGGTGCTTGTGCCACTCCCTCTATCTTTCTGACTCGATGTGCTTGATTAACCTAATTAGGTATTTTTTGGTTGATTTTGCTAGCATGTTTCCTTGTGGGTAATAATTTGATGAAGTCTTGAGGTGGATCCCATGCTTGAGAGTGAAATATAACATTCCAGATCCCACAAAATCTTGCACATTGTCAAATATGACACTTTTTGGTGAACCAAACCTCCCCACTAGCTCTTCAAGAAAGTTGACAATTTCAATTTTTGTAGCATTTTTTAGAGCAATGGATTTCGTTCATCTTGTGAAATAGTTAGTTGTTTAAGTATCCACTTATGGCCTATGTTGGAAATAGGATTTATCATCCCAATGAAATCTAAACCCCATTGAGCAAAGGGCTCCTCGATTACAATCGGGTTTAGGGGCATGGCAGAATTCTTCTGCTTGCCAACAAAATATTGGCACTGAGTGTACTTTCATACCAAATTGTGTGCCTTAGAGAACATAGAAGGCCAATAACATCTTGCCCGCATTATTTTTAAAGTGTTAGTATTGGTAGATTAATTCCCACCCTTAAAATTGCTATGAAATTCATCCAAAACTCTTTCCACCCGTGACTTATTTAAGCATCAAAGCAGGACACTGTCATAATTTATTTTAAACAAGATGCCTTCAATTAGTACAAAATCGCTGCCTTGTAGTCGATAGTATCACCGTTTTTGAGGTGGAATGTTGGTCAAGCACTACCCCTTTTGCATATATAGCATTTGATCCATCACCCATGACTCATCTGATTCAAACTGATTTATGTAGACCTGATCGGTCTCTTCCTTCGCTAAAGAGCTCAATTCCTGCACAAGATATTCGCAAAGACCTCTTCACCAAACTAGCTTGGTTGGTCTAATATCCACATCATATTCTAGGATCTTGGTGATCCAGTTGGCCCTTTTCTTAGTTATTTCACCTTTAGTGATATACTCCTAAACACTAGGATGGGCGATGAGAATGGTGATTCTGTTGGCCGATACCAGGTGTCAAAATTTCTTTAGGCTCTTAACAATAGAAAAAGCCTATTTCTCAACAAATTTTTACCTGGCCTCATATCCATTTAGATTCCTAGAGTGGAATGTGATGGGATGCTCTCCGCTATTTCCTTCATCCTTTCGAGTGAGCACCGAAGCTATGTTGTACTGGTTGTAAATGTAGAGAAAGAAATCCTTAGAGAAGTCTAGGTTAGCTAACATCGTGGTTGTAGATATGGCTTCCTTTATCTACTCAAAATTTTTCTTTCCTTTGGGGCTCCATTTAAATATGATATTATTTTTAAGCATTAGTGTAATGGGTCTCACAATGCCTGTGAAATCTAAAATGAATTGGCTAAGAAAATTATTCTTCCCTAAAAAAGATTGTAGCCCCTTTTGGTTGACTGGTAGCAATAACTCCATTATAGATTTCACCCTTTTAGGATCTATCGCTATTCCTTCCTTTGATACCACAAAACCTAGTAGCTTTCCTTGGGGTACCCCGAAAACACATTTTTTGGGATTTTGAAAATACTATTTGCTCATCCAAATATATTAAAATAATATGATTAATTAAACCTCTGAAAGTGATATCCATTGCTCGCTGAAAAATTCGCGCCAACATTAGAGAGTCCAAAGGGTATTTTTGAGTATGAAAACATTGCCCACTTAGTGGTGAATGTCATCTTATGTTGATCTCCTTCTTTGACATATACCTGGTTATAACCTGAAAAACTATCGAACAAAGAGACATTTTTTATCCAACCATAGTCTGCAAAATTTGCTCCATTGATGGCAAAGGGTAGTGATCTTTTAGTGAGGCTTTGTTCAAATCCCTGAAGTCTACACAAAGCTGAATATTTCCATTCTTTTTTTGAACTGGCACCAGATTAGACACCCAAGTTAAATGCTTAATAGGGTATACGATCCTTGATTTGATTAATTTGGTGAGTTCTTGGGCCATCAATGTTTCAACCTTTGGATTGACTGGCCTTTGTTTTTGTTGGATAGGCTTCAAGCCCTTGTCTAAGTCAATAGTATGTTGTATTATGTCAAAATCATATCCTCTAAGATCATCATAGGTCCAAGCAATGACCCCATTATATCTAGAACATATCCCTTTTAATCTTTCTTTGTCTTTCTGAGGAACGTCCCTACCAACTTTTAATTTTCTATCATTTTCAACATCGAGATCTTCATAGTCTTTCTCATCAGTAGTGAACCTTTGATTTCTATTTATTGCTTCCTCACAATTGAAAATATTTTCAAGAGAGATCAAACCTCAAGGAAGCTTTTTGTCTTTTCACTAGATTACTTGCCCTTGAGGGGTCCCGACATTGGACTATGAATGATCAAGAGCCTTTCCTATTTTTTATAAAAAAATGGTGATTTGAACATCATCCTCAAATACTTTCCAATTCTCATCATTTTTAGGAATTTCCATTTGGATGATGATCTATACTACATTCTGCTTCGTTGCTAAGTTGGAAATTGGTTTAAACTATGTACTGATCAAAGCCATCTGATTAGCAACATCATTCTAAGAACATAGGATAACTTGAATGTTAAAAGCCTCAAAATTCTTGATAAGATCCCATATTCTATGTCTATATGACTTCATTCTTATATTTTTGGTAGTCAGATGCCCACAATTTTTTCTCACAACCAACTCTGAATCCCTGAATTCCTATATTCTCTTTACTCCCATTTGTTCTACAAGGAACAAACCATGGACCAAGTGTTGAAATGCACAAGACAACTTAGAGGGAAGGCGAATCAGTTGTATCAAATTACTTTACTTCTAAACTTAATATTTTCACTTTAACTTCAATCTATTATGAGTGTAAACATGAAATTCAAATAACATAAAGCAAACACCAGAGACACCAGATTTACGTGGAAAACCCAATGAGGGAAAAACCACGAAGAGGATTAACTCACAATATAATAGTAATGCAATACCAGATACAAAGGCTCACTGCCAAAGGGCTCACTACCCAAATACAAAGGCTCACTGCCAAAAAAGGACTCACTATCCAGAAGGAGGCTCACTGCCCAGATACAAAGGCTCATTGCCAACAAAGGACTCATTGTCTAGAAGGAGGCTCACTGCCTACCAAAAAGGAAAAGATAAATGTAGATCCACTAATAGGGTTCCACACATTCACAACTTGATTAGATGATTGTAGTAACCATCAGTTCACTGCTTTCAGGAATTTAACACCTTAAAGTAATGTTGTCTCAATTCGCTCAACCACTCTTTGCTTTTCACACTTTTTCGCACACTTTACTTACTTGCTTGAATCGTGGATGGATGAATGGATATGAAATTCACCACAACTTGATTTTCTTTTATACCATCTTCAACCCTAGAAACATTCTCCAAGGTCGTCTATACAATTTCATTTACAAATTCAAACTAGGTTAGCCACTCAACATTCCCATGGTGGAGAAGAATGAGAGAGGAAAAATTACATATTTAATTTAGAACCCAAACAATAACTTGGATCAATCACACACTTCCTCAAGTTTATGATAAACTTAATGTAATGTGTAGCCACCAGGTCGGCCAAACCTATGAAAACACCAATGATCTTTGAAGTAGACACGTCTTCAACAAGATGATCACACTGGGATCACTCAAAACACTTCACTAGACATTTTACCATCTCTGAGAATAACTCAAGTACATCCACAACAATTACAACACACTTCATTCATAGAGAACTCTTCACCAGTCCAACCGAACCAACCAGAAAAAAACAAGGGCTCTGGAGCAAGTCTTCTAGAGCACCAAACCACAAGAAATTTTGTCAGAACACAGAAACCATTAGTAAGAATAATCGCCTAGATCTATAAGATCTGAAACCAAATATCATAATACTATGGAGCCAAAAAATTTCTCCCGTTCCATAAACAAATAGTTCTGCCAAACCAGTTCACACACCAGTGAACATATCTTTTACTCTCCATCAAACCAAAAGCTAAAACTTGAGATATATTATCCATTGAAGCTCATGAACACAATTATAGATCTATACAGGCATAGGATCAACATAGAAGAAATGAAAAGAACAATATTAGAGCACACTCAAAACACAAACTTCAACACTACCTTCATTATTTCACAAATTTTCTCAAAAGCACTTGGCAAAAACACAACTACAACTTCATAAATATAATTCCATGTAATCTAAACACTTCTACTATTTGTACTCAACTTGAACTATGTTGAAATCAATGAAAACATTAATGAAAACACCATTAAACACATCCATACTTGCAACAATTTCTTGCTTTTTCATTGATGGCAACACATGATGTGAAAAACCCTCAAAGACAACATACATGATTTTCAGAAGCGACAACCTATACAAGCATAAAATTTTCACATGATTCTCTCTCCCACTTTGATATCAATGGGAAAGGAAATTCTTGCTATATAAAGCTCTATTCACCCCCCTTAGGAGTATACCCACATCACATACTGCAACAATGCACTTCTCTACTCCCCCTAAGGAGTAGACCTCAATCATCAGTCCATTTCAAAATGAGTCTGTGAATCCACTGGACTGATGCACCTCCATGTGCACTTAGTTCAAAGAAGGAGGGGCAGTAAACCCTAACTTCCCTTTGAGATACTCAAAGGTATCCTTCATAAGGTCCTTCGTGAATACGTCAACAATTTTTTCCTTCGTAGGTACATATTCAAGTCTAACTTCATTATGCAATACCTTCTCCCCTAAGAAGTGATACTTGATAGATATGTGCTTTGTTCTAGAATGCATCATTGGATTCTTCAAAATGTTTATAACACTTGTATTGTCACAAAATATAGAAATAGGTTAATCACTCATCACACCTATATCCATCAAGGTTTGCTTCATCCAAAGTACCTATGTATAACAAGATGTTGCTACAATATATTTTCCTTCTATAGTGGATAAAGAAATTGAATCATGTTTCTTGCTGAATCATGAAACTAGTCTTCCTCCAAGGAGGAATACACAACCACCTGTACTCTTCCGATCATCTACATAGCCATCCCAATCTACATCAGTGTATGCATTCAATTTGAAATCATTGTCCTTTGGATACCATAGCCCATAATCTGGAGTTCCTTTAAGATATTTGAATATCCTCTTCACAACTATTACATGTGCTTCCTTAGGTTCTACTTGAAATCTTGCAACTAAACATACCACATGCATGATATTTTGTCTAGTAGTAGTAAGATATAGTAGTCCACTAATCATGGATTTGTACATGCTCTGATCAACTTTAGCAGATTCATCATTCTTACTTAGCTTGTATCTAGTTACCATAGGGGTACAAACCGGTTTGGATTCATCCATTTTAAACTTCTTTAACAATTCCTTAACATACATGGATTGTGAAATGAATATCCCTTTATCAGTTTGATTTACTTGAAGTCCAATGAAGAAATTCAATTCTCCAATCATACACATTTCAAATTCTTTCTAGATCTCTTTAGAAAATTTCTTACACATACCTTCATTTCTACCAAAGATGATGTCATCAACATATACCATAACTATCAACATTTTATTTTTCTGAACCTTGAATTAAAGATTGTTGTCTGTGGACCCTTTACTGAATCCTTGCTTTGTCAAGTATCTATCCAATCTTGCATACCATGCTTTGGGAGCTTGTTTAAGTCCATATAATGCCTTCTTTAACTTACAAACCATGTCTGGTTTTTTTGACAATTGAAAACCTTCCGGTTACTCCATAAATACTTCTTCTAATTCTCCATTCAGAAATGTAGACTTTAAATCCATCTGATATAATTTGAAGTCTTTATGAGCTAAAAATGCTAGGAACATCCTAATGGCCTCCATTCTTGCTACAGGTGCAAAAGTTTCTTCAAAATCTATTCCTTCAACCTATGAATATCCTTTACATACTAGTCTAGCTTTATTCCTTACGGCTTCACCATCTTCATTTAGTTTATTTTAGAATACCCATTTTGAACCAATTACATTTTTGTTTGCAGGTCTAGGGAATAGTTCCCATGTCTCATTCTTTTCTATCTGTTGTAGTTCCTCTTTCATTGCTCTAACCTAGTTCCATCATTACATGCCTCACTCATAAACTTAGGTTCTATATTAGAAAGTAAACACAAGTTTAGCTCAACCACTTTCCTTCTTGTCTTTACTCCTTCACTTTTGTCTCCAATTATCCATTCCTTTGGATGATTTCTCTATACATATTTAGGAGTCTTAGGTGTAGGTTCCATAATCTCCTCTTCATCACTTTGTTCTTTATCTTCCTTTTCTTCTTCTTGTAATTTCCCATAGATAGGATCATCAAGTTCAACTTCATTTAATTCCACTGGTCTATACATAGCTTTATCAACCTTTACATTAGCACTTTCAATTATTTTTCTTAGTCTCTTATTAAAGCATCTATATGCTTTGTTGTTATTAGAATATCCAAGAAAAATTCCTTCATTACATCTAGCATCAAACTTTCCAATATTTTCATCATCTCTTCTAATGTAGCATCTACTTGCAAATACCTTAAAGTATTTAATAGTAGGAGTCCTACCAATCCATAATTCATAAGGAGTCTTAGTGTTGTTACCTCTAATTTGAAATCTATTAAGAATGTAAACAACAGTGTGGATTGCTTCTCTCCAATACACATTAGGAACATTTTCTTCTTTCATCATAGTTCTAGAAGCTTCTTGAATAGTCTAATTCTTTCTTTCCACAACTACATTCTGCTGAGGGGTTCTAGGAACAGAATAATGTCTTTTTATGCCATGTTCTTCATAGAATGCATTGAAATCACCAGATGTAAATTCTCCACCTCTATTAGACCTTCAACATTTGATTTTTAGGTTTGCCTCATTTTCTACTCTTGCCTTAAACACCTTGAATCTATCAAGAGCCTGAGCCTTTTCTATAAGAAATGTAACCCATGTCATCCTAGAGTAATCATCAATCAAGAGTATAAAGTACCTATCACCATTTAGGCTTCCTATTCTTGTAGGACCACAGAGGTCTATATGGATTAATTCTAGCATTCTAGTAGATGATTGTTCCTTTTCTTTAAATCTATTTCTTGTTTGTTTTCCCAACTGGAAACTTCTACAGATTGAATTTGAAGGCCTTATGATTTTAGGCAGGTCTCTAACAACTTCCTTAGAACTAATCCTGATCAGATTATTGAAATTCACATGTCCCATCCTCTGGTGCCAGATCCAACTCTCACTAATCTGAGAAACTAAACACTAACCATCACCACCCTTAAGGTGATAGATGTTTCCATGAGTTCTTCTTCCAGTTGCTACCATAGTTCCATATCCTTTTCTAATCTCAAAAGTGTTATGCTGAAACACAAGCTTAAAAACTTTGTTGCACATTTGTCCAACACTTAAGAGATTATGTCTTAAACCCTTGACATAGTAAACATCATCAGTATTCGGTTTTCCATAAAAACTAATTGTTCCTTTACCAAAAATATTAGCACTAGAGTCATCTTCAAGCATAACTATTCCTCCATCATACTTCTCAAGTTTAGTGATCTTACTCTTATCTCCAATCATATGATTTGAACATCCACTATCAATTACCCAAAATTCTTCATCTTGTCTAGCATGAAAAGCAGTTACTAGAGTACCTTCTATTTCATCCTTCTTGCTCTCTGAACCAGATTCCTTTGCAAATCTTCCATGGTTAGTAGATACAACTTTATTTTCGAGGGCTAGAAACAAACATTCATCTTTATCCTCCTCAAAGTTCGATTCATTATCAGAAATTCTGGCATCTTCTTTGACGTAATACAATTTCTTGAACTTCCTATCCTTTTTGTCTTTGTGATTGTTATTATTATCCTTATTCTTCTTTTGTGTAGATCTATTAGGACATCTTGATGCATAATGACCAATATTTCCACAACTAAAACACTTAAAAGGCAACTTACCTTTGTATTTACCAGTACCTTTCTTCAATCTCTTTGTGAAATTTGTTTCCAAATCTTTTGAATCATCATCATCTGATTCATCTCCTATCTTCATTGCTTTATAAGTTTTTTTAGTCTTCTCCTTATCTCTTGCAAATTTTCTCATCTTGAATGCAGTCAAGACACCAAATAGATGCTCCTTAGTAAATGTCTTTGGATCATATGATTCTTCAAGAGAAGATACTTTGTCATTGTAATTGCCTGGTAGGGTCATCAAGATTTTCTCAATTATATCTTCATCTGACATGGTACTGCCTTCATTCTTGATTTTAGTTGCTATAAATTCAACTCTTTGATAATAGCTTGCAATGTCTTCTCCATCTTCCATTCTCAAGTTTTGACATTTTCGCTTAGCAGTTAGTTTCCTTGACAGCTTTAATCTATCATTCCCTTCATAAATGTCCTTCAATTTTGTCCATACTTCATGAGTAGTAGCTAGAGAAATAACTTTTGTTCTTTCAGTTTTAGATAGAGCACTGGACATAGCATACCTTGCCCTTCCATTCTCTTCATAAGCTGCAATCTCATCAACAAAGGAAGTTCCAGCTACTAGTATCACATACTTTGTCTCCACTACCTTCTAGGTATTAAAACTAAGTGAAATCAAATAAATTCTCATCTACTCTTTCTAGTCACTAGAATTAGCTCCATAAAAATAGGAATCTACAACTTTTGCACCATATGATCTACCCCAAGAAATTAATCCTTTCACCAAGGAACCAAAGCTCTAATACCAATTGTTGAAATGCACAAGATAACTGAGAGGGGGGGTAAATCTGTTGTATCAAATTATTTTACTTCTAAACTTATTCTTTTCACTTTAACTTCAATATGTTATTGAGTGTAAACATGAAATGCAAATAACAGAAAGACTAGAGACAATAGATTTACAAGGAAAACCCAATGAGGGGAAAAACACGGTGAGGATTAACTAGCAATATAATAGTAATACAATACTAGATAAAAAGGCTCACTACCAACAAAGGACTCACTGTCTAGGAGGCTCACTGCCTATAGAAAAATAAAAGATAAATGAAGATCCACCACTAGGGTTCCACACATTTGTAACTTGATCAGAAGATTGTAGACACCATCAGCTCACTACTTTAATGAATCTAACACCTTAAAGTACTGTTGCCTCAATTCACTCTTCCACTCTCTACTTTTTGCACTTTTTCACACATTTCACTTGCTAAAATCATGGATGGATGGATATTAAATTTTACACAACTTGATTTTCTTTTATACCATCTTCAACCCTGGAAACATTCTCCAAGGTTGGCTATACAATTTCATTTACAAATTCAAATTACGCCGGCTACTAAACATTCTCGTAGTGGATAATAATGAGAGATGACCAATTATATATTTAATTTAGAACCCAAACAACAACTTGGATCAATCACATGATTCCTCAAGTTGATGCAAAACTTAATGTAACATATAGCCACTAGGTCGACCAAACCTAATAAAAACACGAATGATCTTTGAAGTACACATATCTTCAACAAGATGATCACACTTGGATCACTCAACACACTTCACTATAAATTTTACCATCTTTGAGGATACCTCAAGTACATCCACAACAATTGTAACACACTTCATTCACAAATAACTCTTCACCAGTCCAACCAGACCAATCAACAAAACATATGGGCTCTAAAGCAGGTCTTCCAGAGCACCAAACCACAAGAAAGCTTGTCAGAACACATAAACCATTAGTAAGAATCATCACCCAGATCCGAAATATCTAAAACCAAATATCTAAAGACTATGGAGCCAAAACATTTCTCAAAGTCCATAAACAAATAGTTCTACCAAACCAGTTCACACACTAGTGAACATATATTTTACTCTCCATTGAACTAAAAGCTAAAACCTAGGATATATTATCCATTGAAGCTCATGAACACACTTACAAATCTGTACAGGCATAGGATCAACATAGAAGAAATTCTGAGCATAATACTGGAGCACACTCAGAACACACACTTCAACACTACCTTCATTATTTCACAAATTTTCTAATGCCCCGCCACGTAACCCTAGAGGAAGTTGCAATTAACTACTTAAGCGCATAATTTTTATTATTATTTAAAGTACAATTAACTTACATGTTCACTTCCTATTGCCAACAACCTATGATGCTACGAGACTGAGATTACTATTAAACCCATACATACATCATAATACATCCATAGCATTTTAATTACTTAAAGAATTAAGTACTCATACATTCCATACATGATAAATTACAACATCAGATTAAAAATTACAATAATATTTCACATCACATTAATTTTAACAATTTAGATTACATCTCTCATTCCCCGAATGAGGTAATACATAAAATATGATTACATAATACATTCTACCACCTCAAATACAAATGAGGGGTAATAATTACAAGAGCCAAATTGAAATAAATAACAAAGCATGAAATGAATATTGGAAACCACAAGCTCTCCAACTGGAAATCTCGCCATTACAAACTGAAAATCAAGGGGGACCTAATGACGTAGGGTGCACGTTCCTCCCAACAGAGTGGTACCTGAAGGCCCACCCCCCATTCTAGGAGATAGTACAAGGATACATGGCCAAACCTACTACCTCTAGACATAGGCTAACTCATACTAACTTGACCAAATACATGAACTAGATAATCACAAGTACAACACTACAACACTGACATAGGTCACATTGCTTCCAGATTATAACCAATCAAGTATGTTAAAAGAACCATACACATATAACCATGTACCAATCATTGTCGTAGATAGGGTTTCATCACATAGCTCAACATGGGATATCCAATGGGATCTTCCTAGGCCCCAACCCCCATCTTGGGATCTCCTAGAATCCTCAACCAATCCCTAGCCCCCATACTCACTCATGCGGAATCAAATACCTTTCAAAAGGACAAGGTAGAGGACCTTTGCTATTCCAGGCCTTCCCACTCATCCCAAGCCCAAATGAGCACTTGAGTCCATGAGTGAGGCTAAATTATCTTACTTAATATGAAATACTACCCAATCCCCTAAATACTTTAATTATGTTTTCACTTGATTAACTACTTCCAAAGTTTGTCCAATTTACCTCTTTAGGGCTCTGATGCCTAACGAAAGCCACTCTTCTGCTTGGAAACACACAACACAAACCAACCACCAAGGGTACCATAGGGCACAAAAACTAGATAACACAACCACTCCAATCCTAGGAGGTAACATATAACGAAAACCCACTCCAAACACTGGAGGTAACCAATCACACAATCCAATCCTTACAAAGGAGGCACAAATCCTAGTTCATGGAAATTGGGTCAAACACTAAAATGACTCCATGCGCTACCCAAGGGAATAAAACAAGCTGACAACACAATACGACAACCCCAATCCTCTAAGGATCCTTCTGGAAGACTTCAAATTCTGAACTAACACTTAACCCATTTCCCAAAATGAGACTAGAAGAATAAGAGCATTCAAGACATGAATCAAATCTAATATTTGGATTTCCTAAATCCATTCTCAAATAGTGGATAACATTGACAAAACTAATGCACTAATCCAAGGGTACAATAACGAGGTTGACTAAAAATAAAATATAACCCCCATTTCCCTTTTACTACTAGAAGTCTTAAATAATTCTAAACCATTTTCCCCAAACAAGAATACAAAGGAAATAATATTAAAAGGTATTTACAAGGAAATAAACTAATTTTTGGATATTTTAAATCCATTTCCCTTCCATATTGAATTCACAGTAAAATAACAATTGCCCTAATAAAATAATTAATTAAAATTATTAAATGCCCCTTCGGATACAGAGAAGTGGAAATACTAAATTTTCTCAAAGAAAAAAATTCCTCGATTACTTTTAAAAGAAATATAAAAATTTACTGAAAGCTTATCTTTCTCAATTTCCCTACTTTAACATATAATCATACTGCCATTTTACAGACAAAATCTAATTAAATTATATATATATATATATACCTAGAATACATATACATAATTATATATTGTTTCATATAAAATTATATATGCCCTATGTATATATACATTAAATATATACATCAAATATATTACTTAAACAAAAATGATCAATTATATATATATATATATATATATTGTATATCTAATAACTATCCCACAATGAATTCACATTAAATAAATCAAAGTTTATACCCACGGATCTTCCTTACAGTGATGAATTGAAACGTTAATAATTCACATGAGTTTAAGAGGGGTCGCCTGTGTTTCTACAGCCGAGCCTCCTCACTCATGGAGGTCGCGACCCATGTACATGGGGGGGCTATGGAGTATTACTCCACAATGCCATCCCCTTTGTGGGGCGGCGGTGGAGGTAATACCTCCACTCCTCTACCAGACATAAAAGAACACATTAGGACAATGAATATTTTTTGTTAAATAATATGTATACCCATTTGCCAATAAAGGGGTTTCTCCATAAGATGATTTTATTGTAGACAAAAAAATAAAATTTCACAGTTCCATATATGTATAATATATATACTTTTATGTATATGTATATATACATTTTCAACTATATATATGTATATATATATAAATTATTATAAACCAGAACATTAAAATACTCAAATTGGCTAAATAGTTTTTCCAGAGAGTAATTCTATAGGCAAGATCATGCAATTTTCCAGAAAAACCAAAATTCCATAGAGGATTTCTACAATAACTCTTTCCAAATAAAATAACATAGGTTCCTTTCTTGCCTTCTCAAATCCAAACATAGAGGAAACGAATTTTGAAGAATAAAGAGAAAAATTCTTATAGTTTAAAAACACAGAAAAAAATTTCCCAAGAAAGGAAAAGCTACAAGAAAATTACAATTTCCTACAAAAGCTTTCAAAAATTTTCTACACAGAAACTTTCAATAAATTTTCTAAATCTTATAATGTTTCCTTCTTGGTTTTTTCCATTGTTGAAAATATCAATTTCACAGAGGCTCTCTGATTTCACTATAAAATTTTCTACAAAAGCAATAAATTAATCACGCCAAATCTTCAAATACAAAAGCCTTACAAATTTTCAAAACAATTAAAAACTTCTATTAAAAATACAAAATCTTCTTACGCAGGCAATTTTTAAATTTTCTTTTTTATAAATTTAAGCAAAGCTTCTACAGAATTGAATTTTGTATGGACAATCTTTCTAAATCAGCTAAATAAATAAAACAATAAAGAACATGTTTTCTTGAAGCTTGAAGAAATGAAGGTTGGAGTAGAGCCTCACCTTCAGAATTCAATTTCCAAAGCCTTTTCCAAAATCACCACTTCCAGAAAGATGCAAAAATACAGAGCCCACAATATTCCCGAGAACCTCTTTTAATTTTCAACAAACAATTTCTAAAAAATATCCATCTTTCCATTCATGTGAAGTAACCTCTTACCTCACTCAGTTATGACAAATATTCTCTCCAAGAATAATTTCTCAACAAGAGTGATTCATAAATTTTTCTCACACACATGTCAAACTTAAAATATCTTCTCAACAACACACAAATATTTCCTCTAAAGCATTTACAAGTCATTTTTTACATTTGAATAATTCAAACCACATTTTAATCTCTTAATAAATTTAATCAATTAATCTATTCGCTTAATAAATAAATTTAATAAATTAATCTATTCGCTTAATAAATAAATTTAATCAATTAATTTATTTACCTAATAAAATAAATTTAATCACAATGATTAAATTACTTTACCAAATAAATTGAATTTAATTAATTAAATTAAATAAAAAGCTTCCAACAATATTATTTAAAATTAGTTAAATAAATACTAAAGTCATTAAAAGCATTAATTTAACATTAATTTCCATAAAATAAACCTTGCATAAATAAATAACAATTGACAAGGCAAACGTGGACATGACAATCAAACATACCAAACATGGACTGACTATACCTAACGACACAATGAGGCTAGGGTGTAGACTTGACACAAGTAACCTAGCTACTATCTCCCAATCAACTTTACTGTTTGGTCGACACACTCAAACTTGTGAAGCCAAGTGGAGTCGATGTCATGTACCTACAAACCTGTAAATGAGATATCAACATCACATGTATATAAACAACATAGTAATACACACTGTGAAGAGGAAATCATGGAATTGTAGGGTGCTCGGAAGTGAGTGATGGAATCCCTTCACCAATACACTTATCATGAACTGACAGTTCTATCATAATTAAAATACTCATGTACAATAATCATGTTATAACAAACCATAATTACACTAATCAAAGCATGTCAAATAAAGCATTAAAGAAGGTACATCACACCACCACAAATAGTCCACGTCGCTCTATAAATAGTGATGAAATACAAACAACATGATAAAGTATATCAAAGTATCTGAGAATCTAGAAAATAAAACATAGCAAAGGACAGTGTCTAGTCCAAAGAGAAAAATGGAGGGGTATTACATCCTCCCCCCCTAGAGTTAGGCTTACTCCTGGAAGCCTTAAAAAAAATAGGGATATAACTCCCTAATCCTAATTGCATCTTGATTAATACCTCAACCCCTGAGGATGAGTATCCTGCACTGCATTATCTACTATCGGCTCAAAAACTATCGGGCCTTGACCAAATCCAGTAGTGTTCTGATGTGGAAAATTCCTCGCAAGGTCGCCCTATTGGTTGTAAGAGTAACACCCTATGTTACAATCAAACCCTCTGTCTCCTAACAGTGCACTTGACTGCTCCATACTACCCCAGTCAACTACAGACTGTGAACTCTGGGTTGGCTGCACCTGACAATTACACTTATTGTGCCACCAACTCTAGTTCTTCCTAGGTGGAAAACCATCATCATATCGATAACACTGGGAATCCTTAAGCTTCTCCAATGCAATTTTCTACTGCCCACTCTATGAAGGTCCTTGCTGAGTTTTGGGAGGTGCAACTCCCTGAGTCTGACCCCCTCGTGTACTAGACCCTGCTACTGAACCACTGCCAATTTGAACACCAGTATGGCCTCCCAGTGCCATGGCCAGATTCTCCTCCACTAGCTATGCTTTCTCCATAGCTGTCTCCATAGTTTTGGGTTCAAAGACCCTCACACCTTTGCTAATATGAGCGTTCAAGCCCCTAATAAAGTCACGGATGAGCATCCCCTCATCATCTCCCACAACTATGAACTATTTAAGCTCGTAAAAGCATCACTCATACTGCTCAACTGTCAAAGCTAATTGATGAAAGGCATGAAACTCATCAACTCGACGCTGACGCTAGTGGTCAGATACGAAGCAAGCTCTAAACTACTCTAAGAACATATCCTGGGACACTAAATTAATGTCTATGTGGAGCTTTTTCTCCTCCAACCTCCACCATGTGAATGTGAAACCCCTAAGATGCATAATAGTGCACCGCGCTTTAGTATTACTACCATAAGGGTGCATAGAAAAGCACCAATTGAGGTCAATGAGCCAAGTATCAACCACTAAACCACTGCATGTTCCATCCAATAATGGTGGTCGTGCCATGAGTAAGTCCCTCACATGCATAGATTCTACTGCCTTTATCTAAGTCAAAACTTCCCTCTCACCAGGATTACCCTATACACCTATCTGTCTCTACCGAAGGAGCACCAATGCCTCCTCAAGTGCCCTATGCACGACCTAAATCCATGGAGGATCTTGTTGTTGATCACCACCCCCTGGGGCGTTCTGCCATGCCTAGTGCTCGTTCTGATTCGAAATAAATGGAACATGAGGAGGAGAGTCATGCCGATTCCCTTCGTGACCGCCTACACAGCCACATCCTCGCTCTCTACCTCTTCCACATTTGGGAGGCATAATCCTACATAGACACATAAAGGTATTAGACAAGGCAAACACGTAAAAACCTATGCAACTAAAGCTTAATGGGTTCATCATAATCCCAGAGAACCCAATGTTTAAACTCGAGCTTTGATATCATGTGTAATGCCCCGCCACATAACCTTAAAGGAAGTTGCAATTAATTACTTAAGCACACAATTTTTTTTATTTAAAGTACAATTAACTTACATGTTCACTTCCTATTGCCAACAACCTCTAAGGCTACGAGACTGAGATTACTATTAAACCCGTACATACATCATAATACATCTATAGCATTTTAATTACTTAAAGAATTAAGTATTCATACATTCTATACATGATAAATTACATCACATTAAGAATTACAATAAGATTTCACATCACATTAATTTTAACAAGCCAGATTACATCTCTCATTCCTTGAATGAGGTAATACATACAATGTGATTACATAATACATTCTACCACCTTGAATAGAAATGAGGGGTAATAATTACAAGAGCTAAACTGAAATAAATAACAAAGCATGAAATGAATACTGGAAACCACAAGCTCTCCAACTGGAAATCTCGCCATCACAAACTAAAAATCAAGGGGTGCCCAACGACGTAGGGTGCATGTTCCTCCCAACCAAGTGGTACCCGAACGCCCCACCCCTATGCTAGGAGATAGTAACAAGGATAGATGGCCAAACCTACTACCTCTAGACACAGGCTGACTCATACTGACTTGACCAAATACATGAACCAAACAATCAGAAGTACAACATTACAACGCTGACACAGGTCACGTTGCTTTCAGATTATAACCAATCAAGTATGTTAAAAGAACCATACACATATAACCACATACCAATCTTTGTCGTAGATAGAGTGTCATCACACAACTTCACATGGTATATCCAATCAGATCTTCCTAGGCTCCGACCCCCATCTTGGGATCTCTTGGAAGCCTCAACCTATCCCTATCCCCCATACTCACCCATGCAAAATCAAATACCTTTCAAAAAGATAAGGTAGATGACCTTTTCCATTCAATTCCTTCCCACTCATCCCAAGCCCAAACGAGCACTTGAGTCCATGAGTGAGGCTAAATTATCTTACTTAATATGAAATATTACCCAATCCCCTAAATACTTTAATTATGTTTTCACTTGATTAACTACTTCTGAAGGTTATCCAGTTTACCTCTTTAGGACTCTAGCGCCTAATGGAAGCCACTCTTCTCCTTGAAAACACACAAAAAAACCAACCACCAAGGATACCATAGTGCACACAAACTAGATAACACAACCACTCAAATCCTAGGAGGCAACATATAACGAAAACCCACTCCAAACATTGGAGGCAACCAATCACATAATCCACTCCTTACAAAGGAGGCACAAATCCCCATTCGTGGAAACTGGGTCAAACACTAAAATGACTCCATGAACTACCCAAGGGAATAAAATGGGTTAACAACATAATACGACAACCCCCATCCTCTAAGGATCCTTCTGGAGGACTTCAAATTCTTGACTAACACTTAACCCATTTCCCAAAATGAGACTAGAAGAGTAAGAGCATTCAAGACATGAATCAAATCTAATATTTGGATTTCCTAAATCCATTCTCAATCAGTGGATAACATTGACAAAATCAATGCACTAATCTAAGGGTACAATAACTAGGTTGACTCAAAATAAAATACAACCCCCATTTCCCTTTTACTATTGGAAGTCTTAAATAGTTCTAAATTGTTTTCCCCAAACAAGAATACAAAGGAAATAATCATAAAAGGCATTTACAAGGAAATAATCTAATTTTTGGATATTTTAAATCTATTTCCCTTCCATATTGAATTCATAGTAAAATAACAATTTCCCTAATAAAATAATTAATTAAAATAATTAAATGTCGCTTCAGATACAAAGAAGGGGAAATACTAAATTTTCTCAGAATTCCTCGATTACTTTAGAAAGCATTATAAAAATTTACTGAAAGCTTATCTTTCTCAATTTCCCTACTTTAACATATAATCATACTACCATTTTAAAGATAAAATTTAATTAAATTATATATATACCTAGAATACATATACATAATTATATATTTTTTAATATACAATTATATATATGCCCTATGTATATATATAGATTAAATATATTACTTAAACAAAAATTATTAATTATATATATATATATATATATATATATTATATATCTAATAACTATCCCACAAAGAATATGCATTAAATAAATCAAAGTTTATACCCATGGATCTTCCTTACAATGACGAATTGAAAGGTTAATAATTCCTATGATTTTAAGAGGGGTCGGCTATGTTTCTACAACCGAGCCTCCTCACTCATGGTGGTCTCGACCCATGTATATGGGGTGGCTATGGAGTATTACCTCAACAACGCCATCCCCTTTATGGGGCGGTGGTGGAGGTAATACCTCCACTCCTCTCCCAACCATAAAATAACGTAGTAGGACAAAGTATATATATTTTTAAATAATACTTATACCCATTCGCCAATAAAGGGGTTTCACTATATGATGATTTTATCACAAACAAAAAAAAAAAATTCATAGTTCCATATATGTATAATATATATACTTTTATGTATATATATATATATATATTCAACTATATATATATGTATGTATATATATATATGTATATATATATATATGTATGTATATATATATATGTATATATATATATATGTATATATATATATATATGTATATATATATGTATATATATATATATATATATATATATATATATATATATATATATATACATATATATATATATGTATATATACATTAAAATACTCAAAATGGGGAAATAGTTTTTCCAGAGAGTAATTCTACAGGAAAGATCATGCAATTTTCCAGAAAAACCCAAATTCCATAGAGGATTTATACAATAAATATTTCCAAATAAAAATAACAAAGGTTCCTTTCTTGCCTTCTCAAATCCAAACATAGAGGAAACGAATTTTGAAGAATAAAGAGAAAAATTCTTATAGTTTAAAAACATAGAGAAATTTTTCTTGAGAAAGGACAAGCTACAGGAAAATTACAATTTCCTACAGAAGCTTTCAACAATATCACTTTCATAGAGGCTCTCTGATTTCACTATAAAATTTTCTATAGAAGCACTAAATTAATGATGCCAAATCTTCAAATATAGAAGCCTTACAAATTTTCAAAACAATTAAAAGCTTCTATTAAAAATACAAAATCTTCTTACACAAGAAATCTTTCAATTTTTTTTTAACAAATTTAAGCAAAGCTTCTACAGAATTGAATTTTGTACAGACAATATTTCTAAATCAACTAAATAAATAAAACAATAAAAGAACCCGCTTTCTTGAAGCTTGAAGAAATGAAGGTTGGAGTAGAGCCTCGCCTTCAGAATTCAATTTCCAAAGCCTTTTCTAAAATCAACACTTCCAGAAAGATGCAAAAATATAGAGGCCACAATATTCTCGAGAACCTCTTTTAATTTTCAACAAACAATTTCTAAAAAATATCCCTATTTCCATTCTCGTGAAGTAACCTCTTACCTCACTCAGTTATGGAAAATATTGTCTCCGAGAATAATTTCTTAACAAGAGTGATTCATAAATTTATCTCACACATGTCAAATTTAAAATATCTTCTAAACAACACACAAATATTTTCTCTAAAACATTTAGGGTATGTACAAGATCATGATGGGCCAAAAAGTTGTGATATGTAGGTGATATGATGGTCCATGTGGCTGACGACTTTTTTTTAATCCAAATTTGATGAAACGAAAAGAGATTTTAAAGGATATTTTGAGCTTTCCACTAATATAAATTATGATTTACTTTGAATTTAATAAATAATTATTGTTCATTTTCTATTTTCTATGCTTCACATACTATAGGATTAAAAAAATAAAAATTGAATTTCATGAAGTTTTGACCAAGTTAAGGTGGTCAAACATATGTGTTTTTATATTTTTTAAAACTTGTAAAAACAAATTCATAATTAATTATTTACTTGGAAAAAAATTACAAAAAATTATCCATCACATCGAGACATCAGTCCTCTACTTATATCTAAAATATTATCATTTTATTGTGGTTAGGGTGGTTAGACAAACACCTACTTATTTTTTCCCTGAAATTTAAGTACTACTACATTGAAATTTCAAATTTTAACCGAATGGATTTTTTATTTTCTTAAATACACCTAGTAGTTTAGAAACTAAATTTAATTTTCTATAGATTCTATTCTTACATATTTTTGAAATAAAATAGATAACTTATTCAAATTTTTACATCAAGTTGCCTAACTCTGATTTTCTGAATTTTCATTGCCACTTAAGGGCATGCTTTTTCCATGATGATCGTGCACATACCCTTTACAAGTCATTTTTTGCATTTTGATAATTCAAACCACATTTTAATCTCTAAATAAATTATATCAATTAATCTATTCGCTTAATAAATAAATTTAATCACACAGATTAAATTACTTAACCAAATAAATTAAATTTAATTAATTAAATTAAATAAAAAGCTTCCAACAATATTATTTAAAATTAGTTAAACAAATACTAAAATCATTAAAAGCATTAATTTAACATTAATTTCTATAAAATAAACCATGCATAAATAAATAACAATTGACAAGACAAACGTGGACATGGCAATCAAACATACCAAACATGGATTGACTAAACCTGACGACACACTGAGGCTAGGGTGTAGAATTGACACAAGTAACCTAGCTACTATCTCCCAATCAACTTTACTATTGGCTCGACATGCTCAAACCTGTGAAGCCAAGTGGAGTCAATGTCATGTACCTGCAAACCTGTAAACGAGATATCAATAGCAAATGTATATAAACATAGTAATACACACTGTAAAGAGGAAATCATGGAATCCTAGGGTGCTTGCAAGTGAGTGATGCAACCCTGTTCCCTTCACCAATACACTTATCATGAACTGACAGTTCTATCATTATCAAAATACTCATGTACAATAATCATGTTATAACAAACCATAATTACACTAATCAAAGCATGCCAAATAAAGCATCAAAGAAGGTACATCATACCACCACAAATAGTCCACATCACTCTATAAATAGCGATAAAATACAAACAACATGATAAAGTTTATCAAAGTATCTAAAAATCTAGAAAATAAAACATATCAAAGGACACTATCTAGTTGAAAGGGAAAAACGGAGGGGTATTACAAATTTTCTCAAAAGCACTTGGCAAAAACACAACTACAACTTCATAAATATAGCTCCATGTACTCTAAGCACTTCTACAGTATCTCAATTATACAAATACTATCTATACTCAACTTGAACTGTGTTAACATCAATGAAAACATTAATGACAAAACCATCAAACACATCCATACTTGCAACACCAAGGCTTCATATTTTGCATCATTATTGGAGCATGGGAGCTAGAAATGAAAAGCCTTGAAGGTTTCTGACCCTATCAGGGATACTAGTTGAACACCTACTCTAGAACTAGCTTTGATTTTGGTGCCACCAAAATATAATGTCCATAGACTATTGTAGCCCAAACTATTACATGCTCTTCTCATTCTTTTATCAACTTGGGGAAGACTTGATCATCATCGAAGATCAAATAGGTGCCTAACCTGGTAGCATGAAAGTTTTTGTATGGGTTGGAATTAATGAATTGGTTGAGAAGGACTTCCCCTTCGGGGGTCCGATCGCTCGTATCTTCCTCACCTTCCAAAATTTTTACACAGTACTTCTCCCTTTGTGAGAATGATGTATGTGTTGCTTTAAAGCACAGGAACACATTATCCGCTATATGTTCCAGATGCAAAGATTTAGATAAGATCTTCATCTTTTCCCCATGCTTGGTTCACAATATCAGGTGAGACCAATCAAGCACTAAATATTCACCAAGCTTTGTTGTAAAGTCACTCGAAAGGAACATCCTGAATACTGGGGGAATTTCTATCACAACTACTTCTTGCATGATTGTTTGGCTTATGCATGGGAAGAGATTCAAAGATAGATCCTTGATGTAGCCAATGGTCAAAACTTTCTTCCCATCTAATTGCATGATTCCTTTCTCGAGAGGCTCATACTCAAGTTCTAGGGCATCAACCACTTGTTTAGGCATGATCATTGTACTAGCTCCTAAATCAATCATGTTATTATGGAAAAGCTTATCTCCCACAATAAGTGTTAAAAAGAAAGGCATGGGCTTTGGATTGCTTACCTCTTTCTCTTTTGCATTGTCCGTGATGTTCACATAAGCTACAATTTTTAAAAGTTGGGATTCCGATGTGAGCCCTTTGTCTTTATTTTGACCACGCAGCGGAGTCATCTCCGTCTGCAACATTTTTGCTTCTTTTTTCAATGCAACCTGGAGCAACTTATTTTGTTCAAGAATGGATTTTATGTCCCATAGGGACACATTAGTAGGAACCTTCTTTAATTTTTCGACTACGTCAAGCTTTCCGAGAGGTGGGGTTTTTGGTTTGAATGACGATATCTACATTGTCTTCAGGAGGAGCCAATTTGATGCAAGCAGACTCATCATTTTGTCCATCTCCTTTTTTGGTAATGGTGGAGTTTGTGACTACTAAGTAGGTTAGGTGATGGCTTGTAGAGATTTTTTTTATTGTGGTTGTGTTTGACGTAATTGTGGACATGGCGGAGCTTGTTGTACATATTCTCTAGTGAGCCTTCTTTTATACCTCATGTTGTAGTCTGATTGTACTTGTGGGGCACTAGTTGTCATAACATAATTTGTGAATACTACATCCTCTTCCTACATCCATGAGAAAAGTTCTTGGTTTGGTGTGATATCCAACTCTTGTTCTAAAGACATTCCTTATGTTTGTGCTAAAAAATGAGCATTCTCTATTTTTGTATCGATTGATATTCTCCCATACTTGGGAACATGCCTTGGCTCCTTTGATCCGCTGTTTTCTATTGTTGGTTTCCCCTTAAGCAATTTTGGGGTGTATGACTATCATTACATGGAAAGCACCATGTGTTCTCATCCTCCACCAAGTTATTTTGGCCTGGGACTAAATCTTTACTTGGAATCCTCTTGATAGCTTGAAGTGGCATGGTGACCAAGACTATCTAGTTTGTGGATGTCAATTGTTGACCTCCTCCCTTCAAGACTCCCTAGTACGCATTCTACTAATAAGATGGCCTTCCTCCTTGATAGGTATATGTGGCCTGCTTCGGGGGTGTTGCTTGCTATCATCAAATGAGGACTAGCTCATTAGCAAATGACCGCATGAGACTCTTCATATCATTGATGTTCACCGCTAGTGAAGAGGAACCCGACATGCTTGGCTATGTAGTGGGGTATATGTAAATGGATGGTGGTGCAACTGAAACGGTTTCTTGTGGAGTAGAGGTGCTTGGAGTAAATTATTTTTGGGAACCACTAGAGATTTCTATGAATACTCGCATCGACGAATGCAGTGTAAGCTTCCCAACATCAATCAACCTATTCTCTGCATGCATAGCCAAATCGTATGTGTCAAGTAGAATATCTCCTCCCAAAGAGGTTATCATGAACATGGTGTCTAAATTGAAATACTTTAAGTAAAACATAAACACCATCATAGTTGGAGGTTGAGTAGTCACATGAATCCTTTGTCGGGTTTTGTGGAACCTAGTGTTGAAGTCGCTCATGGCCTCTTGTGAGGCCCTTTTGATGGTGATTAATTGATGCAGTAGTGAGGCGTGATCTCCCTTTTCTGAGAAGCATTTGAACAACCTTTCTCTGAGATGATCCCAAGAGCAGATGGAACCAAAAACCAGAGACCTATACCAATCCTAAGCTTTTCCCTTGAAAGATGAGGCCAACAAATTAAGAGCAATATTTTCCTCTGCTATGTTATGTACTTTGGATACCTCCACTATATCTTGGAGATGTTCGGAGGGGGCTTTAAAATTTTCCCCAAAAAAATTTTGGATGGCTTTGAGGGCATTGGTAGGTATGGCATGCCATATGTCTAGGGGCATAGGCAGTTGCAGTGAACTACCGCTAACTATGGACCATTGCAAACAGATTCCTATGAAATGGGTATATAGGTATTTTGATTTGAAAAGGTCGGCCTCCCGGTGGGGTAGAAAAAGCTTTGGATCTTGGGCTCTTACTTCTTGCCCTATTGGTCCTTACAGGTGATATGGAACCTATAATTCTTCTTCTCCTTGATACTAAGGTGGGTAATTGAGAGTATTGGAAATGGCCTTTTGAGGATGCCTTGTTTGGATTATGAGCATGAAATTTGTAGCTTCTTTCCTTGGTTTGATTTTAGAAATATTTTTGACTTCTAACTAGGCATTCAAAAAATTTGGTCCCAACGAGCGTGACAAAAAAAGAACTATTGATCATAAAAGATGGTGCCTCCTTGAGAATCTTATAGGAAATTCAGCAAGTAGGGGACCAATTTGCGCCTCACTAAATACCTCTGAGATTTTTATAGAAAGTTGGATCCTATTTGTTTTGGGAGAAAAGGTAGAAGGAAATGCAAAATAAAACATCAGAATGGCGATGTGCCAAAGCTTTTACAAAATTTCAAACCTTAACTTATTTCATTTGAATGATATAATAGACATAGAATTCCACAAACCCTTCATTGTTAGGAAGAGAATGAACAACAGAGGCTAAGTAAATGCACAATGCGGTCTTTCAAATCTCCCATGTAGGAAGTATTCATTAAGGTCCGATCAAACATAAGAAAGTTCCAAAAGTTAATAGAAATACCCAAAAATTGCAGAAACCCTTCCTCTTTTTCCGACATAATATGAAAAATAACAAATCTTAAAGAAAGTGGAAAAGTTCAACAGACATAATCTAATTTTTAAAAGCTATCATTCAGCATAGAAGCTTGCAACATAAAAGTTAGCTACCCGAACTATCAAAGTAAGCTTGACACAATATTTTTAACATGAATGAAAACATAAAGAAGGAACTTGACAAAGGCCATAACATACACAGTTTCAAATATTTCTTCTAAATAGATCGAACTTCAATATGAAATGAAATCAAAAAGAAAGGTCGAATGCCAATCCGACGATAGTTTGCGTTAAAAATATATAACATACCATAGAATAGCAATCTTCTACCAACTTTCAACTTCTAAAAAATATCTCTAAAAACTAAGGAAAACTAAAAAATTCCAAAAACTAACTAACTCGCAGATGTTGCCGAACCCTATATATAGCTAGAAGAAGAGAATACTACCAACAATATTCTAGAAGCAAAAATTGCCAAATTCTTGCACTTGATAGCCCAAGATCAAATCTTATATCTTTATTAGATCAAAACAATCTTTACTCATTAATTCCCAACTGCTTTATTAATGACTTAGATATTTAGCAAACATTGCAATCTAAAAACAATCGAATCTAACATAGCTTTGCAAAAGTATAATCAATCAACCATATAGATTCATGGGGCTAACTCAAAGGTTCCATCTTGAAGAGAAGACATCCACCACTTTTCGACAAACTCTTCCCAAAAAGACCCTTCCACAAAAATAACAACTGCATGGATGAATAGATGACGTGTCAAGCAGGCGAGCAATCTCAAAACTAAGAGAATTGCTTTGAGAAAAACCCTGCCAAGATGGCATGTCCCTCAGCTGGCGCCCGAAGAGAAAATTGATATTCAAAACCGTGCAACCACAATAAGGAACATTGTGCTCTTTTTGGAGAAGTCTTCTTTTCGTTAAGCACAAACTCTTTTTGAAGCTAAAAAAGGTAAAAGCCAAAAACCCAGAAGATTTTTTAAAAGAAAAATTTTCTTTACAAAAACTAATAGCTAAACAACATAAAATCATTTAAACAAAATAAAAACTAGAGTATAACTAACATGCAAAATGTAACATAACTACATGCATTTATGACTAAAACAAATTCTAGATGTGATCTTTTTCAAATAATAGTAGTTTCCATTTTGAACATGTAGATTATAGAATTCATGAGAGAAATTACATTCCAATAAGACTATTACATATTGTATTCTCCAAAGTATTACTTGATATGGAGATTGAAGAATTCAAGGTTTGATGAATGATTAAGAGGTTTGAGGACCTTGGAATACCTAGTGATGAAGAGAGTGAACCTTGAAAAGCCATCTCACAGCTGGGGTGACTCCCTCTCTAGTCTCTCCGATCTTAGCTAAATTTACCTATCTATGTGTGGTCTTTTAGGAAGTATTCCTTCACTTCCAAACCTAACACGTTTATCCCACTTCCATCTTCAATATAACTAATTCCCATTCCCACTGCCATCTTGGTTTTGGAATGTCTCCTCCTTGGGTTCACTTGATCTTGACACCTATGGTCTTAGTGATTCCATCCCTTCCAATTTCCTACAAGACTCTTCAAGTCTAAATAATCTTTTCCTACATGAAAATTATGTAAACGGAGTAATTCCCCCTTCCGTTGTAAACTTTTAAAAACTTTAGATACTATCTCTTTATTGAAATCACTTAACAAGGAATATAATCTCATTTGGATCTCTAGTGGGGCCGACATCTAGTCTTTCATGGATTGATCTTTCATTTAACAATTTGAATGATAGAATACCACACTATCTTGGTAGGCTTTCCTCCCTTCAACATCTTGATCTCCTTAGAAACCAGTTAAATGGTGAAATCTTGACGTCTTTGTGTCATCTCTCTTCATTAAGTAGCCATTAATTAGCTAACAATGAGTTGTCTGGAGCAATACTAAACTAATTTACATAGCTTGTTGGATTGGAAGTGTTGTCACTTTCTTCCAACAATTTAACAGGTGGTGTTTCTATTTCCATATTCTAGAGTTTCACTCAACTTCATGTAATCCAGTTATCTAGAAGTTAATTGAGCACTAAAATTCCTTCAAGTTGGGTTTGTAATATTCCTTGCAGACTTTGGCCTTTTCTTTCTGAATCTAAACTCAAGGAATATGGCCAAGTTCACTAAAATGAGAACAAATATTTTAGTAACTATGAGCCCTCTAACACGTCTAGGGTTTTTCACCCTAAAGGAAGAGAGAGACTAAAATGACAATGTTCACACTTAAAATGTCTTGATACCGTAATAGTATTCCTTGCAATATCTGACCTAAGTTTTTTGATTTAGACCTGAAGGAATATTTTCAAACACTTCTCATACAATCTCTTTTCTTGCTAATTCTATGTTTTCAGTTTGCTTGTTTTCTTGGATTGGTTTCAAATGAAGTTTATAGGTTTGCAAATTGACACAATAATGACTAAGAAATTATCTAAGATGATAATGCAATTATTTTGTATTTTTGATTGCATATACATGAACTCTACATGAGAAATGTACTCCTACAGCCAATTGACATTTTTACAAACACTTGACATGCATACTCATATGATAATCTAGAGCTCAATCAAACAAGTATTATATCAAAAAATTGGCATGCAACTTATCCCTCCTTAATTGAATGCAATCTCAAGTACAATACTAATGTGAATATCCAAGACTCTTGGCCTTACAATGAAACTCAAATACAATGCCAATCTGATATATATGATCACCTACAATAGTAATGAATACTATTATATATGCTATGAATGATGCAAACAATGTAGAGGAACTCGATTACAAGAAGCGACCTTGACACAAGAAGATGTGGCAACAATTATCAATCAAAATGATCTTCTCTCCAACCCAAATTAAAACCAAGAAGAATTCACCCTTGTTTTGTCTAATTGTTGATGAGATAAATTAATTCATAGCCTCTAGAATTCCCCTCAAGTATCCATCTTCATTGAGTTGACCCTACAAGTGAAGCATTTCAGCTAGGAGATAAAATTGATGCATCAAATGGCTCCCATGAACAAAATCGTGGTCTCCACAAGACTGAAATGATGACTGTAAATGCAAATTTGAGTGTATGCTATGCAAAATCATCCCTAAAGGAATAAGTTGATGATGTCTTTGAACTGAAAATAATCTTCAATGCTTTCCACAATCGTATCTCTTCAAATTTGGACCTTGGCCACTAAATTTGTAATGGTGAGATGACTAAAATATCACGTCCAATAGCTACAACCCTTCATTAGATAGTTTCACTAGCTTAGTTATGCTAATCAATCGGATTATTCATTCCCAATGACCTCTAATGTAGAGTGCAGAAACCCAAGGATTCTCCACAACAAGCATACCAAAAATCAAGTATCAAATATCTTGCACGATGAAACAATGGTTGACCCCCTCTACTTATAATTTCTCATCAAGACTAGGGAAACCATCTAGAAGCTTCCACAAAACTCTTTTATTTGATTTTTTTGTGACTTTATGTTATAATAATTTATTTAGTCACTTAATTAAATAATTAAATATAAAGTCACCCTTTTAATTTTTAATTTATTTGATGACTTAATAAATAATTAACTTAATTAATTTCTCCCTTATTTCTCCACTTAGCCTTCAAAGAATAAAGGCTAAGAAATCACACTAAGGTGGCTATGAAAAAGGGGACATTATAGTCTTCCCCTCCTGAAATTGCTTGTCCCCAAGCAATCTCAACTTTGAATGTTGCAAAATATCCTCACTCTCCAACGTAGCATCCTCAACCGAAAAGTCCTTCCATTTGATTAAATACTCCTTGATGACAGATCTTTGTAACTGTCTCTCTCTGACATCCAAAAAGGCCTCGAGTACCAGAATCAACTACCCCTCATCATCTAGGGGTGGTAAAGTGGTAGAGGGAACAAATTTATGTCCTAATGCCTTCTTGAGGCGTGACACATGAAACACATTATGCACCGTACTGCCTACCAGTAACTCCAACTCATAAGCCACTTCTCCAACTCAATTGATGATCTTGAGAGGCCCATATCAGCATGGCTTAAACTTCTCTATACCACTCTTCTTGAGAGTGGACTATCAATAGGGCTACAACATCAAATACACCATATCCCCTACCTTGAATGAACGTTCCACTCTCTTTTGATCGACATGCTATTTTTTCTGATTCTATTCCTTTTGTATATTCTCATGAAGATCTCTCATAATATCTTGGTTCTCCTACAACAAATTCCTAGCACTAGTTACTCTATTGTCACTCAGTAGTAAGTCAAGGAAACTAGGAACCTCATATCCATAGAATTCCATAAATGGTGTAATATGAATCAAAAGATGGTAAGTGGTGTTATATAAATACTCACAAAGGTAAATAAACTTAACCCAACCCTTCTAGTGCCCCGCAATGTAGCTCTTGAGATATCCCTCCACCCATTTGTTAACAATATTTTTCTAGCCATCCATCTATGGGTGGTAATTGGTTCTTGGAGTAAGCTCGGTTCCACATAATCTAAAGAGATCCTACCAAAAATGACTTTCTCTATCACCAACAATTCTGTAAGGAAACCATGCAATCTGAATATCTCACAAAAAAATACTTTTTATACCTGTGTAGCTGAATATGTAGCTACTATCAAAAATAAATGTGCATACTTCATTAGACAATCAACAACTACATAGATGCAATCTCTACCCTAGGCTTTTGGCAAGCTTGTAATGGAATCCATTGATATACATTCCCACTTCCTATCAAGAATTGGGAGTGGTTGAAGTAAGCCCATAGGGTATGTGTGTTCCTATTTATTTTGTTGGCAAATAGGACACTCTCTAACATACTGAAGAACATCTGACTTGAGCCCTTTCCAAGTAAAGTGCTCCCAAATTTTCTTGTAAGACTTGAAGTACCTAAGATGTCCTACCATAGGTGTATCATGAAAGAACCTCATCACTGTGCTCTTCATCTTCGATCCTGGGTCAAAAAGATTCTCACTTTGTAAATAATAAGATTATTTACAATTGAATACATGTTGTCTTGTACTAGCTCCTCAACAATGCCAGAATCCAAAATTCCTTAGCATACTCTGCAATAATCAAGTGTCTCCAATCCTCCAAAATCTCCACCATAGAGCCCAAATGTGGATGGCAATACAAAGCATCAACAACTACATTCTAAGCCCCCTTGACATAAGTAATGTCAAATTCATATGATTGCAATTTTCTCACCCACTTCTAGTGATGATCATTGAGATCCCGTTGTCCTAGGGAATGCCTTAGGCTGTTATGATTTGTCTTAACACAAAACTTGCTACCCACAAGGTATTTCCTGAATTTGCCCAATGCATGCATAATGACCAACATCTCCTTATCATAGATGTTGTAGCTCCTCTATGGACCCCACAACTTCCTACTCTCAAAAGCTATTGGATGCTTGTTATACATAAGGACTACACCAATCCCCTCACTAGAAGCATCACACTGTAGCTCAAAGGGTCTAGTGAAATATGGCAACACAAGAACTGAAAAAGTAGTCAATAGTCGCTCAAATTTCTCAAAACAATCTTGTGGCTTTGATGTCCAAACGAATGCCCCTTTCTTGGTCAAGTCAGTAAGTGGTGTTGCATGTTGTGAATATCCACTAAAAAACCTATGGTAGAAGCCACATAATCCTAAAAATCCTCTAAGTTGTGTAAGGCTCTTAGGTGTAGGTCATTCAATAATAGCCTTGACTAGTCAAGATGCATACGCATGCCCTCTACACTGATGATGTGGCCCAAATACAACAATTCTATCATGCCCAAATTGCACTTGGATTTCTTGGCATACAAGGACTCCCTATCAAGAATCCCCAATACTGTATCTAGGTGGGCAATATGCTCCTCCAATATTTTGGTGTACACCAAAATATCATCAAAGAAGAAAGTACAAGCCATCTCAATTGCTACTGGAGGACCCTATTCATAGTGGACTGAAAAGTAGCAAGTGCATTGGTTAGCCCAAATGGCATAACCACAAACTCAAAGTGCCCACAATGACAACAAATTGTTGTCTTCTCAATATCCTACTCCCTAACCTGAATCTGATGATACCCCGACCTCAAGTCTATTTTTGAAAAGTAACATGCACCATGTAGCTCATCTATCAACTCATCAATCTTAGTGATAGGATATCTATTTCTTATTTTCCTCTGTTCAATAGCCTATAATGAATACACATCGACAAAGTACCATCCTTTTTATTAACCAAAACAATGGATGAAGCAAATGGTGACTTACAAGGCCTAATGTGTCCCATGGCAAGCAACTCCTTAATGGTTTTTTATATTTCATCCTTAAGTTGCTTATGGTGCTTGTAGGGTGTGATAATCATAGGCCTGGCACCCTCCTATAACTCAACTATGTGCTTAATCCATCTATTTGGAGATCTACCTATGGAATATATTTGAACACCTTCTTGTGCATAATTCTCAACTCCCGAATATCTAGATGGTATACTAGTTTATGTTGCTCCCCTTGTGTTGGCATCAAAACACTCTATCTCCCACTCAACCATGTCATGCCGCATAAGTCTCTGCATCATCCTAAATGATATCATCTTGCAGTTGGTATCTATAATAGCTTTAAGAACATGAGTCTTCCCATCCACCTTAAATCTCATCTCCATCTCCTGAAGGTTAAGGGTGAACTAACCGATGTCATGAATCCATTTCATCCCTAACACCATATTATTATCTCCTATGTTGCCCACATAAAATTCTGCCTTGAATTCAAAGTTGTTCAAACACATGGGGATATCCAAAATCATCCTATCACACTTAAGAGTGTAACCATCACCAACCTCAACACTTATGCCTTCAAACTCCTCAGTGTGAATCCCACATTTCTCACCCAACCTAGCATTAATGAAGATATGTGTGACACCTATATCAAGTAGAGTGATGATTCTCTATCCAGCTAATACTCCACGTATCTTGAATGAACCTTCACATTGAATTCTAGTGAGATGTTCCTCTTGAAGCTTCACCTCTGCTTCAATCTCATCCTTTTCCTTTTCTACCTCATTTTCTGGCTTAGATTCCTCATGATTGCTTTGTTGTTCTAATTTTTCAGATTCAGAATCCTCATAGAAATCCCACATTATCCTATTTTCCTTGACCTTAGGTCTCCAAGGGAAATCATGGTTTGCATAATAAGGCCCTTTGCAATAGAAGCACAACTTCTTCTTGTGCCAATCATTAAGTGTCTCCATATCCATGGGTGCTACTAATTTCCCCTTTTCATCCCATTTTTCCTTCTTCTTCTTGGAGAATGATTTGATTTCCCTGTAAAGAAGAGCCCCTTGATGAGAACTTTCTTTGTGGGGCTGTAAGTTCCATATTCCTTGCCTTTTCCATTGCTTCTTACAAGGTCAATGGGTCAAATGCCTTTATCCACCCTCTCAATGGATTGAATAAGCCCTTAATGAATAGCACCGTAATTCTTCATTTGGAAATGTTAGGAACCATGAATGAAATCTTCTAAAATTCACTAAAGTAGTTGTCTAAACTACCAACCTCTTTGAGCTGAGCCAAGTCTAAAAATTATGTCTCTGGATCCCTTTTATCGAAACACTCAACTAGCTAGCCAACGAACTCCTAACATGAATTAATGTTGCTATACTACAACGTGACCATCCCATGATACCACCATTCATGTGCTACCCCCTCCAAATGTAACATGGAATATTTAATTGCATCTTCCTCTACCATGGGTCGAAGTTCCAAGAATGTGTCTAACTTATGCACCCATGATTGAGCTGTCATCTTACCACTGCCATCAAAGGTAGGCAAAGTGAGTTTGTTGGTAGCCTATTTGAGTTCTTTGTTTTGGCCCCTCGGTCTCTAATTTTATCTTTCTTTGTAATGCTCTCTTCTTTGACTTAAGAACCTATCAAAGCTGATGCACTTCCTAACCTCTGATGTCAATAATTCCTATTCATTGTTTGCTGCCATAAGATTATCAACAAATGTTGACTCACCCTCTTCTTCAATATTTTCCTCTTCCCTTTCATTTCTCAAGAAATTAGGATGTGTAGGTTTATCTGCAATACGAGAGTGTGCTCATTGTGCCCTAGGTGTTCCATCCACACTCTTGTTATCATCAAGTACATGATTCTATCTTCCCTAAGTGTTAATCTATTGTAACTATGCTATAAGTTCCTGTAAAGCACTTGCAACCTATTCCTAACCTGTTTCCAAGCACCTAAAAAACTCATGATCTTCATCCTCATTACATCTCACATTCCTTCCTCCATTTCTAGGTGGACTACCATTCCCTCTGTCTCCCATTATGGCCTGTTGTATATCTACAATCTGATTTCTTTTTTGTACTGCTCTTTGACGGGTATAATATCTATGTACACCAACTTCTTATGGCTGCATGAAAATATTTAACCTTCCAAGATAGAAGGATCAAGGCTCTAATACCATTGTAATATTCCTTACAGACTTTTTCCTTCTCTTGTTGAATCTAAACTCAAGGAATATGGCCAAGTTCACCAAAATGAGAACAAAGATTTTAGTAGCTATGAGCCCTCTAACACATCTAGGGTTTTTCACCCTAAAGTAAGAGAGATAGACTAAAATGGCAATGTTCATACTTAAAATTTCCTGATACCACAATAGTATTCCTTGCAATATCTGACCTAAGTTTTTTAATTTAGACCTCAAGGAATATTGTCAAACACTTCTCATACAATCTCTTTTCTTGTTGATTCTATTTTTTTAGTTTGCTTGCTTGCTTGGAATGGTTTCAAGTGAAGTTTATAGGTTTGAAAATTAACACTACAATGACTAAGCAATGATATAAGATGATAATGCAATTCTTTTGTCTTTTTGATTGCATATACATGAACTCTACATGAGAAACATACTCCTACAACCAATTAACATTTTTACAAATAGTTGACATGCATACTCATATGATAATATAGAACTCAATCAAAAAAGAATAATATTAAACAATTGGCATGGAACTTATCCCCCCTTAATTGAATGCAATCTCATGTACAATACTAATGTGAATAGCCAAGACTCTTGGCCTTACAATGAAACTCAAATACAATGCCAATCTGATATAGATGATCACCTACAGTAGTGATGAATACTATTATATATGCTTTGAATGATGCAAACAATGTAGAGGAACCTGATTACAAGAAGTACCCTTGAAACAAGATGTTTTGGTAGTAATTATCAATAAAAATGATCTCTCCAACCCAAATCAAAACCAAGAAGAAGGCACCCCTATTTTTCTTGATTGTTGACGAGATAAATTAATTTGTAGCCTCCATACTTCCCCTCAAGCATCCATATTCATTGAGTCGACCCCACAAGTGAAGCGCTTTAGCTAGGAGATAAAATCAATGCATCAAATAGCTCCCATGAACAAAATTGTGGCCTCCACATGACTGAAATGATGACTGTAAATGCAAATCTGAGTGTATGCTATGCAAAATCATCCCTTAAAGGAATAAGTTGATGATGTCTTTGAACTAAAAATAATGTTCAATGCTTTCCCTAGCTGTATCTCTTCAAATTTGGCCCTTGGCCACTAAATTTGTAATGATGAGATGACTGAAATATCACCTCCAACATTTGCAACCCTTCAGTACATAGTTTCACTACATTAGTTATGCAAATCAATAGGATTATTCATTCCCAAGGACCTCCAATGTAGGCTGCAAAAACCCAAGGCTTCTCCACAACAAGCATACCAAAAATGAAGTATCAAATATCACACATGATGAAACAATGGTTGACCCCCTCTACTTATACTTTTCTCATCAAGACTAGAGTGGCCATCTAGAAGCTTCCACAAAAAAATTTTTTTTGTGACTTTATGTAATAATTATTTATTTAGTCACTTAATAAAATTAATTAAATATAAAGTCACCCTTTTATTTTTTAATTTATTTGATGACTTAATAAATAATTAACTTAATTAATTTCTCCCTTATTTATCCACTTAGCCTTCAAAGAATAAATGCTAAGAAATCACATTGAGATAGCTACGAAAAAGGGACATTACAGTCCACCCCTCCTAAAATTGCTTATCCCGAAGTAGTCTCAACTCCGAATGTTGAAGAATATCCTCACTCTCCCATGTAGCATCCTCAACTGGCAAGTCCTTCCATTTAATTAAATACTCCCTAATGACACATCTCTATAAGTGTCTCTCTCTGACATCCAAAATGGCCTCAAGTACCAAAATCAACTTCCCCTCATCATTTAGGGGTGGTGAAGTGGTTGAGGGAACAACTCGATGTCCTAATGGCTTCTTGAGGTGTGACACATGAAACACAGTATGTACCCTTCTATCCACCAATAATTCCAACTCATAAGCCACTTCTCCAACTCATCTGATGATTGTGAAAGGCCCATAGTAGCATTGCTTAAGCTTCTCTGTACCACTCTTCTTGAGAGCGGACTATCGATAGGGCTACAAAATCAAATACTCCATATCCCCTACCTTGAATGAATGTTCCACTCTCTTCTCATCCACATATTGATTTTGATGATTCTATGCCTTTTGTATATTCTCACGAAGAGCCCTCATAATATCCTAGTTCTCCTACAATAGATCCTTACCGCTAGGCACTCTACTATCACTCAATAGTAAGTCAAGGTAACTAGGTGCTCATATCCATACAATGCCATAAATGGTTTCATCTGAATCAAAATATTGTAAGTGGTGTTATAGCAATACTCACAAAGGTAAATCCACTTAACCCAACCCTTTTTCTGCCCTGCAATGTAGTTCCTGAGATATCCCTCCACCCATTTGTTAACAATCTTTCTCTGGCCATCCATCTGCAGGTGGTAACTGGTTCTCAGAGTAAGCTCGGTTCCACATAATCTGAAGAGCTCCTGCCAAAAATGACTCAAAAATTGGTTGACTCTATCACTAACAATTCTTTGAGGTAACCCATGGAATCTGAATATCTCACAAAAAAATAGTTTTGCTACTTGTGTAGCTGAATATCTAGCTGCTATTAGAAAGAAATGTGCATACTTTATCAGATGATCAACAACTACATAGATTCAATCTCTACCCTTGGCTTTCAACAAGCCTATAATGAAATCCATCGATAGACATTCCCACTTCCTGTCAGGAATTGGGATTGGCCGAAGTAATCCCGCAGGGTATGTGTGTTCCTGTTTATTCTATTGGCAAACATGACACTCTGTAACATGGCGAAGAACATCTAAATTGAGCCATTTCCAAGTAAAGCGCTCTAAAATTTTCTTGTAAGTCTTGAAGTACTTGGGATGCCCTACCATAGGTGTATCATGAAAGGACCTCATCATTGTGCTCTTCATCTTCGATCTTGGGGTCAAAAAGATTCTCCCTTTATAAAGGATAAGACCATTTACAAATGAATACCTATTGTCCTATACTGACCCCTCAATAATTCCAAAAGCCCAAGAGTCCTTGACATACTCTTCCATAATCAAGTGTCTCCAATCCTCCAAAATCTCCACCATATAGCTCAAATGTGGACGACGAGACAAAGCATCAACAACTACATTCTAAGTCTCCTTGACATAGGCAATGCCAAAGTCATATGATTATAATTTTCTCACCCACTTCTACTAACGATCGTTGAGATCCCACTTTCCTAGGAAATGCCTCAGGCTGTTATGATCTATCTTAACACAAAACTTGTTTCCCACAAGGTACTACTTGAATTTTTCCAATGCATGCATAATGGCCAACATATCCTTATCATAGGTGTTGTAGCTTCTCTCTAAACCCTACAATTTCCTGCTCTCAAAATCTATTGGATGCTTGTCCTACATAAGGACTACACCAATCCCCTCACCAGAAGCATCAAACTCTAGCTCAAAGGGTCTATTGAAATCTAGCAATGAAAGAAATGGACAAGTAGTCATTAGTCACTTGAATTTCTCAAAACAATCTTGTGCCTCTGATGTTCAAAAGAATGCCCCTTACTTGGTCAAGTATGTAAGTAGTGTTGCATGCCATGAATATCCACTGAAAAATATGCGATAGAAGCCACATAAGTCCAAAAATACTCTAAGCTATGTAAGGCTCTTAGGTGTAGGCCACTCAATAATAACCTTGACCTCTTCAGAATCCATAGGCACTCCCTCTACACTGATGATGTGGTGCAAATACAACAATTTTGTCATGCCCAAATCGCACTTGGATTTGTTGGCATACAAGGATTCCCTATCAAGAATCCCCAATAATGTATCTATGTGGGCAATATGCTCCTCCCATGTTTTGGTGTACACCAAAATATCATCAAAGAAGACTAGTACAAACCATCTCAACTCTGACTTGAATACCTTGTTCATAGTGGACTGAAAAGTACAGGTGCATTGGTTAGCCCAAATGACATAACCATAAACTAAAAGTGCCCACAATGAGAATGGAATGTTGTCTTCTCAATATCCTACTCCCTAACAAGAATCTGATGATGCCCCAACCTTAAGTCTATTTTTGAAAAGTAACAGGCACCGTGTAGCTCATCTATCAACTCATCAATCCTAGGGATAGGATACTTGTTTTTGATTGTCCTCTTGTTCAATAGCCTATAATCAATGCACATCTACAAAGTACCATCTTTTTTCTTAACCAAAACAATAGATGAAGCAAATTGTGATTTACTAGGTCTAATGTGTCCCATAGTGAGTAGTTCCTTAATGGTTTTTTATATTTCATCCTTAAGCTACTTAGGGTGCCTGTATGGTGTGACAATCATGAGCTTGACATCCTCTTCTAACTCAATTATATGCTGAATCCCTCTGTCTAGAGTTCTACTTGGTGGAAAATCACTGAACACCTTCCCATGCTTAATCCTCAACTCTTGAATATGTGGATTGTAGACTAGTTTTTGTTGCTCCCTTTTTGTTGGCATCAAAACAAACTCTGTTTCCCACTCAACCATGTCATGCCACATAAATCTCTCCATCCTCTTGAATGGTATCATCTTGCAACTGGTATCTCTAATAGCTTTTAGCACATGAGTCTTCCCATCCACCTT
This sequence comes from Sequoiadendron giganteum, assembly GCA_007115665.2. NCBI lineage: Eukaryota > Viridiplantae > Streptophyta > Pinopsida > Cupressales > Cupressaceae > Sequoiadendron > Sequoiadendron giganteum. The sequence goes on from CM021108.1 coordinate 100,231,979, forward strand.
AAATCTCATCTCCATCTCCTCAAGGTTAAGGGTGAACTTACTAATGTCATGAATCCATTTCATCCCTTACACCATACAGTATCTCCCATGTTGGCCACATAAAAATATACCTTGAATTCAAATTTGTTCAAATTCATGGGGAGATCCAAAATCATCCTATCACACTTAAGAGTGTAACCATCACAAACCTTAACCCTTATGCCTTCAAAATCCTCAGTGTGAATCTCTCAACCAACCTAGCATCAATGAAGTTATGTGTGTCACCTGTATCGAGTAGAGTGATGATTCTCTATCTAGCTAATACTCCACGTATCTTGAATGAACCTTCACATTGAATTCTAGTGAGATGTGCCTCTTGAATATCCTCCTTTTCCTTTTCTACCTCATGTTCTGCCTCAAATTCCTCATGATTTCTTTGTTGGCCCGATTTTTCAAATTTGGAATCCGCATAGAAAGACCAAATTATCCTATTTTCCTTGCCTTTAGGTCTCAAAGGGAAATCTTGGTTTGCATCATAAGGCCCTTTGCAATAGAAGCACAACTTCTTCTTGCACAAATCATTAAGTGTCTCCATATCCATGAGTGTTGTTGATTTCCCCTTTCTATCCTGTTTTTCCTTCTTCTTGGAGAATGATTTGATGTCCTTGTATGAAGAAGATCCCCTTAATGAGAAATTTCTTTGTGGGGCTGTAATTTCCATATTCCTTGCCTTTTCCATTGCTTCTTGCAAGGTTGGCGGGTCAAATACCTTTATCCACCCTCTTAATGGTTCCAATAAGCACTCAATGAATAGCACCATAATTCTTCATTCAAAAATGTTAGAAACCATGACTGGAATCTTCTAAAATTCACTAATGTAGCTATCCAAACTACCAACCTATTTGTGTTGAGCCAAGTCTCAAAAGTATGTGTCTCGATCCTTTTTATCAAAATGCTCAACTAGCATGTCAACGAACTCCTGATATGAAGTAATTTTGTTATGTTGCAGTGTGACCATCCCATGATACCACCATTCATGTGCTAGCCCCTCCAAATGTAACGTGACATATTTAATTGCATCTTCCTCTACCATGGGTTGAAGTTTCAAGAATGTGTCTAACTTGTGCACCCATGATTGAGCTATCATCTTACCATTGCCATCAAAGGTAGGACAAGTGAGTTTAATGGCAACCTGTTTGAGCTCTTTGTTTTTTCCCCTCGATCTCTAATTTTTTATTTCTCTATAATGTTCTCTTCTTTGACTTAAGAACCTATCAAATCTGATGCACTACCTAACCTTCGGTGTCAAAAATTCCCATTCATCATTTTCTACCATAAGATTATCAACAAAAGTTGGCTCACCCTCTTCTTCAACATTTTCCTCTTTGCTTTCATTTCTCAAGAAAGTAGGATGTGTAGGTTTATCTGCAATACAAGAGTGTGCTCATTGTGCCCTAGGTATTCCAACCACACTCCTTTTATCATCAAGTACATGATTCTATTTTCCTTGAATGTTCATCTATTGAAGCCACGCCATAAGTGTCTGTAAAGCAATTGCAACATGTTCTTGACCTGTTTCCAAGTGCCTAAAAATCTCACGATCTTCTTGATCCTCGTTACATCCCACATTCCTTCCTCCATTTCTGGGTGGATTGCCATTCCCTCTGTATCCCATTGTGGCCTGTTGTATATCTACAATCTGATTTCTTTGTCGTACTACTCTTTGACGGGTATAATATTTGTGTGGAACAACTTCTTGTGGCTACATGAAAACCTTTAACCCTCTAGGATGGAAGGATCAAGGCTCTGATACCATTGTAATATTCCTTGTAGACTTTGGCCTTCTCTTGCTAAATCTAAACTCAAGGAAGATGGGCAGGTTCACCAAAATGAGAAAAAAGATTTTATTAACTATAAGCCCTCTAACACGTCTAGGGTTTTTCACCCTAAAGGAAAAGAGATAGACTAGAATGGAAATGTTCACACTTAAAATGTCTTGATACCACAATATTATTGCTTGCAATATTTGACCTAAGTTGTTTATTTAGGCCTCAAGTAATATTGTCAAACACTTCTCATACAATCTCTTTTCTTGTTGATTTTGTGTTTTCAGTTTGCTTACTTGCTTGGATTGGTTTCAAATGAAGTTTATAGGTTTGAAAATTAACACTACAATGACTAAGCAATGATCTAAGATGATAATGCAATTCTTTTGTCTTTTTTATTGCATATACATTGTAGTTCCTCTCATGTTACTGATACCTTTATCATACTGCTTTGTGTGTGTTTTGATTCTATTTGATTTCTGGTTATGCTCTCATGTATACTTTATACTTTGTTAGACATCTATTTCGCCATGTGTTTGGTGTGGCAGACAGTTCTGTTTATTTTCTTATGATATTTGGACTTATGTGTTGGATACTTATGTTTATGATGATGTTACTGAGTGTGTTATAATGATGATGTGGTATTTAGATTTTGATTACTATATTTGATTCAAGTGAAGGAGACATCGTTGCATCGCTCATCCGTGAGTTCCCTGCCTCACCGTAATTCTCTTTCACAATGTGCTTGATTATGAGTTTATATGTATATGTATATGTTGTTTGACGTTTTGTGTTATGCAGGAATGCAGGTACTAGGTGCCGACTCCACTTGCATTGTCGGGTTTGAGCATGCCCTACATACCCAATGGTTTGATGTGGTTAGGGAGTTGATAAGAAAGTATCCCCATCTATGTTAGTGGTTGGGTCAGTGGTTGTTCAAGTCTTATCCATACTTTATTCATGTGGGTACGATTTTAATTTAAGTTATTTATTTTCATGAGTTTTATAATGTTAGAGAAGGTTGTGTTTATAGCTTTGATTAATGTGTTATCATTTTAAATTAAAAGCTATCCTTTGGTATGGGTTAATAAGTAATTAAATTTCCAATGTTTGTATATGGCATCTATTCTTTTAGAAAATAAATGTATGCATTAGTGTTACTATTCTATTCGTGAAGGGTATTATTAATATTGCAAGATGTAAATTATCATGAAAATTATCACTTAATTTAAATCAATAAAAATAAATAAATTGTTTTATGGACCATTTAAAATTAATTCATGGAAATTATTATTATTATGATTGATTTTATTATTAAATAGTAATTTTATATTATATTTTTTAAATTTAAATGTGGCTAAGTTAAAATGTTGTTTTATTTTAATGATACTTAAATTATTTTTCGAAAGTCAACTTTATTTGAAAGGGAATTAAATGTTAAATGGGTGGATGAAATAATGTTAGTAAATTTGAGGAATATGATTTTTTGGAATTCGAAATGGTAAAGGAAAAATGCGGCAAGTGGCATTTGCATGGGGAGAATATTGAAAAATTCATGGCAAGTGCTGAATTTTTCCCCTTTTCAATTTTATATCCAATTTGTGCTTTTTCGAAAAGGAAGGCGAGAAGAAAAAAATGAAAATTTTGTCTGCAATTCGAAACCTAAGAAGTTTTTCTAAGAGTTGAATTCTCTTTTTTTTCTTTCGAATTTTTGTTTTAGAAGAATCTAGATTTTTAGTTTTGTGTTGGGCTTTGTACTTGAATTGTTTTGCTAGATGTTGCGGATCTCTGAATTGCTAAAGATTGTGGTTGGCTGGATATGCTCAATGCGACACATCATCTTCAAATCAAATTAAGCGAAGGACTCCAGGTAGTTTCAAAATCCTTGAAAGTTCTCTGTAAATTTCCAGTTGAAAAGAAAATGAATGTATATTGTGAAATTCCATTATGATTTTTGAGAGTTCTGGAATTTTTGTGATGATAAATCCATTTATCTGTAAATGTATCTCAGCCTATAGCTTTCTCCTTTCTCTTTGTTTCATGTCCATATGTTATTTCATATTTGGATTACCGTTTCCTTCTATCCATTTTCTTTTCCAGTCAAGCACTCTGTAAATTTTGTTGTCGGAAAAAATTCTTCTTCATTTTGTAGTCTAGCTTTTGCTTTTCGCCATTTTAGTGCCTTTGTGCCTCCTCTGTTAAATGGCTTTGTAGTTTCGGTAATAATTCCTTTGGTGGTTTGATAGATCTATATATATATATATATATTTAAAATATATTTGTTTATTGTTGTATTATCTTCGACATTTTCTTCAGTTAACACCAATAGTGGCATGTTGCATTTGTATTCTTGTTTCATTGCCAATTTTATGCTTGGGGCATTTCTTTCCCAAGTGGCCAACACCTTGGTGCACTGCCATTCCCCATGGATGGTTGCGCAGTAGCCTATGGTTGTTGTGCACAACTATCCATGAAAGGGGGCTATGCCCAGGATTGGCTGTCGTGGGTTTTTGTTAGATGGTCATATATATATATATGTGTGTGTGTGTGTGCCTCTGTTTTTTATTATGTTGTGAATTGTTTTGAACTTTAAAATTCTATTTTTATAATTATATAATATATATATATATATATATACATGTATGTATATATATATATATATACATGTATGTATATATATATATATATACATGTATGTATATATATATATATACATGTATGTATATATATATATATACATGCTTATACTTTGGAGAGATATTCAGTTAAATACTATCTTAAATATGCAACAGTAATTATAAATTTATTATTCTTTTAATTCGATTATATATACATATATATGTGTGTATATATATATATATAGGGTATGTGTGGGGTCATCATGGAAAAAACAGGCCCTTAAGTGGCAATAAAATTTAGAAAATCACAGTTAGGGAACTTGACGATTTTTTTTTGAATAAGTTAATCTATATTATTTTAAAAATATGTAAGAATGGAATTTGTAGAAAATTGAATGTAGTTTCTAAACTACTAGGTTTATTTTTTATTTTTAAAAATCTATTTGGTGAAAATTTGAAATTACAATGCAATAGTACTTAAATTTCAGGAAAAAAATAAGGAGTAGGTGTCTGTCTGACCACCCTAACCACAATAAAATGATAATATTTTATATATAAGTAGGGGACTCATGTCCCGATGTGATGCATATTTTTTTGTATTTTTTTTCCAAGTAAATAATTAACTATATTTTTTTATTACAACTTTTAAAAAATATTAAAACTCGTATGTCTGACCACCTTAACTTGGTCAAAATTTGATGAAATTCAATTCTTTTTTTTAATCCTATAGTATGTGAAGCATAGAATGTGACACATGTTTTGGATTTAAGAAATGTGATACCATTTAAAATCTATAGATTTTTTTCAATCAACCTATCAATTAGGACTTTAGTCGTAATTCAAATAGAAAATGAATAATAATTATTTATTAAATTCAAAGTAAAGAATAATTTATATTGGTGGAAAGGTCCTTTAAAAACCCTTTTCGTTTCATCAATTTTGGGTAAAAAAAAAGTCATCAGCCACATGGGCCATGATATCACTTACATATCGCCACTTTTTGGCCCATCATGATCCTGCACATACCCTATATATACGTATGTATATAGTATATATATGTGAATAGGAAAATATTTTGAAATGAAGAAGTAATATTAAAAAAATTAAATTATGAGCAAATTTTTATTGTGTAAATTCATATTCAAGTTATCATTTTAGTTAATCTGCATTTTTGAAATAAAAAGAATAGAAGTTAGAAAGCAAAATTATTATAATTAGATTCAGTATTCAATAATTATTTTATTTAATCTATTTTCTTGAAATGATTTTTGAAAAAATTAGATTTTCACAATCTTAGAAAAATCTGATTTGTAGAATAATCTATTTGGAAAAAGAAACAAAACCAAAGAATTAATATTGTTTGAAATTAAAATATAAACTCTGATTTATAATTGTAATCTATAGTTTTAGTTTAAATGTTTTCATTCTAAAGTTTATTTTGTGTTTAAATAATTGTAGAAATTTTAGTTGCCTTTATTTAATTTGATTTTTGAAAACAATCAATGAAACTTAGAGTTTCTAATTTGGTAAAATTAATTGGGTGAAATATTTAATGTTAGGTAATTGATTATTACCATATATTGAATTTGAAATATTTAATGTTAAGTAATTGATTATTTCCATAGATTGAAATTGAAAGATTTAATGTTAGGTAATAGGTTATTCCATAGATTAGATTTGAAATGTTTAATGAACTTTATGTTTTGGAATAGATTTTATATGATGGAAATGCAATATGTTAGTTCAAGTTAATTTATATATAGTTTGAAATGTGGATTTAATTAGTAGAATGTGTTATTTTGGTTCTTGGGTGGATAAGTTTTTACCTCTAGAGGCTAGGGAAGTGGTGTGTATGCATGTTTATGGTTGCACCTTTTTGTCTATTTGGTTACCTTGTGAATAATTGTGTGGGTGGTACCTCCTAGTTTTATGGGTTTTTGAATGCTTTGTGTTGTCACAAGATGGTCATGCCTTATGTGCCTTGTTGTGAAATAAGGTCCCTTATGGTTTGTGCATTGGGGTACACCCATTACTTGTCTTTGGTTTTGGGGTAATCGTAGGGGAGAGTGGCTCTTCTTGGGGCTAGTGTACAAGTGGTTAGCCATGAAAGAGTTTCCTTAAACAAGTGATAACCTAATTAATGTATCTAGTGGGTTGGGTTAGTTAACACATAACAAGATAAAAAAATGCACCACACCCCTGCTGTTAGTGCTCTCAAAGGTTAAGAATGGGTGGGAAGACCTAGTTGGTAAGGTCACTTCCTTGTCTCCGTGAAAGGTAAGTGGCTCCACATGAGTCACCCTATGGGGCGGTACCTTGAGATAGGATGTCTGGCTAACCATAGATGAAGGTGGTTCCTAGCATTGGGTATCTTGGTTAATCCACATAGATGGAGGTGGTTCCTAATGTTAGGTAGCCTGGTGAATCCATGTACGACCATGCGATGACACTCTCCCACTGTGCCCCTTTGATTTCCCTTATTCTTGTTGCCTCTGGAGTTGTTTTATTATTGATGTTGTTTATGTTATTATGTGGTCTTGAGTCATGTGGTGTTAGTCCTTTGTGTTTTGAATTTTTGGATGAGGGTTCCTTCTTATCGACTCCTTGCATGAGGGGTGTTCCTTTGGGCTCACAAGGTCAAGTGGAAACGGCAATGCACCCATAGGGTCCCCAGGTGGTGATCATAGCACGATTGTAGTTGCAGTGATCTTAGAGCATCACATGAGAAGATTGTACCTTTTATGTATTCAACTCTTCATTACTATACTCTTTGTATTATGTTGTACTCTTTCCAATGTTATAAGGGAAGTAGCTTTGTAATATAATTTTGGTTTCATGTTGTGTTGTATCTATAAAAATATGTTCCACGAATGTACCTTTGAACTCTAAAGTTGATATGTAATAACATGTTATTTATGCTTTTGTTATCTATCTTGTTCATGCTGAATGAATGTCATAATTATATTATGTTTTGTTCACGCTTCTTTTATTTGTTAAGTTTGGTATCGTTTATTGTTTAGTTAGTATGGGTTCATTTGAGTAGCACACCATGTTACCCCATGGGACTAGGTTGATGTAATATGATATATTTATGTTGTTTAATTAACTATTTAATTATGTTAGATGTAATTGTTGTTATTAAAAAAAAAAATTATGTTAATGTTGTAATTGTGTCCAATGGGGTTTGTGTGGCGGGGCGTTACATACATGAACTGTACATGAGAAATGTACTCCTACAGCCAATTGACATTTTTACAAACACTTGACATGCATACTCATATGATAATCTAGAGCTTAATCAAACAATTGACATGCAACTTATCCCTCCTTAATTGAATGCTATCTCAAGTACAATACTAATGTGAATAGCCAGGACTCTTGGCCTTACAATGAAACTCAAATACAATGCCAATCTGATATAGATGATCACCTATAACTTAGTAATGAATACTATTCTATATGCTATGAATGATGCAAACAATGTAGAGGAACCTGATTACAAGAAGCACCCTTGACACAAGATGTTGTGGCAGCAATTATTAATCAAAATGATCTTCTCTCCAATCTAAATTGAAACCAAGAAGAAGTCGCCCTTGTTTTTTTTGACTACTAATGAGATAAATTAATTCGTAGCCTCTAGTCTCCCCCTCAAGAATCCATCTTCATTGAGTCAACCCCACAAGTGAAGCGCTCCAGCTAGGAGATAAAATCGATGCATCAAATGGCCCCCATGAATAAAATCATGGCCTCCACAAGACTGAAATGATGATTGTAAATGCAAATTTGAGTGTATGCTATGCAAAATCATCCCTTAAAGGAATAAGTTGATGATTTATTTGAACTAAAAATAATCTTCAATAATTTCCCCAATCATATCTCTTCAAATTTAGCTTGTGGCCACTAAATTTTTAATGGTGATATGACTTAATATTACATCCAACAACCCTTCAGTAGATGGTTTCACTACCTCAGTTATGCAAATCAATGGGATTATTCATTCCCAAGGACCTCCAATGTAGACTACAAAAACCCAAGGCTTTTCCACAACAAGCATACCAAAAATCAAGTATTAAATATCTTGCATGATGAAACAATGACTGACACCCTCTACTTATAATTTTCTCATCAAGACTAGGTTAGCCATCTAGAAGCTTCCACAAAACTCTTTTATTTTATTTTTTTGTGACTTTATGTTATAATAATTTATTGAGTCACTTAATTAAGTATAAAGTCACCCTTTCAATTTTTAATTTATTTGATGACTTAATAAATAATTAACTTAATTAATTTCTCCCTTATTTCTCCACTTAGCCTTTGGAGAATAAAGGCTAAGAAATCACACTAAGATGGCTACAAAAAAGGGGACATTACATAGTTTCACCATTTTTGTTGGAATTAATTTCAACTACCTACCCACCTGCATTAACTCCTTTGTAACATTATCATTCACTCCACCATATTCCATCTCCTTTTTGAAGCACCAAAATATTTTCTACTTCTCCCTCATGCCACCATTCTATCTTCTCATTGTCTGGACAATTAAATTAAATTTAAATCTCCTCCATAGGATTCTAATGATATCAAAATGCATTAATAATCAATTGTTTTTCTTTGTTTATTGGCTTCATCTTGTTGGGAATATATGTTGGTTTTAATAGTTCTTTTTCATAATAAAAATGTGGTAAGAGAGTAGTTAATATATTGTTGTTGTAATAGCTATTCAAATAGAGGGGTAATCTTTGTATGAATATTTTGAGTGCTCTGTTGTAGCAGTAGCTTGATGAAGCAACCATAGAACAGGTTATTTTTTGAATAAATGAAAAGAGTAGTAGCTCTATTTTATGAAATGTGAATGTAATCAATTTTGTGGTTTTTGAAGCATATGAGATATGCATCATATTAATTCATCTCTACTCTTTTTTCTACATGTTTATCTCTTTTTTGCACTCTATTTTGGGTTTATTTTATCCTCTTCCTCTCCCCTTCACTCAATATGAAAGTGGGTTTATCACAACAAGGTTTTCAAAGTTAAGGTTTTTAGCAAAGGTGTTTTCAAAGACAAGTTTTCACAATCAACAATGGTAGCAAGTATAAGCTTGAAAAACCCACAAATTCCATAGTTTAATGGGAAGAACTATGGTTATTGGGAAATCACCATGAAAGATTTATTTTTCTCTCAAGATATTTGGGATCTTATTGAGAATGGATTTCCAAAGCCAGTTGATGCAGTAGCATACAATGTATTGAGTCAAGCAGAGAAATACTTGTTTTGATTAGATTAATACTATAAGGACTAGTACCCATTACAAAATAGCCATCAAGGTGAATGAGGTGCTCAAGAGAAGTGAAGCACCCAAAAAACTAAAGCAAAAACTTAAACTTAAACAATCTGACCAATAAAAAGAAACATAGACGACACATAGACCAAAGATCAACACGAGACCAAAAAACACCCATAGGTCTCCCAACAACCTTTGACCATTGATAGCCTTCCACTCCTAAGTCAGGAAATGGATCTTCTCCTTGAAAGATAGGGGGCCTTTCTGAATAGCCTAAGTATCCATCATAGCGTCCAGAGCCAAGTTGTCCACATCCTTTCCTTTCTTCTATGTGTGACTATCATCACAACCTTCCCTAGCCACTCGTTTGCCATGGATTTTCCTTATCTCTTGTTGAAATATATAGATGGTGAGAGTGGTGTTCTTCATGTTCTCCTTGCTATAATAAGTAATAACCTAGAGACACTGCATGGTTTTTTCTTAGTTCTTGTGAATAGCATCAATCTCCATTTTTAAACTCTTTTTATCCTCCTCTATGCCTACGTGAGCTCTTAGATCTTCCAAATTTTTATCCCAATTATCCCAATGCTGAAAAAACTTAGCCAAGGAGGCTATAATATCCTAATGGCCACTATTGTCCACCTCCCCCAGCCATGGGACCTACTACTGTAGCACCTTGTTTTATAGAATTTGGATCCTCTCTTTGGAGATAGCAAGCTAACCTAGGAGCCACTTGAGGATGTCATTCTGGACATTAATTATCTCGAAGATTTGATTGATTTTATTATGAAGAGGGTTGCTAGAGGCATCCAAAACCCACCCTGGGTTTAGCATGGGTCCCCTCCAAATTGATGCAAAAATTAGGGGAATTTTGAAGGCTAAGGTTAATGATAGGGGGTGTTGGGGATATCAAAAACATTTGCATGAATAGGGGAGTGTGTGGGAGAATAGGCAGGGGTGGGATTCCATAACTTGTCATCTGATTTATCTAAATTATTGGATCCAAAAGCAGAAATAGGAGTAGGCTCTAATAAGGGAACAAATTTAATGGGGTCAGAGGGGTTTCCTCATTAGTAGGGGTTTTATGATAGACACAGGTAATACAGTGAGTAGTGGGTGGGGTTTCATCTAAGGTAATGGAGGGACTGGGGTACGTAGGGGGTTTAGTGGGGTCACGAATGACCAAGGTGTTCTTTTTGATAGTGCTATGGGAGGGTAATAGAGAAACATGGTAATGGAAGAGACAAAAGATAAGACCCTAGTGAATAGGTAAATTCTTGCTTTTACCCTAGATGGTTTTTCTAGATTATTCAAGGGAAAACAAAATCCAAAAGGAGAAGTTCATCTTTAAATTATAATGGAGATGGTTAAGAATAGGAAAAAAATGAGAATGAAAGTGATAGAACCAACCCTTGAGTGTTACATACCTCATTAGGACTTCCACAACCTTATTCCAAATGTCAAGAAGGTTGGCCCGATTGAAGCCATTTTGGAGTTTGTTCACCTTTTCTCCCTCTTTCAAAAATTGGTCCATGTCTTTCCGATAATAACCCTTAGGCTTACGGGGAATGCAAACACCCTCTAATAGAAGTTGTGTCACCTCAGCAATAAGCTCAGTAATCATTATGAAGGAGCACCCACCAATGGTGACAATGCCATTTTCCTAGGAGGTAGCAAACTCCATAGAAAGCTTGTGGTGCATGAAATCATTTTTACATATTTCAAGTAGTGCATGAAATCATTTTCCCAAGGATTGTAGCAGCAAAAAATTCCAAACAAGCATGGGATATTCTTCAAATAGCCTATCAAGGCATGGGGAAATTTAAAAAGATAAACTATTGCAAATGTTGAGAAGGTATTTTGAAACAATATACATGAAGGAAATTGAATTTGTAGATTCATTCTTCACCCAAATTATTTAACTGGTAAATAAGATCAGATCACATGAACATAGGCTAGGTAGGTCAACAAACACATCATTAGAGCATGCATTCAATTCACAAGTTTCAATCAATCATGGTAGAGGTAGAGGTAGATCAAATTTCAAAGGTAGAGGTAGAAATTATTATAGAGGTGGAAGAAGAATCCCATCAAGCTCAAATGGAAGAGGCAACAACCATAACTCAAGCCAAATCCCATTTCGAAATCAATCACAAGGTCAAAGGTATGATAAATCTCAAATTCAATGTTATTATTATAAAAAGTATGGGCATTATTCAAATGAGTGTAGGAAGAAGCAATATGATTTTAACAAACCAAATGCAAACTTCACAAAATAAAATCAAAATTAGGGTAATATGTTCATAACATGCAATGTACCACAAGAAAATTAGAAGGATGTATGGTTATTAGACTCATATTGCAGCAATCACATGACTGGGAACCTAGAAATGTTCTCAAGTTTAGATGAAAGCATAAAATCAGATGTCACATTGGGTAATGAAAATAAAGTGTCAGTTATGGGTAAAGGAAACATCAACATTCTAACTAAATAGGGGGAGAAGAAGTATATTTCATATGTGTATTATGTGTCTAGTTTAGAACATAATCTAATGAGTATTGGACAACTTGTTCAAAAGGGGTATAAAGTCTTTTTCAAAAATAGAGAATGCATAATTTTGGATAAATTTCCAAGTAACCAACTCATTTCCAAAGTCAAAATGACAATTAATAAGAATGCTTTCCCTAAAGATTAAGCCAGATTTGAATGTGAAATATTCTCAAGCAAAACCTACAATAAACTCACAAGTGGATAAAGAAGAAGTTGCAGCAGTCACACAAACAATCTTTCAAGCAGAAATAAAAGATGAAAATTGGTTATGGCACCCAAGATTTGGGCATCTCAACTTTGGAGGTCTAAACCAACTAAATAGGAAGAGTATGGTAAAGGGTTTTCCATTAATAGAGAAACCGAAAAGAGTTTGTGAAGGATGCATCTTGGGAAAGAAACATAGAGAAACATTTTCAATTGGTAAGTCAATTAGAGCAAAAGAACCTTTAGAGACTATGCATTTAGATTTGCGTGGAACTATGCAAACACCCTCAATTGGTAGAATTTTCTACTTCTTGAATTTTTATTGATGATTATTCAAGGAAAAAATGGGTCTACTTTCTAAATAAAAAGAATGAAGTTTTTGATTTCTTTCATCAATTCAAGGCTCTTGTTGAAAATCAAAGTGGGTACTACATGAAAGCATTGAGAACGGATAGATGCGGTGAATAAATTTCAAAATAATTTCTAATTTTTTTCAAAGATCATGGAATTCACAAGAAATTCACAACTAGATACACACCTCAACAAAATGAGGTAGCTGAAAGAAAAAATAGAACAATCATAGAAATGGAAAGAAGCTTGTTGAAAGCAAAACATTTGTCAAATGAATATTGGGCTGAAGTTGTAGGTTGGGCAACATATATTATAAATAGATGTCCAACCAAGAGTTTGAAGAATATGATTCCAAAAGAAGCATGGATTGGAAGAAAGCATAGTGTTGCTTACATGGGAGTATTTGGATGTTTGGCATATGCACATGTGCTAAATGAGTTAAGAAGAAAATTAGACAACAAAGGAGGAAAATGTATATTTGTTGGATATAGTGATGAATCTAAAGCATATAAACTCTATAATCCAATAACCACTTGAAATCTATAATCAGAAGAGATGTGCAGTTCGTAGAAGATGAATCATGGGATGTAATTTTAAAGAAAACAATCAATATTGCAGCCAACTTACCACAAGAAGATAAAGAATTTTTTATACCAAAAGTTACTCCATAAAATGTGACTCTTTCCACACCCATTCATGGTCAAAAAAGTGGTAAACGAATGCCACCATCAACAAGTGTAAGGAAATCCCCATGCATTCTAGCATCTACTCCTTCAAATAGATAATAAACACTAGCTACAAGTGTCATTCAAGGTACATGACCATCAAGTCCACATTCCACAAATTCTAGTCCAAGTGATATGTCAAATCCTACATTGGCAAGCTTAAGGAGATAAAAAATTAGAAGTATGAGAGATATTTTTGAGGAAAATGAAGGTGAGAATAATGATGGTTAGATTTATATTTTTGCATTTTACTCACAAGTAGAAGATCCAATTTATTTTGAAGATGAAATTAAACATGAAAAATGGGTAAATGCAATGGATGAAGAAATTGATTCAATTGAAAATAATCAAACATGGGAGTTAGTGAGTCTTCCAAAAGACAAGGATGTCATAGGAGTGAAGTGGGTTTATAAAACCAAATTAAATACAAATGGTGATGTGTAAAAATAGAAATCAAGGCTAGTGGCTAAGTAAAAATCAGAATAGCCCAGAGTTGATTATAATGAGACATTTTCTTAAATAACACGTTTAGATACTGTGAGAATAATACTTGCAATAGAAGCTCAAAAAAAGTGGCTAGTTTATCAAATGGATGTAAAATTAGACTTTTTGAATGGTTGTCTTGAAGAATTTTATGTGGAGCAACCACCTGGGTATGATATTTTTGGTCAAGAAGACTAAGTCTAGAAGCTCAAGAAAGCACTCTATGGAGTTAAACAAGCCCAAAGATCTTGGAACAACATAATTGACTCTTACCTTTTGCAAAATGGCTTTAATAGGTGCAGTAGAAAGCCTACATTGTATACCAAGATGAATGAGAAAGGTGAGATCATAATTGTTTATTTTTATGTTGATGACTTGATATTCACGACTGATTTAGCAATTGATTTGTTCAAAGGAGACATGGAAATGAATTTGAAATGATTGATTTAGGTCTCATGAAGTATTTCCTTGGCATTGAGGTGATTCAAAATGATAATGGTATATTCATCTCTTAATCTAAGTATGCTAATAAAATTTTGATGAGGTTTAACTTGACAAATTGCAAATCAACTCCAACACCAATTGTCACAAGACTAAAATTAAGTAGGGATGATAAAGTTGCCAACATTGATTCAAATTTGTATAAAAGACTTGTTGGTAGCCTCATGTATTTAACAACCCCAATGCTAGATATTATGTATGCAATTAGTCTTATCTCAAGGTTCATGGAGTCTCCAAAAGACTTTCATTGGCAAGCAGGGAAAATAATTCTTAGATATGTGAGTGGAAAAAGGAACTATGGTATTCATTATTTAGGATCAAATGAGTTCAAACAGATAGTGTATATAGATAGTGATTGTGTTGGAAGTATTGATGATAGGAAGAGCACTTTTGGTTATGTTTTCACTTTTGAATAGGTGTAGCATCATGGGCTTCAAAGAAACAACCAATTATCACTCTTTCATTTGTTGAAGCAAAGTATGTAGCAGCCACAAGTGCATCATGTCAAGTAGTTTGGATGAGAAGAGTTTTAAAAGATCTTAGGAAAGAACAAGAAGAGGAAACAAATATATATTGTAACAACAACTCAGCTATAACATTGTTAAAGAATCGAGTATTTCACAAGAGAAGAAAACATATTGACACAAGATATCATTTCATTAGAGAAATAATAAAAAATAGAGAAATATTTTTGGATTTTTATAGGTCTCAAGATCAATGTGCAGACATTTTTACAAAGGGATTAAGGACTGAAAATTTTGTCTATCAAAGAAATTTATTGGGCATCATAGATAGCAGCAGTTGTGATTAAGGGGGAGTGTTGGAATTAATCCCAACTGCCTACCCACCCGAATTAACTCCTTTGTAACATTACTATTCACTCCACCGCATTCCATCTCCTTTTTGCAACACCAAAATCTTTTGTACTTCACCCTCACACCACCATTTTATCTTCTCATTCTTTGGGAAATTGAATTAAATGTAAATCTCCTCCACATGATTCTAATGATATCATAATGCATTAATAATTAATTATTTTTTTGCTTTATTTATTTACTTCATTTTGATGGGAATATAAGTTGGTCTTAATTGTTCCTTTTTATAATGAAAATGTGGTAAGAAAGCAGTTAATAAATTGTTTTTGTAACAATTCTTCAAACAAGAGGTAATATTTTGTATGAAGATTATGAGTGCTTTGTTGTAGCAGTAGCTTGATGAAGCAACCGTAGAACATGGGATTCCTTCATGTTATTTTCTAAAAATATGAAAAGAGCAGTAGCTCTGTTTATGACCTATGAATGTAATCAAGTTTGTGTTTTTTGAAGCATATAAAATTTAAATCATAATAATTCATCTTTGCTCTATTTTTCTACATTTTTATCCCTTTTTTTCACTTTATTTTGGGTTTATCTTATCCTCAACCTCTTCCCTTCATTTTTCTCATCTGGAGTACTTAGAATTGAGTTCTTGTAATATTGAAGGCAATTTTCTAGCAATTTTATCCTATCAATATTCCCTTATAGATTTGGACATATTAGATAACAAAATTCGGGGAGATGTTCCTACTTGGCTACAGGATATCACCAATCTTAAGTAGCTTAATATTTCAAATAACCAACTAGAAGGATTTTTTCCCCCACTCAATTATAGTAATTTTGATGGTGTCAACTTGCATAATAACAGTTTTCACGACCCTATTTCAGCTCTTTCATTTTGATGGATGGGTGCTATATTTGTCACATAAAAATTTAATGGCTCTATTCCTAGTACAATTTCTCCATTCACACATTTGTCCCTATCAGCAAATATTCTGAGTGGAGGTATTTTGCATTCAATATTTAAAGGTGGATGTGAATTGCATATTTTATATTTGTCATACAACAAAGGGATATAGTTTCTGCCAATATGGGGAGATGTTGGTCTCTTATAATTTTAAATTTGGCTAAAAATGAATTGCAAGGTGAGATGTTAGAAGAGCTAAGAAATCTTACTCAACTTAAGACATTAAACCTCAATGGAAACAATTTGTAAGGTGTTATTCCTCCATCTATTGCAAATTATAAAGATAATCAAGTATTTGACATAGGAAATAATAGGTTTCAAGGCAACATCCTAGATTGGATTGGAAAGATGAAAGAATTACAAATTCTTAGCTTGAAAAATAATAAGCTTGAAGGTACAATTCCATCCTAGCTGTTTGAGCTACAAAATCTTCATGTCTTAGATTTATCTAATAGAAATATATCAGGAACTATCCCTAAAAGTTTAAAAATGCTTGTTGTTATAGTAAACCAATCATAGAGCTTTGAAGTGCAACATTTTGAGCAAATATATGGTACTTGGATAACCAATATGTTCATATATTCATCAATATTATTTATGGATCAAATAACACTTTGGATTAAAGGAATGACACATACATATGCAATAATTTGGACATCATTCAAAGTCATGGACCTCTCACATAACAAGCTATGGGGTAGCCTTCCCCAAAAACTAGGACTTCTCTAGATTTTAGTCGCTCTCAACATTTCAAAAATAATATTAGTGGCTCAATTCTTGAATCCTTAGGATAGATGGCTTATCTAGAGTCTTTGGATCTTTCAGGAAACATGTTTTCAGGGAAGATTCCCTAAGAACTTGTAAGTCTCGCATCCCTTTCCATCTTGAATGTTTCAAACAACATACTTTCTGGGTTAATACCATAGGGAAATCAGTTTTCAACATTTGAAGCTTCTTCATTTTTAGGGAACCCCACATTTTTTTTTCTTTTTTTATTGAATAAAGCTTAAAGATAATAACCCAACAACTAGCATAACAATGACTCTAATAGCAATAGCAGTAACACAAAACAGAGAATAACAATGACCCTTGAAGATAGAACACAAAGCTCTAGGTTTGGTGAAAGAGGTAGCTAGGTAGAGTCTAATAGGAATATAGTTGCAGATACAAATAAAATGGACCAATGGTGGGAAATGTTGGTGGGGTTATGTTATGAGGTGGGATTTTCCACTATGATTTCAGCATTGTGCTTTCACATAGAATGGAGGTATAGATGATTTTCTATGTTGGATGTTTTTGTAGCTTATCTTTGTGAATTTTGAAAACCTTTATTTCCCTGCTACCTATGATGGTCTGATATATGCAATAAGTTTGTCACTGAGTTTATTATGGTGTTTAATTGTAATGTGTTGAGAGTTGAGTCATATATAATGTTGTAATTTATTATGGTAGGGTATTTTAAGAAATGTTTTTATTTATAGTCAACTTTATATTGAAGGTTGTAATTTAATTTGTCATAAGATTTGAAGTTATGTAAGTGGAAATTAAGTTTTTCAATTAATATATTTTATTATTTTTATGGAGAATTTTATATCATTCACAAAGAATTTTGGGTTGCCGAGTTTTGGATTAAAATCTCTTCTGCTAAGAATCAAAGACTGAGGGATAATCATTCCCTCAAACTCACCCAAGGCATGATCTTTGTTGAACAAGACAACTAAGAGGGGGGTGAATCAATTGTCATAGATTTAAACCTTAATTCATTCGCCAAAACTAATTCTTAACACTACTTAAATAATTAAACATTTAAATACTAGTGCAGAAATTCAAATCCATCACACAAACACAATGACACAAGATTTACATGGAAAACCCAATAAGGAAAAAATGACAGTGAGGATTAAATCACACTATAGAGAATATCAATACCTATTACAAGAGGCTCACTACCTGAGAAACTAGGCTCACTACCAAAACAAGGACTCACTGTTCGAATTAGGAATCACTGTCCAACATTGATAACAACCCAGAGGGATCACTACCACATAGTTACAAAGAAGATAGAAGATATATGTTACATAGATATGACAATCTCAATGCAACAAAGAAATTCACTGCAATTTTCTCAACCACTTGTAGACATGCATGAATGATAGAGTACACCTTCTACTCACTACATCCAGAAACTCAACGTTTAGGCTTTGCATTGATCTTCCACACTCGCATGACACACACTCACTAATTCACATCTATCTCACATCTATCTTCTCTAATTATTTACACTTATCTCTCTTTTTACATCCTCTCACCACTATTTCATCCTATATTTACACCATCTTCAACATTAAACCATATCCAAAGTCGGCCATAAAAATTCAAATTCAAATTAGGTCAATGCCAAAACATCCTAGGGTGGAATTAGAATTAGGGTGACCCAAACACATGCTTCATAAGGACCCAAATAGATCCAACATGCTTTATCAAATCTAAAGGTAGTGTTCAACACAAGGTTAGCCAAATCAGTGTAAAACACATAACACCATTAAGCACGAATCTTTCAAATACCAAAATTATATTCAATACAATAAAAAAAACTCAACTCTAGAACCAAAAGTCAAAAGACTTCACCAAAGAGAAATGTGAACCAACAACATTTCTCCTGGACCTCAACCAAAAACGCAAAAAACCACAGTTCACAACTGGTGAACATAAAATCGCACTATACAATGAATCAAAAGCCAAAAATTTGGATATAGGATCTTCTAAAAACCATGATCAACATATTTGAACTACATAAAGATAGGAGAAAATCCCAAAGCAAAACTCAGAGAAACCATTAAACAATTGCAATCTTTCTTCAATACAATTTTCTCAATATCCTCGATATATATATCCAATAACCTGCAACCATGACACTAATGACAATAGAAACTAGTTGATAACCAATTGAATAGTTGACATTAATGATAACACCTTCATTCTTTCCATTCTTGCAACAATCTCCCCCTTTTTCATTGATGGCAACACATGATGTGAAAAACCATCAAAGACGCCATACTAGCTTTAAATACACTTCTCAAGATTTTTATTTTTGTTTCTCCCCCTTAGTAGATAATCTCTTATATTCTTCCTTTTTTCTCTTTCACACTTTCACACTTTCTTCCTTTCCTCTTTTTCTTTTTTCCTTTTTTTTCTACATTCTTTCTCTCCTCTTTTCACATGCTTCCTCTGCTCTTTTTCACGTACTTCCTCTCCCCTTTGACATCAATGGCAAAGGAAAAAGATATTTTACATTGATTTCCCCTTTCACATTAAAATCAAAATACTCACAATGACAACACTTGACACTACCTATTCCCCCTAAGAGGTAGCCACCAAAACATCAATCCAGAAGAAAGATAGATCCATAGATCCACTGGACTGATGCATCTCTATATGCATCTAGTTCAAGAAAGAAGGGGAAATAACCCCTAAATTCTCTCAGAGATACTCAAAAGTATCTTTAGGAAGATCCTTCATGAATATATCAACAATTTGATCCTTCTTCAAAACATATTCAAGACTTACTTCATTCTCCATGACCTTCTCTCTCAACAAATAATACATGATAGATATATGCTTTGTCCTCGAGCATTTGCCTCAGTCAGGTGACTTTAATACTGGGCCCTCCTTGATTTCCCTTTTTATAGATATGAATGCATCAATTTATTCTACAGTCCAATCAATCTTAGCTCCTTTTTTCAACATTTTTGAAATGGGCTTGACAATCTCAACACAATTTGATATGAACCTCCTTAAAAAATTATTTACCGAAAGAAAGATTGGATGGCTTTCACTATCTTTGGGATGGGAATCTTATCTATAGCCTCTACTCTTTCTAGGTCAATTCTTACTCCATATTTTGAAACTACATGTCCCAACAATTTTCCTTCATTCATAACAAAATGACACTTTTTAGGGTTTAAGGAAATACCATACTCCAAAGCTTTGAGGAAGATCTTTTCTAGATGTTCAACATGGTCTTCAAATTTCTTAAAATGTGTTGTAAGGTCATCCTGATACACCACCATTATTGTATTAATCAGATCAACAAATGTAACTTCCATATCTCTTTGGAATGGGGACCCAACATTTGTGAGACCAAATGGCATCCTCACATAGACATATGTGCCCTAAGGTTTGGTAAAGGTAGTCTTGTATTGTTTTGATTCTTTCACCTTCACCTGGTTATATCTTGAAAAACCATCCATCATGGTTAAGAGCTCACATCCTGTTACCTTCTGCAACATAGGGAGGGGATAGTTGTCTTTAAGAGAGGAGATATTCAAATTTCAAAATTCTACACATAACCTTATATCTCCATTCTTCTTTTTGATAGGCACTAAGCTGGAGACCCAAGTAGAATGTCTAATGGGTTTAATGATACCTCCTCCTCTGAGTTTTATGAGTTCCTCATGCATCTTGGGTTATAGAGTAGGGTTGATTGGCCTTTGTTTCTATTTGAAGGGTTTTTCATCAGGCTTTAGTGGAATCTGATGTTGAAATAGATCTTCTCTATATGCCTTAAGGTCATCATAAGAGCATGCAAAAACATGCTTATACTTTCTCAATAGTGGAATCAACATCCTTCTAATTGTAGGGCTTATCTTCTTTCCAATGTACACCTTTTTGGAGCCAACTCAGTCCCTAGATTAATTTCCTCAATATCCTCCCTTCTTATAGGTGTTTGCTTCATGATTGCTCGATCACTCCCATCGAACACCCTTTCTAGTACTACTAACCCTTTAGGAATCTTTTTTTGTGAGTTGCACTACCTCTTGGCCAAACACAATTATTTCACCATCTACTTCAACAAACAATTGAAATCAATCTCTTGGGCTTCATACTGATCAATACAATATAAGAACTTAATCAAATCTATGTCATCATTAAAGACCTACCAATTATAAATATTGTCAAGAACTATAGGTCTAGTCTTGATTTCCACTTGTGAAATTCTTACCAAGGTAATGCCATCCCTTTTCAAAGCCACATTTTCCAAGAAGTCAGCCATTAAGTTTTTTTATCTATCCACCCACTCAATGGAGAAAGAATCAAAGAGTTCTATAGTATCCCATACTGCATTTTTGTATTGCTTTAATCTCCTAGCTTTTGTATAATACTTTTCCCTCACTTGTGAAACAACCAACTCTGAATCCCCATAAATGGCTAACATTTTGATCTTATTCTTTGTAGCAATGTTTAACCCTAGAAATAATGCCTCATACTCTGCTATATTATTTTTGCATTCAAATTTTAGCAAAAATGGGTACTTAGATGTTATGTCACTAGGTGAAATGAAAACAATCCTAGCTCCATTCCCCTCTTTACTATAGGCTCCATCAAAATACATCCACCATATGCCATGTTCATTTTGAGGAACATCTCTAGCAATTGGATCTATGTTCAACAAATTAGGGTTTGAATGCTTGATTCTAAAACTTCCAAGATCCACATCACAAAATTAGTTCATTTGATTAGGGTCAAAGAGCTCAATGACATGCTCTGATCTAGGTTCTTTGTATAGCTTGACTTCTCTCCCATTCATAGGTATTGTGGTATAAGATAAATCTAGTTGGACATTTCCACCTACTCCTACAGTCCATTATCTAGATAATAACAGTCCATAGTAAGGGGGGGCGTCCACCACAGTGTTTTCTATTGTGTATGTTGCCTCGAGGCATGATTCTAATTTCAACTCTACATCCCATATCACTCCTACTATTGGGAATGATCTATTATCCATGGTGTAACACTTCGCATAGGTAGTGTTTACCCACACCCTAATTCTTTCATGACAACCAGAGGCATGATATTAATTGCTACTCCTGAGTCAATCATGTAGTTTTTTACCATCTTGTTATTGATCACCAATGTGGTGTAAAATGGATCTACCTGGGAAGGGTTTTTTGTAAAGGTATCTCGCAAATACACCTCTGGAGACTTTGTAACTTCCTACTCAATGGCATTGATCTCTTTGTTCTAATCGTTCTGCTTTGGAGATGTGTTGGCAATCAACTTGAGGACTATGTCTTTGTATTCATCAAATTTCATCATCTCCATCAAGGGTACTGTCACCTTTATTTGGGTTAGTGTTTGAGCGATATCAAATGAAGGGGCGGTCATCCCCTATTCTATTTTCTCTATTTTAGTAGCCCTTTTTTCTTCAGTTTGAACTTTGTTTGGTGTTTTCTCGAGTTCAATGTTTACAACTTCCTTTTGAACAAACTTTTGAGGCTTCTTTGCCTCACCCTTCTTTTGGTTAGATGAGACATTCTCCTTGCGTTTCTATTCTTTTATGAACATGCCCCTTGGTGTTCCCTAATCTACATCTACAGGTCTACTTCTTAAATTGTATTTTCTTTTGGCTAAGCTATGATGGCCTTGTTTTTTTCTTCTGTTGGTGTTCATAACTAAAAATATGGTGTTGTATTGTATGCATAAGCTACTTCTCTTGTATTTTCTTCTAAGTCAGAGAATACTTCTTGCTCCATATTAACATTAATTTTTTGGTTGACGACATCATATTCACATCCATCTTCATAGGATGAGTATCCATTATTGGTTTGATGATACCTCCATCTTAACATATTCACCATGTGGCCATCCCTATCTTGCTCTTGTGTCCATTCATCTTCATGGCAGGCTTGAGCCACCCCACAATATTCTGGGGCATGGGGTTTATGACATGGTGGACACCATGATGTAGTCTCCACTACATGTGCTCCATGTTTCTTAAGAGGATCTAGAGTATCTTTCCAATTTGGCTTTCCCATCGGCCATCCATCTTTCCAAGTGGTGTTATATGGCATGTCATGCAACCTTGGTTGTTCCTTTTTGTATTGGTTCTCTTGTCTATTTTGGATATTGTTAGGATTTTGTAGGATCCTAATGTTATCTCTTTTTCCAAACCATGCCAACAACTTTCCTATTATTTTCAATGGTTATAGCAATCTTTTGTGCTTCGTTCAAGCTGTTAGGACATCTATTTCTGAGCTCATAGATTGTTTTAAGATCAATGACTTTCAAATAGATGCTTAAAGCCACTACGTTAGCCAATTTGGATCCATGTGGTATCTTGTTATTAATCTTGGAGAATATATAGTGGAATTCAAAAATAGATTCATTCTGATGCTTTTGAATAACTATCAACTCATGTAATACAAATTTAGGAGCAAATTGATTTCCATACTGCTTTAAGAATTGATTTTTAAAGTCTGTTGTAGAGGTTATTGAAGCATCTAGTAGGCTATTTAACCAATCCCTTGCTTCCTCAGTCTAGGACATCATGAAAAATCTCATAAGGATATCTTCCTGCTCCATGCCTAGGTCTTAAACAAAGGCATTGAAGTTTTTGATATGTTCCTCTGATGTAATTGCATTACTTCCTGTAAATTTAGGGACAATGCTCCTCCAATTGCTATAGATGGGGTATGGGGTGAACCCACATAAGTGGTGAACACTTTTGTGGAGGAAGGGAAAAGTCATTTTTTTCCTCTACACAAAGTGAAGGGGTTCGGCTGAACCAAATTGTTCGACCGAACCTTTAACATGGTTCCGCCGAACCCTATGTTCGCTCAAACCCCATTGACATGTGAGCGAAAATATTAAAATAAAGGGGTTTGAGCGAACTAAGGTTTGGTTGAACCCCCTTAATAGGGCACTTTTAAAAAAAAAACCTCACATTTTTTCGGACCCCCTAATTTATTATTATTATTTTAATGTAATAGGGTTCGACCGTACACCCTTTTGCCCCTATCTCCTCAAAAATATGATTTTTTTTGTAAAAATTTGTCGTTTGAAGCTCAATTTGAAAATGAAAATGCAAAAAACTTCAGAAATCCAGCTAGATAATGATAGTCCTCGGAATGAGCTATCCGTTGAATATAATTTTAATATGATTTGCTTTTATTATGTATTTTATTTTTTAGTTTTATTAAACATAGGTTTTTCACTGAAAATAAAAATCTCTGGTCTGCACATGTGGAAAAATAGCAGATTATCAAAATAATTTTTTTTAAAATATGTTGAGGCTGGGTATTGATGTCCTTGATCCATTAAAAAAAAAAAAATTGAATTTCGATTCATACAGAAAAAGTTATGTTGTATATAGTCTGCATATGCCTGAATTGCAATTGGTTTGACTTTGAAACTGAATTAAGGAAAAAATATTCAATAAAAAACTATGAGACCAAATGCAAGTGCTAGATATCATAGTTATAAATCTAAATTTGAAAAAATTATAATTTTATCCTTAATACATAAAAAGTTATGTTGTATATGGTGAGTGTCACTTTTTGAAAATGTTGTTGTCTGAAAAAAACCACTTTTCGTGGGAGATGGAAAAATAAGTGCAATTTGATTCCAAAAAAATTGAAAAAAAATATTTTTAGAATCTACAGACAAAATGTGATGAGACTCTAGTTTGCATCATTTTCAAATTCCTCACGGTTTAGCCGCTACAAGAGCCCGAAAGTGAAGATTTAGTTAAAAATAATAATTGCAGTGTCAAGTTTGCCCAAAAATTGTAAACCACTATTGTGGGATCACCCTATGGGTATAATTGATATCCATTTAGGTCAAATTGTTTTCCTATGCTTGCAGGGTTCTATGGATAGGGATTTTAAGGTGGTGGATTGGGGTAATATTGGAATCCATGTTGAGGGTGATACATATTTTGTTGGGTGCTCTGGTGGGGATATATATTTTGTTGTGGTACATAGTGTTGATATTGTGGAACATATTGTTGTCCTAGTGGTGGGTAATACTATGGGATGTTGTTGGAATTTTTTGGTTGGGATCTTTGTGGTGGCACATTATTCCGGTTATGTTTTTTTGATCTCCTAGTTAGGTTGTGAGGGGACTTTGAAGTACCTGGAGCACCTGCATTCTGAGTTGCCCCTTGTGAGTTGATATTACCTCCTTTCCTATGGGGAGGGACATATTTTGGTGGTTTTGTGCATAGATATTTAATTGAGACATTTTTTGGTCCAGATCCATAGTCCTCTTTATCAACTGCTCCCTTCTCTTAAGTTCATGTTCTTGTCATTCGACATGCAGTTTTATTTCTCGATTAGTCATTGCATCATAATCAGGGGTAGAGTGATCGATGAATCCATCCTGGGTTTCATCTCCTTGTTGTGATGAGAACCTTTGGTCATGATCATCTTGTCTTTTCTTTCTTTATTCCTCACCATGTTCATAGAACTGATTCATTTTCTCAGGGTCTTCCTTACAGTGAAAAACAGGATGGTCAGTGTTTTCTTATTCACATGGCATATGAGGATCTCTGCATAGATCATCATTATGATATTTTGATCCATGTAATGGATCAAAGCTATTGTGCAATGTAGGAGGTTGTTCTGGGATATTCTCTTGATCGATGAATATAGTGCCTGACCATTTAGATATTGTCTTGTTCTTATTTATATCAGCCTTTGAAGGGGAAGATCCGTGCTTGTCTATCCACATGCCATTGTTCTTCTTAGGAATTTATTGATGTAGATATATCCTATCGTTCATCTCATAGGATGCTTTGATACTCTAAACTCTATAGTTTGTTCTTCTTCATGTGTATTTTAACTTCTCAGTCATAAAATAGAGTGACCACCTACCTTTTCATAGTAGGAAAGTTAAGATCTAGATGAGTTTTGTCTTATCCCATCAGAGTCCTTTTGTTCAATCAAGTGATTGAATTGTGGATGCTTATGCCTCTATGAAAACAAAAGTCTTGGATTCAAAATTAATTAGGCTTCCCCAATAGAGTTGTCAATCTATTAGGTCTCAAAAATGCAGGTTTTTAGACCATTAGAGGGTGCCAGTCTCTTAATATGTTTTTGGCTAACAAGCGGGGTGAATATGGTTGATCACCCTCTGCTCTTCAGGCTCTGCTAGACCTAGGTGGGTGTACCTAAATGATAAGGCAGATCTGAAAGTATAAAATGATTTCTAACTTGGGAAATCTACTCACAATGTCATGTGGATGTGAATTAGATGCAAGGCTAATGATTAATTACTATTGTAGATATTTTTGAGAATGAAATGAATAAGTAAAGTTTTTATGAGATTGTTCTAATTTGACCAATGCCTAATTTATTGGGTGAATGGAGTCGGAGGGTGGAGGATGTTTATGGAGACGAAGATGTATGAAAGGTAAACCTAGGTACTCTTTAACTTAACTCTAACTTTTTGGGCACTTGAGATGTTTGCACCTTGTACAAACGTACAAGTTGGTAGCTATTTGGTTCTTCTTACAAATCCTAGTGATATCCCCCTAAGTTACTGTGAAGTTTTCAAAGGATTTTAATTTTGATGTGAAGGAAACCAATTAAGACAACCAATTTAAAGGACTTTAATCTTGGGCAAGAACCTATTAAAGATGATCTCTCAAAAAGAATTTAATTTTTTCCCATAGAAACCAATCAACAAAATCACATGTACAACAAATGTGCATTGACAAGTTAAGTATATATTGATATATTTAATTTGAATAACATAGACAAACCACTTCAGAGACAAACGAATAACATGCAAGCATGAAAACTAACACAACAATTGAACACTGATAGTAGATCACCAATTAATAATAGTCTTCTCCATTATATTGCTTCAAGAGTTGCACATTAATAACAAAAGTTCTGAAATGTGAAAATGGATGGATGGAATATGCCTATACTAATGGTCTACTACTACTGATGATTATGAATGATCTCTCAAAATTGGGCCTTGGTTTCCCTATTTATATGGGAAGCAACAAGCTATAGGCCCATTCACAAAAGGTTAGATTTTTTCTTAACTAAAACATGAAATTAACAAAAAAAAATTGAAAATTTGTTGGTGGATGCACCATGATCCATTAATCTTGAGCAAGAACATATGATCACCAAAGACCTGTTCAAGGCTCATGCACCATTTTAATGCATCTGTAACTGCCAAACTTTGACACCCTGTTACTCCTTTGAAGCCAAATATTTTTCCACCCACTGATATATGGTGAAGTTTGATGGCCATTTGTATTCCTGAATCCTTGGTATATTTATGAGATGAACTTGCCAACGACTATCCAACAATTCCTTTGCATCATTAACAAACTTCAGGTATCCAGCATCGAAAGCAATTAATCCATCCAAAATCAAATTAAGCCTGTGAAGATTCATGTCACCATCCTCCTGTACGTGAGTCATGCACTTATGAATAACCTAAAAAAACTCTTTCTTCCACTCTTCAAGACTCCTCATCTCCTTCCACAATAATGTATTGTAATGGAGTGCAGTGTTAGGAAAAAGAACTTGATTTTAATGGTGTTGTATTCAGTCATATCAACATTAATGCCAACCTTCTACCAAATATTTTTCAATAATCTCATATTCTTGAACTTGATTATGCACCATCAGATTCATCTATTAGGGTGGCTGATGTGATTTCTTGCATTTATTACCAAAATTTATAATGATGCCACTATAGACCTTACAATACTATCATAGTTACATATTATATTTATTGTGATATACCAGTATCAGGTTATTTTCCCTTTTCTTATCTATGTTGTTTTGTATCCTTATGATTGTGAGACAATAGTGCATATATAGTTATGTTGCATCCCTATTCTTCATCTTGTGCAGTATGGTAGTGTCTTCCTTTCCCCTTTACTATTTACCACATTACCGCCTTGCTTGAGACTTTTTATTGTGAGGTTGTGGTACATACCACTCTACCACACATGTTGCTTAAACCCTTGGCGGTATGGTGGTGTATGCTTTATTTATTTATTGTTTACCACCTTACTGCACTTCCTTGAACCTCTCTTTGTGGGGTGGCAGTGAGTACTGCCTCACTACGCACGCTATGTAACCTTTTGGCAGTATGGCGCTAAATGTATACTTCATAAACTAGTAGCCGCCAAACTGCACTAACTTTATTTTGATGTTGTGGCACTGTGGTAAAGGCATAAATTATCTTCTTAGTGAATTTCCAAAAGGATAAATGAATATATACAAAGGGTATGGCACTGATTTGATGGATCTTGTCACATAAATTGATGCATTTCATGTTGAACACAATGCAAAATTAGAGGCAGTAGATCTTTTGATGTAAATGATATGTGGTGGATTTTTGGGGGAAATTTTAGCTCTATCAACTCCCAATGTCACCACGAAGAGAAAAACACATTGCATAAAATAAGAAAATCACATCAAGCAACATGAAAAGGAAAGATGCGAATGGAATCATGGAAAAATAATGCCAATGTATGCCCCCACTTTAAAGAAATTGCTAAACACCATGCTATGAGCAATTATTTTAAAGTAGACAAAAATGAGAAAGAAAATGGAAAAGAGGGTTGCCCCCCAGAAACACATAAGGGATCTATGGATTCGGGGTCAATATCTATCTTTGCTGCAATGTTATTAAAAATCTCAGAACTATCATCATTCCCCAAATACACATAGAACTAGAAGAATGACACAAAGAGAGAAAACAAAATGAAAAACCTTTTGAGTCAACATGAAAGAGACATAGGGTGTCTCGATGCCTTGCATCATCCCCAAAAGAAAAACGCAAGACAAAAATGAAATGGAAAAGAAAAGATAATGAATAATATTTTGAGTCAACATGGAAGAGACATAGGGTGTCTCAACACCTTGCATCATCCCCAAAAGTAAAACACAAGAAAAAAGAGAAAATGAAAGGAAAAGGTCAATGAAAAGGCAAAATCTTACGACATATAGAATAATGAAGGTACAAATAGAGGAATGCACAAAGAGAGAAAACATCAAATAGAACATCATAGGGGATCACATTACGCACATGCAATCACACAAAAAGAAAGCAAAAAGGAAAGTAAAAAGAGTAGTAAAGCACAAACAAGACAACCTAGAGTAGGTTATCCACCTCCCAATCTCAATCTATATAAGCGGAAGGTAGACAACCAACCAAAGAGACAATGAAAAATGCCTTACTAGGACAAGGCTACCTACTTCTTACCTCCACTAGGTGCAAGACAAGAATGAGCTGAGGTAGGTGATGAGAAAGATCATGTAATAGTGAGAAAAAAATGTTCAACTATTACATGACAAAAGGATATGCTAAGCAATCACTTCGTAGCAATCATTGCCATCAAAGTGAAAGTTTTATAATACTAACTTGAATGCACGACACTCATTGGTGTTGTGTTCAAGATTTTGGTTGTATCGACAAATTGGAACTTTTGCATCTTTAGGATATAGCACTAGTTTGTCTTTTATTGGTGATAATGTTATTAGTTCTTTGTTCAAAGCAATTGTAGTTTCCTTTCACTTTCAGGTGGCAGACAAGGAAACTTTAGTTTTTGTAACTTGTAAGGGCTTTTACGCTCGCTAGATTCACCAACTTCTCTATTTCAAGGTTGAGGGAGAGGACCTAGGGTGATCCTATCATCCTTTTCATTGTTATGAATAATTAGTTTTTCTTTAGGAAGAAGGACATTCATATCATGAGGAGAATCAAAGATCATCATACCATCACTACAAAGCCTTAGGTATTCTTTAGGAACTCTTATTTTGTGAGGGGGATGTTGATATCCTAACCCTTTTGTGTTTTCATTATTTGGAATTTTCTCTAGGAGTTGGTGAATTTCATGTTCACTTGTTGTATCTCATCCTTGTTTACTCAAGATTATGAATCCTTTTCCATATGTTTCTTCTAGGTTGATTGGAGTGTTTGTTACTTTGTTATCATAGGATGGTTGATCATTTGCTTGGTTAGAGGAACTAGATTCACCTATTGTAGGGAACTTAGGTTCAATGTTTGTTTCAATTTCAGGATGTAAGTAACCAAACATCTCAAGAGGTGGTATTATAGGGGGATTTGGTTGTTTCATTGATGAATAAAGGATGCATTATCTTCAAGGTTGTTAAGGAAATCATTTAGGAACATATTCATGTTGTCATCATATTCTCCAATGATGTCAACATCACGAGGATATGCATTAGGATTTGATTGAACATGAATGCGTTCAATGTAATTAGGATCATTACCAAAGGCACAACTTGGCACATCTACAAAGATTGCAGGGACATCCAAAACTTTCTAAAGCACATATCCATGATGCAAGATTAAACAAATACACTTGAAATGAAAGAAATTGGAATAACATAAATTTTGCAAACTAAAATAGAAAATTGAAGGTAGACCATAGAAGCACAGAAAAGCAATTGCAAATCCTGAAAATTGGAAAGTCAAAGTCAACATGGACTAAGATGCCAGTAAGGGCATCTTGGTCCTACTGGTGTGATTTTGACATTCCAGGGACTGGAGCAAACATCAAACATCAGAGAGGGGGTTTTGAGCCAAAAACCTTGAAAGGGACTAAGACACTGAGAAGGGCATTTTAGTCCTAGCAAAGGTTTTTGTCAAAAAAATAAGAAATTTTGGATTGTCTACAATGTTCATAGGTTTCCTCTTCAGGGACTTGGTGTTTGGAAACAAAAAAACTATGCAAATTAATGCAAGGAAAATGAACTAGTGACAAGCAATTGAATGCAATTTTTTAAATTTTGAATGCAATGACAATGTTTCTAAATGCAATTAGGATGGTTAACAATGCACTTTTCAATTTTTCAATGAGATAAGATGATGCAAGAAAGCAAAAATGCAACCTAAATGCACTTTCACTAATGTAAATATGAGAAACCCTAGATGCAATTTCACCGAGTATGGGAAACCCTAGATGTGATTTCACTAATACAAGATGCAATGCAAGAATGAATGCAACCTAGATCTAGGATTTTAATAGACTCTAAATCAGAAAATGAATGCTCAACTAAGTAAGGTTCACCGAAATGAACTGTAAAGAAAATAGGGGTGGATGATGTGCCCCTATTGTTCCTTTGGTCATTTGATATTGTCCTAGTGTGCCAAATTGGATTGACTATCAACCCAAAGGGTGAGTCAATTCTCAATAGGGAAGACCTAGGAGGGGTTCTTTAAAAATTTGAGGGGTTCACCACCAAGCAAAAGCTTTGAAACTACAAATAAGAATTCAACTCACAAAACCTAATAATGCAAGATAAATGAATGATGCAAACAATGAAATTATACAATTACGAGCTAGGATATGTGTACCTAGAAGTTCTGAAAATGTAATGAGGATTTAGAAAATGTAAAGAAGTTGTCAAAAAGTGTTATGGAGTACTAAGACGTCGTTACTATTGACTTAGTCCTGCTGCTATTTTTCACAAAAAATGTAGAGTCTTCGGATGTCGGAACCGGATGTGAAGGAATTTCTAAAAAATGACCCAAGGAGGACTAAGATGCCCTAGGTGGTGACTTAGTCCCATTTTGCATTTCTAAAATCTTTGAATGTGGTCCTGAGGTCCAAGGTCTGCACTTCCTTCTTCTCAGATCTCAGGTTCTGAATCTTTCGAATTTGGCCTATAGGTGAGTTTTCATGAAGATGACAACTTTGTGATGCAACTTTTCAACTTTGCACTTTAAATGATCTTCAAGTCTTCAACCTAAATCTGCAATCACAAACACACAAGAAGAGAAAAACTTGTTGATTGTTAGTAAATGGGGGTTTTCCTTGGTCAAATCCCTTGTTGGTAATTAAACCTTGAAATGATATGAAATGGAGGTGTTGGTGTTTTTTCCAGCTAAGCTTTGAAACTCTCTAAGAGATAACGAATCTCTATGCTCAAGAACTATCAAAGTTAGTGGCCAACTGACATGTAGAGCTTCTCAGGGATTTAACCCTACTCTTTAGGCTCTGTGAGACCAAGGAGGGTGTTCCTATTTGTGTTCATATGATATTTCCTACCTCAAGAACACTTCAACATACAAAACTGTTCCTACTAAATGCAAATAGATATTACTCACTGAAGGCTTGGTAGACCATTGAGAAAATAATCACCTGATGCTAGGAATTGAATGATACTTTAAGCACATAAATTATAGTTGAAAGATGTAATGATTTTGAGTTTTATAATTGTTTCTGAAATGCATCAGTTGAATGATAAATCAATGCCTAATTCTAGGCCATGGAGTCAAATGCATAAAATGAATTCATCAGCAAATGAACTTCAACCAGTGGATTCAAAATGTTAATGCATTACACCAACATATCCACTCTTGTTGTCAATCAAATTCTCCTTATAGATCCAACCTGCACACTTGAAATCACAATTATCTACTCAAAGTATTTAACCATTTCTTTTAAATAGATCCATGAACAAATAAAATACTCCCAGGGAAATTGAGATGATAAACTCAAACATACTTTGTATTATTGAATTTAAATGATTTAAAATGTACAAAGATGGAGACAATTTGATGACATTTATGATTTTTTTGCACAAACTGGCTGATATATACTCATGAAATCAACAATTACAGCTTATGGACTCAATCTATGACTCAAACTTAGCATTTCTCTATCTACCCAGCCCCATGCAAAAAATCAGAACCCCCTACAATGAGAGAAGAAGAGAAGGTAAAGAGGAAAGGAAAACTCCAGAAGTTAATCCGTTGAAGACACCTGGGAGATCCATCCACCAATAATCTGCAAAAATAAAAGCCTCTCTCTCCTCTCTTCCTTTGCAACAAACTTTGCCTTTTTTTTTTCCTTTATTCTGATTCGTCAACAAAAAAAATTACCCTACTGTGGACAAAATTCACCATTTAACCCTGCTATGCAAAAATATTTTTTTCCCATGAAAGCTTCATATTTCTTCCCTTTCAAATGTTGTGGCTGCACTTTATTTCCTTATACATTTCACTTTAATTCCTAGCACAAAAGGCCTCTACTTATTCAATGAATATTTAATTCAAAATAAAAAGTTCACCCAAAGCCTTTTGTTTTGTTGCACATTTCATATTTTCATCCCTCAACAAAGAATATTTTCCTACTCTCCGTGAAAGCCTTTATCTCCATTTACTTTGCTATATAAAATTTTTCCTATGAACCTCTGATTTTACTTACAACAATACTTGAAAGTTTTACTTTAATATTGGAGGCCCCTTGAATTTTCACTGAGCATTAAAATATTTCCTGTGCCTCCACTTATCGGTAAAATACCTTTTAATCTCCCCTTTCAAAATATTATTTAAGCCATTCATTTGAAAAAATCAATCAAGCCAACCCCTTTTATTGATTTTTATTTCAGAAAAGCATCTGGCAACATTTAATTTTAAATGTTTTTCCTTTTATAATAATTCCCAAGCCATTTATTGGGCACATCAAAATGTTAATGTTTTTCCCTTAACATTTCATGAGGCACATTTTAAAAGTTTCCCTTCAATACCCCGCGCACCCCGCCCACCTTTTGTTGGCATCATCTTCATGTGCACGAGGTCAGTAGGGTGGGGTTGTGATTCATCCACGTCACTTCTTCGCACTGGGACCATGGATCTTGGTCTTTGCCCTAACCTCTTCCATTCGCTATACTCTACAACTTGAGTTCCTTCTCGGCCTATGGCAGTAGGTTTCCTTTCTAAAAAAATTAGATACATTTTTCTCTGTAAGCACAAACTCAACCTTGCGCAAGGTATACATAAAATGGTGCCCTCCTCCCTAGATAGGTCCTTTGCACTTTAATGGATGCCATTTCAGTTTAGACGATGGCGGCCCCCTTCAAATATGGTTCGAGCCTCTTTCTGCAAGTACATTGGTAGTCTCATCAACGAAAAATACCTCCAAATCTCTCAGCCAACACTTTGCACACAACCTACAAGCCCAATCAGGCCCTCTAGACTCATTCTGCACATCACAGTTCATAAGCATACTTAGCTGTGTCAGTTCCCCACAATGCAGGATGCAACCATATGCAACATCAAAATAACCCCTCTTCAAATGCACAATGGCTACCTCCATGATGTCAAAATAGAATTTCCTCAAAAAAATTTGATACATATTCACTCTAAGTCAACCACCATTCCTTCTTCATCTGGTGTGATGGAATGCACTTGCTTGTAAATCTTTGAGGCCTTTTCAACAAATCCATTTTGTGCATATCATGCAATGGAATTCCATTTCAAAATCTCTGCATCAACACTTTAAACTATAATTGACCCCTTTGCAGTAGAAATGCTTCCGTTCATAGCATCATACTGACCATTCCCTCTAAGGCGCGTTGGCAACAATCCACAATATGTGCATTTCCCTCGATTCTTTATGTATTTTGATATATGACTCTTAGCATTCAATTCGATGTATGCAACCCTTTGATTGTCTTTGTTGTCTTAATACCATCCTTTGGTTTGCAATCCCATGCCATGGTTGTTGATAGAATAGTATTGTCCTCAAACTCATCCAATTCAAACTGTAAAACATAAAATGAATCAAATTCCAACCATTTGCTGATTTGTCTTAGTTCAATATTGCCAAGTATTTATAGAGTATTCGATGTGCCCCAAATGATGTTTCTTTAGCATATTACAATCTTATTCTAGTTTTAAATCTAATTGGATCACATTGATCAAAGACAAAGACCTTTTCAGTATTATGGGGCTATTCAAACAACTCAGCAAAATCAAATAGTGTAAATGTAACACTATTCAATACTCAAATAAAGTATAAGTGACCCAAATCCACAAATGGACCAGCTTCCAAAATCCTTCCCGACTGCCATCTTCATTAGAAAAGCTGCCATGGGACATGTGCAAGCAACTTTGTCCACTGTTTCTATAGTATGGGAACCACCAAATGAGCATATCCACATATGCACATAAAGTCATTGTAATATAAAGGCACATCTGAAAAAGGTTTATCATGCAAATAAATATTGGATCCCACAATAAGGTGGAACTTAAGGCACTCACAACTCAACTATTAGCATTTATCTCCATATATGGATACAACATTGAATGCATGTTTAATTATTTCATTTTCATGTGCAGCTGCAAAAGGCCTTTCTTTTACTTGCTCAACCTCCATGCATTTTCCCTTTGAAAGAAATGAAAATCAAATGTAGAACTCCCTTTTTTTCCCTTTCATGATCCAACTAGTTAATACATTCCTCAAATTGTGTGATAGGTGTCGGGTTCCCTTGTGGTCCTGACCCAAAATAATAAATCATTTTGAAACAAGTTTCATCTTGAATTGGTTTGAGGCAACTTTTCGATACTTCAGGAGTGAAATAATGAATTGGGTTGCCACTAAAATCTACTTTCTAGCACATTTGAACAATGATCAAAATAGGCCAGGTTGGCTTTGGAATCGCCTCAGGAAATAGGTCAAACGACCTCTCAGAGCCATGAAAAATTGTAGGCATGTAGACATCTAACCCAAGAATGGGATGCAATAGACAGCTCAGAGAAACATATTATGAGGTGAAATTTATTCATTGACAAATTTGCTTACTCAAACTTTTCTGTAATTGTAGCTATTCAGAACAAATTAAAACTCACTAAATCACCTCGTGGAAAAAATATCAAATCAACCCCTGAGAGTGCCATTGGAAACATAAGCTCATTTAGGTACATTAAGTATGTGTGCAAGAAGGATTTGCTTGAATCATTATCCATCAAAAGATATTGAAGGTCAAAGTTGACCTCCCTGAAAGGCTCCAGAAAAAACAAGTGCAAAACTGAACAAATTGTGTTTGTTTTTGGCCTAGTAAAAATATAAAATCTTGTCATGAGGCTCTGCAACTTGACAGGGGAGTACATTTATGTGGGGAGAATGGAAAGAAATATTTTTTTTTTCTTGACAATAATCCAGTTGCAAAATGAAAGCTCGAATAGGGGGCTACTTTGCAAAACTAAAAGTTTGCAAACAACAGAAAAGTGCCAAAACCTTCTAACTTCGCCTTTCAAAATAGTGTCAAAACTTATCATGGGAAGCTAAAAAATGAAATACACATTCAAATATGTCACATGAGTGGGTCCACCAAGGGGTTTTGCATGAAAATCAACTGGCCTCGAAATATGACCCTCCAAAGTAGGTCATTTGGGCAAATTTTTTAGGTGCACTTCTAAAAGTGCAGAGGCAAAATTTTCAATATGGGCACCTCAAATTTTGCAAATTTGAAAGTGCCATCAGGAGGGAAATGATGAATGAACAACATGCAATGTTACAACTTACCAAACCCTTGCTATGAAATCTGCAAACTTGTGTGAAATGGCTAGCTTGGCTGTAGATCTTGAATCTAATGAATGCTTGATAGATATGGACTTGGATTGCTTGCTTGAATTAAAACCTTACATCACAAATATTAGGTCTAAAACACACATGATGCAACAATATCCTTGATATGATGCTTGAATCTTGATGATGATTCTAAATGCTTGAAAAATTGCTCTTGAATGCTCTTGTGAAATCAATTATGCTATGATGAATGCTCTCACAAAAGACTTGTTATGAAAATGAATGAATGAAACTTGCATTTATACTTATTCATGCTTAATATCTTGAAATTACACCACAACAAGCTGATATATGAAATCATTAATTAAAGGAGGCCAAATCTTGTAAGAATTTGAAATTGAATCCTGAAACAAGCTTAAGGGGGACTAAGACGCCCTAGGTGGCATCTTAGTCCCAAGTCTTGAAGACTTGGGGAATAGACTCCAAAGAGGGGCCCATTTAAGGTTCATTGAAAAGGGGGTCCTAAGACCTCAGGGGGACAAAGACACCCTAGGTGGCGACTTAGTCCTGACCCAAAGATCAAGGATGCTTAGCTAGAATCATTAAATTATCATTTATCCATTAATGTTTTTCAGGATTTTCCAGAAAAAGATATATTTTATTAGGCTTATAGATGCAAAATAGGACCAATTAAGACATAAATAAAGATAACTAAAGCAAGGTGGGCCCAAAAAAATGTGAAAATGCAAGGGTATGCATTTTCCTACACTACAATATCCGGTATAGTAGCAATCAAATACAATAGTCCACCAATCATAGATCTATTCTTGCTCTGAACAGCCTTAGGCGAATCATCATCTTTAGCCAATTTGCAACTAGTCATCATAGGAGTACATACCGATTTGAAACCATCCATCCCAAACTTCTTCAACATCTCTTTCACATACTTAGTCTATGAAATAAAAATTCCTTTCTTTGTTTGATTAATCTGTAGCCCAAGAAAGAAATTCATCTCTCCAAACATAGACATTTTAAATTATTTTTGCATCTCTTCTGCAAACATCTTGCGCATAATTTCATTTCCTATAAAAATAATTTCATCAACATATACAACTACAATAAATATTTTGTCATAATTTTTAGTCATAAAATATAGATTACTATTTGTTGTACCTTTGTTGAAACCTTGCTGAATCAAATACCTATCTAACCTCACATACCAAGCTCTAGGAGCTTGCTTCAATCCATACAAGGGTTTCTTCAATCTACACACCATATCTAGTTGATCTGACAACTTAAATCCTTTCAATTGTTCCATGTAGACCTCTTCTTCTAGCTCACCATTCAAAAATGTTGACTTGACATCCATCCAATTGGCCTTGAGGTCTTTATGAGTATTGTAGCTTCCATTCTTGCTACCAGAGCAAAAGTTTCTTGAAAATTTATGCCTTCTAGTTGTGAGTAACCTTTACACACAAGCCTTGCTTTGTTTCTAACCACTTCTCCATTCTCATTCAACTTATTTATGAATACCCACTTTGAACCAATGTTGTTTTTATCTATCAGTCTTGGGACCAATTTCCAATTTTGATTATTCTCAATATGCATAAGTTCTTCTTTCATGGCTTCCATCCAGTGTTCATATTTACATGCTTCACTTACAATCTTCGGTTCAATCTCAAAAAATAAACATAGATTTACTTTAGCAACAACTCTGCTTCTAGTCAATACTCCTTTACTCTTGTCTCCAATAATCCGACTTTCTGAATTATTCTTCTACACATATCTAGGTGTCTTATGTGACACCATCGGAGCTTCTTCTTCTCTTTCATTCTGTGCATTATACTTCTCTTGCTCATCATTTTCATGTTCTTCCATAATCTCTTCTATTCTTACACAATTAGGTTCATCAGATACATATCCATCAATGTCAATTGAATTCTTCATTGTTTCATCAACCTTGACATTTACACTCTCTACAATCTTTCTCAGTCTTTTATTGAAACATTTGTATGCTTTGATTTTAGTAGAATATCCAAGAAAAATGCCTTCATCACTTTTTACATCAAACTTTCCCAAGGTTTTTTCATCTCTTCTGATATAATATTTGCTTCTGAATACCTTGAAATACTTAACAGTAGGAATTCTTCCATGCCATAGCTCATAGGAGGTCTTTGTACTGTTTTCTCTTTCTTGAACTTGATTGAATACATAAATAGTAGTTTGAATAGCTTCTTTCAAGTAAACTTCTGGTAAAGTAGCCTCAATAATCATTGATCTAGTGGCCTCTTGAACTATTTTATTTTTTCTTTCAACAACTCCATTTTGCTAAGGAGTTCTCAAAGAAGATAACTATCTCTTTATTCCATGCACTTCACAAAACATATTAAACTCATGGGAGGTGAATTCTCCACCTCTATCAGACCTTAATCATTTTATCCTTAAATTT
This sequence comes from Sequoiadendron giganteum, assembly GCA_007115665.2. NCBI lineage: Eukaryota > Viridiplantae > Streptophyta > Pinopsida > Cupressales > Cupressaceae > Sequoiadendron > Sequoiadendron giganteum. The sequence goes on from CM021108.1 coordinate 100,270,825, forward strand.
ACTTCATTTTCAATCATAGATTTAAATGTCTTGAATATATCTAATGCATTTTGATTTCTCTCTAAGAAATGTAACCCATGTATATCTACAATAATCATCAATCAAAAGAATAAAGTACCTTTCTCCTTGTAGAATTCTCACTCTTGTAGGACCGTAGAGATTTGTATGAATTAAATCTATTAGTCTTGTAGTAGACTTTTCCTTTGATCTATAATGACTTCTTTCTTGCTTTCCAAACTGACAATTCCCACAAATAGCATTAATAGGCTTTGTAATCCTTGGTAAATCCCTCACAACTTGAACATCACTAATCCTTGCCAAGTTATAAAAAATCATACGACACATTCTCCAATGCCATAACCAACTATCATTAATCTGAGACATAAAGCGTCATCCATCAAAACCCTTAAGTTGATAGATATTTCCTTCATATTTCTTTCTTGCAACAATCAATGTTCTAGATCCTTTCCAAATTTCACATCTCTCATCCTTAAACACAAGATCATATCCCTTACTGAACATCTATCCAACACTCAAAATATTATGCCTTAAACCCTTAACATAGTAGACATCATTAGTACTATGCTTGCCATCAAAACTTATTGAACCTATCCCACAAATTTTAACACAAGTATCATCTCCAAATATAACCAAGCCTCCATATTTTTCAAGCTTAAAAAAATTACTTTTATCACGAGCCATGTGAAGTGAACAACCATTTTCAACTACCCAATAGTTATTTTCTTGTTTAGCATGTAGGGTAGAGATAACAACACCTTCATTTTTCTCCTTCTTCAAAAGGGCTTTCCTTCACCTATTTTTTAGAATTAGCAAAAGTAGGTTCATCCTTTATATCCAAGAACAAGCATCCATTGTCATTAGGATCTTCATAATTAGAATCCTCATCAGATATACTAGCATTCTTATTCACATAATATGATCTATTGATCTTCTTTCCTTTCTTTTCTTTCTCATATCTTTGTTTATTCCTCTTAGCTCTTTCCAAACACTTTGCAACATAATGACCTATTTCTCAGCAACTAAAGCATTTAAAGGGTAACTTACCTTCATACTTGTCGGAGCCTTTCCTCATCCTTCTTATAAAGTTAGTTTCTATTTCATTAAAAATTTCTTCATCCGGATCTTCAGCTTTTGTAGCCTTAAAATCAATTTTTGATTTGCATCCATTCCTTAGATTTGACTTCCTCATCTCATAAGATGTCATAAATCCCAACAAAAGATCATTAGTAAAAGTCTTATAATCTATACTCTGTTCAATAGAACACACCTTCTTGTTGTAAGAATTAGGGAGAGTTCTAAGAATATTCTTTACAATCCTAGTTTCATCTATAGTAGCACCAATTCTTTGCATTCCAGCCACTTTCTCATCTAATCTATGTACATAAGATTTAAAATTCTCATCTTTAGACATATGTAGAAGCTCAAAATGTGTCTCCAAATTCTACAATTTTACCTCTATGACTCTTTCATCACCTTCATGTGCCCTTTCCAAAGCATCCTAGAATTCCTTACCAGTCTTCAGATTCTAAACCTTAATAAACTCGAAATGTACCAGACTATTCTTCAAAATGTACTTCACCTTATTGTTTGCTTCATGTGCTTTGATCTCATCAGTCATACTCAGACCATTAGTAGGAGGACTATAAGGATTCTTGTAAGATTTATCCACATCATATCCACAATACTCTAGATATTCCTCCATCAATATTTTCCAGATAGCATAATTAGTTTCATCAAACCTCAAAAAATCATAAACCATTTTGACAGCCATTCCAAACTTTCCTCAAGCAGTTAAGCTCTTCACCATGGAACCAAGCTTTGATACCAATTGTTGAACAAGACAACTAAGAGGAGGGGTGAATCATTTGTCATAGATTTAAACCTTAATTCATTCATCAGAACTAATTCTTAACATTGCTTAAATGATTAAACATTTAAGTACTAGTGCAGAAATGAAAATCTATCACACAAACACAATAACGACAGATTTACGTAGAAAAACCAATAAGGGAAAAACCATAGTGAGGATTAACTCACACTATACAGAATATCAAAAATAATTACAAGAGGCTCACTACCTAAGAAACAAGGCTCACTGCAAAAACAAGGACTCACTATCCAGATCAGAACTCACTGTCCAATAGGGCTAACAACCTGGAGGGCTCACTACCACAAAGATACAAAGAAGATAGAAAAGATGCGTTACATAAAGAAGACAATCTCAATGCAACAGAGAAATCAACCATAATTTTCTCAACCACTTACAGACATGCATGAATGATAGAGTACACCTTCTGCTCACTACATCTGAAAACTCGACATTTAGGCTTGGCACTGACCTACCACACTCACATCACACACACTCACTGATTCACATCAATCTTGCATCTATCTGCTCTATTTGTTTTCACTTATCTCTCTTTGTACATCCTTTCACCACTAATTCATCCTGTATTTATACCATCTTCAACTTTGAAACATATCCAAAGTCAGCCATCCAAATTCAAATTCAAATTAGGTTGGTGCCAAAACATCCTAGGGTGGAATTAGAATGAGGATGACCCAAACACATGCTTCATCAACTCCGAAGGTAGTGTTCAACACAAGTTCAGCCAAACTAGTGTAAAACACATAGAACCATAAAGCATGAATCTTCTAGATACCGAAATTATCTTCAATACAATCAAAACAACTCAACTCTAGAACCGCGAGTCATAAGACTTTACCAAAGAGAAATTTGGACCAACAACATTTCTCCTAGACCTCAACAAAAAACACAAAAAACCATAGTTCACAATTGGTGAACATAACTCACATTGTACAATGAATCAATAGCAAAAATCTAGATATAGCATCTTCTAACAACCATGATCAACACATTTGAACCACACAAACATAGGAGCAAATCTCGAAGCAAAAGTCGAAGCAACCACTGAACACCTGCAATATTTCTTCAATATCCTTGATTTATACATCCAATAACCTGCAACCATGACACTAATGACAACAACAATTAGTTGACAAACAATTTTCCAGTTGACGTCAATGACAACAACTTCGTTCTTTCCATTCTTCTAACAATCTTTGCCTCACCCCTTATGATGTTGAGCCTTGCACTCAACAAGACTTGATCTCTGGTGGACTCATTTAGAAACATTCAACTTCACTAATAGATCAAGAACCCATTGACAATATATCTTATTTTGATCCGGAATCTCTAATAGAACATTTTTTTCTAGTATATGATCTCAATGTCTTTGAAAGGCTTATAATATGTACAAATTTTTATTTTTTTCAAAATAGAAAATGACACATGTACCTAATTAATTTTTGAGCATTATTTATTACTCCTACAATTAACAACCAACACTAACAACCTACAAATTTTATTATTTTCTAAAATCTTTAAAATTATAAAATTGTGTTACTATTAAGAAGTTAACCTCTCTTTCAGTTGAATTCTTTTTTAACTAATTAAAATTCTAATTCTAAAATCAACAATGTTGCCCCCTTGCAAGATAAACATTCCTGAAGTAAAATTTTAGATTTAAGCATAGAAAAGGAGCTCTATGCCTAAACAAGTTTGAATTAGAATTGTTTGCAGGGAAGATGTAATGTTTCAACCATTAGACCATAAGAACAAAAAACTATTCTTGAGGGTTTATTTTCAAATGTTTTATATTATTCTAGCTTGTCAACCAATTTGGGATCTTGTCTCCAAACCACCTCTGCATAGTTTTTGATAGCACTCAAAATAGTTTGTTTTTAGGAAAATAGTTGATTAAAAATATTTATTTCTTTATTATGTTTAGAGAACATGAGTTTTTGAGGTTTTTCTATGGAATTGTATATCTATAAGTGTTCCATTATCTATATTTTAGAACATTTATGTAACAATATTATGTTACTTGTTACTTATGATGGTTTTTTAATGTTTCGATTTATTCTTTTAAATAATAATCATTTTTTGTCTTGTTGTATAATATGGCGGATGGTTTATTATGTTAGTTTCTTTCAAGAGAATTTTTAAAGGATGTGTAAATATCTTGAACTTTGGTATCATAGTATGATAGAGTAAAGATGGATCCAATTATATCAGGGAGATAGAAACAAGAGAGTTAAAGAAGTTCAATTTTATAGTTGAGAAATAACTAAAAAAGTTTAGGTGGATTGATAATTAATTTTAGATTCATAATTAACATGTTTTTTAAAATTAGGCTTGGGGGCCTAGCTCAATTGGCAAAAGCATCCTATTATAGGCAAGAGGTTAGGTCTAGTCTCCCCCCATCCCCATGGTACCAAAGGGCATGTTGTGTCAACAACACTGGTCACATGAAAAATGTTCACCAAGTGCACTACAGTTTATAGGGGGGCTACCCAATTCCTGTAGTCTAAAATAAACATGTTTTTTAAAATCCATAAAACATATGTAAATGAAATCTTTTCATTTTAATTAGATATATTGTTCAAACATATGTATCTCAATTTTTAAATTCAAATATAATTTGATTTAATGAAAGATTATATTATTTATATTTTTTTATATGTAACATGCCACCAATATATAAATCATTGCATTTAAAAGAAATAAAAATTAAAATGAATCCAAAAAAGTTATGTAGTCACTAACATGTCTTGTTAAGAAGAACCCGATGAAATTGGGACCTTAGTGATAGGATAAAATATTTTCATTTTTTACTTTTGTTTGTCAAATAAGTAGGTTCTCACTTTCTTTTCTTTAAATAAAAATTAAATACATTTTTATACCATTCCATTTACTTGATGCATGGAAGGCTAAATTTTTTTGGCTCAAAGATTCCACCATCAAGATGAAGAGAAAAGGGAAAAGAGGGTCCCCTTGTCTAACTCCTTGGGAGATAGAGAAGACACCAGCCAGAGATCCATTTATTAGGGTTGAGAATTTGGCTAATTTCAAATAGTAAAGAATCCATTTACACCATTTTGTAGTAAAACCTAGCCTTGCCAGAACCTTTGACAAAAAAATCCCAATTCATTGTGTCATAAGCCATCATGTCTAATTTTATGATCATAGCTATAATTGTTTCTTAGTGAATTAAGTGCAAGATTCTATGACCTATTATTTCCCCTATAGCTATCCCTTTTCCTGAAACAAAACCACCTTGCTCCTCTGAGATTATGTCTAGAATGAGTTTGGCAAGCCTTAGGGTAATAGCTTTAGAAAAAAATTATAAATTATCTTACAAAAGGAGATAGGTCTAAAATTTGCAAATGTAGAGGGAGTTTTGACATTGGATATAAGAGAAATATGAATGGTGTTAAGCTTTTTTAACATCGTGTTGTTTCTATGAGATTCTTCTAGAGCCAACTAGATATCTCTTCCCATAAAATCCTAACATTTCTAATAGAATAGTGCAATGAAATTGTCCAACACAAGAGTTTTTTCTTTTATAATTTAAAAATGTTACTTACATGAGTTATAGTTGTGAGAATATTAATTTTTTTTTAAATAATTTGATTCTTTGGTAGATTAGCTCCAAAGTGATGCTATATTTATATACTAGACACTTCTAATTAAAAAAGTTGTGGCCTAGATCTAATTTAGTTAGAATTAACCTAACTAGAACATATGTTTGACCTTTCAATTTGAAATGTTCAAATTCATTTGTGTTAATATTTTGACTTGAAGTCTAACAAAAAATTAAACTTTCATCTCCCTCAATTTTATACATTGAATTCTCTAAACATTTATATGAGAGAAAATTTATACATATATATCTTGTCACATTGGGGAACTAGAGAGAAAAACAACACATATTCTTTGAGCAATTAAAAAGGTTATGAAACTTGTATTATTCTTCTCCAAGTTTGTATTATTTTATTTACCCTTCATGTATGCTTTAATCTAAGGTAGAAGTAGAATATTAATTTTGCACTTGCACTCTTAGTATACAATTTCTCTTCTACACTAAATACAACATAACTAATAACATCAAGGTTCCATTAAATGGTTGACTAAAAAATATATTATAATCGCATTGCTCAAACTATATATATGCTTATTTTTTCCATAAGTAATTTCTTGTACTATGTAGCTGATAGGGCTAAAATATTTATGATATTGACCATTTGATGGCAATTTTAGGGGTTGTTTCTAGTGAAAAATAGTTTTCAGATTGTGTAGCACACTAGTGTAGATTTATCATTATAGGCAATGTCCAAAGAGGTTATGCATATAGGGTGTCTTCAGTAACCCTTTGTGCATGTTGTATTTGCACATATAGATGACTAATAACATTAGAGCCATAGGTGATAATAGTTGGGATTCACCTAAAAAAATATTTTGTATGTTTCTATAATTAGAGATTATTTTACTTAACTATATAAATACTTTGTATTGTGAATTGGTGTAACATCCTCTACAAAATTCTTGGCATATTGACAAAAAACAAAACAAAAATTATATTTGTTTTATTGAATTACCACTTAATTATCATATTGATCACATATATTGTGATTAATTATAATATCCAATTGATTTCCATGTCCATTGAAAGATCATATCCAATTTTTAAAGTATACATTAAAAAATGACCTCTTAAAACTTTTATTTAATTACAACAAATCAAATATAAAAAATATAATAATCTATACATTTTTTCATACAAATAAAAATGTCACAAATATAATCTTCCAAACAATGTAGATATAATAAAAATAAAAATAACTTATAAACCTCTTATAATTAAAGTGAATGCACACCAAAAAGGAAAAACATTGGACATTTTGTTCTAGTGGTTTTTGCATGAGTCACGATATCAAAGCAAGGTAGACTATGTGTTGGTCAACACATTCAACAAGTTGGAAGCCCCTCAGGCAGTAAGCGCATTGTTTTGTAATGGTTGCACTACTTTAGCCATGGACAAGCATAGAAATGACCCAGCTAATAGTTGAAAAAAGCCTCCACCTAGTTATCAAAGCCCTAAATGTCATCATGAAACAAGTAGGTTCCCATGACCATGGACAACAATGGCATGTAGCTATCAAAAATATTTATTCTTCTAACAAATTGATTGGGATCTAAGAGTATTCTTGACATGACTACCCTTATGCCTACACATGACAATCCATCCACATATTTTGCAAGTTGATAAATACAAAACCCACACCCATAAGTATGGGTTTGAAATCTCATTCCCAAAATAATTCATATATTTTTCAATAATCTCAATATTAAAGATATCACATTTTCACAATCCATATCGATTATTGCTAAGATGACTTCTGGTTTTGATTGTGTAAGAGTTTTTTGCATCAACGTTTCGGATCACACTATGTGATCCATCATCAGGATAGTTGAGAGCTCAAGGAGAAAACCATAAGTCATCATTCATTTTTTCTCCTTGAGCTCTTAACTATCCTAATGATGGATCATAGAGTGTGATCCAAAACGTTGATGCAAAAAATTCTTACAAAATCAAAACCAAAAGTCATCTTAGCAATAATCTCAATATTGCCAATCTTCTTTGAGGGTAAAAGTACAAAGTTGTGTCGCACTTTTATAAAAGAAATGACCAACATTGATCTAACTTTTAAACTTCAATCACTAGAAAGTGGCATATATGTTTTGAATTTTTGAATGATGTAAATTAATAAAATATGTCTTTTTTAGTATATTTTATGTTTGTATTTTTTGGAAAATTTTAAAAAATTCTTTGAATATAATTTTTTATAAATTAACACTATAATTTAGTTGCTAAAAAATGACGTTACATGAAACATCAAGCTTTATATAGTAAATTTTTTTTTTTTTCCTTCAATTTTGTGTATATTTATAATTGAAAACTTTAAGGCATGGATTTTTTTTTTTGCAATTTTAATAAATATATATTTTTAAATAAATATTTAAAGATGTGTGAATTAAAACACGGTTGTTTCTAGTCAACGTTAGCTTTTATATTAAATATTTATCTAAAATAAAAAATAAATTATTTTATCTTAATCTTGATTCTTTTATCTAGGGCGTCATATTTATTTTTATTTATTTTAATGAGTTTTAGTATTTTTCTTGTTATGATAATCAACCTAATGTTTTTGTGTGATAACCTACTTTTAGTAAAAATTAAAAAAAATATATAAATAATAATTGAACTATTAAAATAAATATATATTTTAAAACTACACTTATGGAGCTACAAAAGGGTATTTTTACATTTTAAAAAAAATGTTATTTATATGAGTAGGAGTTGTTGAAACATTAAATTTTTCAAATAATTTCATTTTTTTAGTAAATTGGCCTCAAAGTGGTGCTATATATACATTTAGCTAACAATTTTAGTTGGAAAAGTTGTGGAAGTATTTAGCTTATCTAGAATGAATTTTACTAGATCATATGTTTGACCATAATTGATTTTTAATTAATTTACTTGTGCTAATAAGTTAGACGAAAGTGTGACACAACTTTGTACTTTTACCCTTGAGCCTCTCCTCTTTCCCTTCCCTAAGTTTGAAAGAGGTGAACCAACCTTTGGCTCATATTTTTGTATCCACATTTAAAGAGGAAGGTGTGTATTCCAAATCCTCATTAAAAACCACTCTACCATGTATATTCTCATCAAACCAAATGTGTAATGATTTTTCCAATCACTTCCAACTTAGGATTACTAATTTGCTCATTAATTATTAATCCAAGTCTACATGCAATCTTTCAATCTATACTCTCTTTATCTCCCCCCTGTCCTTCTCTTCATATCCCTCTCCTCTGTTTTCATTTCAGTCTCCATCTCCATATCCATCTCATCTTTGTCTCTATCTTCCTCTCTATCTCTATCTCCTAACCCCTTTGTCTCCCCCTCTCTCGCTCTTCCCCCATATCTCTCCCTCTTTCTACCCCTATCTATTCCCCTCTCTCTCTCCCTCTCTCCCTATTTCAAACATAACATGTACCTATTGGTAATAGAACCCGATTATCTTCCTAATTCAAAGGTTTTATTTCAATCATTTTTAAATCTCTATAAAAGGATGTGTAGTTGATTTGGATCTCACATATCCATTGAGACCTTTGTTACACAAACATCATTTGTTAAATGATCTATCAATTGATCTCATGTAATACACAAATGTATACAAAATAGACCAAAAATTTCCATAATTGACCTTCCATGCCTCTTTCAGCCTACCCATTGCACACCAAGGTGCGATTGCTAGTAATTAATGTCGAAGAGAAGTCTCTCGTAAACTCTGCGCACGTGCAACGTAAGTGTCACACATTGAAGTGGGGAGAGAATTATATATTTTTTTATTGTAAACCAGAAACGTTGCGCCATACGAACTTGAGCCTTTGCATACAATCAAATCATGTCTCCTATTTCGTTTTATCTTGCTCTAACCTTTGCCTTGGGAATTGGTATGATGATTGATTTCCCATATATCAGTGGATGTAGAGATGATGAAAGAAGTGTTCTGCTGGATTTCAAAGGGGGCTAAACGACTCCTATGGTCGATTAAGCTCATGGCGCGGATACAACTGTTGCGAGTGGCGGGGAATTGCCTGTGACTACCAAACAAGCCATGTCATTCAACTTGATCTCAAAAACCCTTATCACAAGGGAAATGATCATGGTTACCGAGTCGCGAGTTGAAGGGGCAGATTCATCCATCTCTATTTAATCTACAACATCTGCGTCACTTAGATTTGAGTTGGAATGACTTCGGGGGCATTGCTATACCTCCTCGGTTGGGAACACTCAAGAGGCCTACTTTTCTTAGCTTGGCTTATGCTGGATTTGACGGCGAGATCCCTCCAGAGTTGGGAAATTTGTCAGCCTTACAGCATCTTGATATGTCAAACTATTACACAGTCTACGGGTCAATCTATAATTCAGAGTTTATATCAGAGTATAACTTGAAATGGAGACTGAAAAGTTCAAGGTTTGATGAATGGGTAAGAGGTCTGAGGAAGCTGGAATACCTGGCGATCAAGAAAGTGAACCTTGAAAAGGCATCTCACAACTGGGGCGACTCCCTCCCCAGTCTCTCCAATCTTAGCCAGATTTACCTGTCTGGGTGTAGTCTTTCAGGAAGTATTCCTTCACTTCTAAACCTCACCCGTTTATCCCACCTCCATCTTCGATATAACTCATTCCCATTCCCAGTACCTGCTTGGTTCCAGAATGTCTCTTCCTTGGTTTCACTTGATCTCTTTTACTGTCATCTCAGTGGTTCCATCCCTTCGGGTTTCCTGGAGGACTCTTCAACTCTGAGCAATCTATGCCTGGGTGGAAATTATTTAAATGGAGTAATTCCTCCTTCCATTATGAACTATTCAAAACTTCAGATAGTATATCTGGATGACAATTTCTTAACAGGGGAGATACCCCCATTCGGATCTCCAGTGGGGCCATCGTCTAGTCTTTCAAAGATGGATCTTTCATTTAACAATTTGAAGGGCATAATACCACACTGTCTTGGTAGGCTTTCCTCCCTCCATTATCTGGATCTCCAGACAAACCAGTTAAATGGTGATATCCCGACCTCTTTGGGTCAGCTCTCTGTATTAAGTCACCTTCAATTAGATAATAATCAGTTGTCTGGAGCAATACTAAATTCATTTTCAGAGCTTGTTGGATTGGAAGTGCTGTCACTTTCTTCCAACAATTTAACAGGCGGTGTTTCTATTTCCATGTTCCAGAGTTTGACTCAACTTCGTGTACTCCAGTTATCTAGAAATCAGTTGAGCATTAAAATTCCTTCAAGTTGGGTTTCACCGTTTTCTCATCTGGAGCACCTAGGATTGAGTTCTTGTAATATTGAAGGCAATTTTCCAGCATTTTTCTCTAGTCAATATCCCCTTATAGATTTGGACCTGTCAGATAACAGAATTCGGGGAGATGTTCCTACTTGGTTGCGGGATCTTACCAATCTTTAGATACTTAATCTTTCAAATAACCAACTAGAAGGCTTTCTGCCCTCACTCAATTACATTGAGCTCGACCATGTGGACTTGCATAATAATAGCTTTTACGGCCCTATTTCAGCTCTTTCTTTTGAGGGAACGATACTGGATTTGTCACATAACAAGTTTAATGGCTCTATTCCTGCTAGAATTTTTCCATTTTACTATTTGTCCCTGTCAGCGAATAATCTTAGTGGAAGTATTTCGTATTCAATATGCAATACTTTAAATAATTTGGAGATTTTGGATTTGTCAGACAACAGACTAAGGGATGTGATTTCTGCGGATCTGGGGAGATGTTCGTCTCTTCAAATTTTGAGTTTGGCTAAAAATGATTTGCAAGGTGAGATGCCAGAGGAGGTGGGAAATCTGACTCAACTTCTGACATTAAACCTCAATGGAAACAATTTGAAAGGTGTTATTCCTCCATCTATTGCAAATTGTACAGAAATTCAAGTATTTGACATAGGAAATAACAGGTTTCATGGCAGCATCCCAGATTGGATTGGAAAGATGAGACAATTACAAGTTCTCAGCTTGGCAAATAATAAGCTTGAAGGTACTATTCCACCCCAGTTATTTGAGCTACAGAATCTTCATGTCTTAGATTTATCTCATAACAATATATCAGGAACTATCCCTAAAAGTTTAGAAATGCTACATGCTATGGTAAACCAATCACAGAGTTTTGAAACGCACCATATGGAGGTAACGCTTGGTGTTTGGGCAGCCAATACATACATATATTCATCAGTGTTATTTGTGGATCAAATAACGCTCTGGATTAAACGAACGGCACGTCCATATCCAAAAATCTGGAGATCTTTCAAAGTCATGGACCTGTCACATAACAAGCTCTGGGGTAGCATTCCTCAGAAAATGGGACTTCTCCGGGTTCTAGTGGCTCTCAATATTTCAAACAATAATATCAGTGGCTCAATTCCAGAATCCTTGGGACAGATGGTTTGACTGGAGTCTCTCGATCTTTCAGGAAACATGCTGTCAGGGAAGATTCCCCAAGAACTTGTAAGTCTCACGTCCCTTTCTGTTTTGAATCTTTCAAACAACATCCTTTCTGGGTTAATACCGCAGGGGAATCAGTTTTCAACCTTTGAAGCTTCTTCATTTCTAGGGAACCCCAAACTCAGGGGCTTTCCCCTTGAAAACAAAACACAGAGCTCTGGTTTTGGTGAAAGGGGCAGCCAAGTAGAATCCAACAGTACTGTAGTTGGAGGTACAGACAAAATGGAACGGTGGTGGGCAGTGTCAGCGGGTTTATGTTATGGGGTGGGGTTTGCTACTATGATTGCAGTGTTGTGCTTTCACATAGAATGGAGGTACAAATGCTTTGCTTGGCTGGATGGTGTTGTGGCTTATCTTTGTGAGCGCTGAAAACCTTTACATGCCTGCCGCTACCTATGATACGGTGATATGCTTTGCTTGGCTGAAATCTTTGTTGCTTATCTATGTGAGCGGTGAATCACGTGGCCTCTCTGCTACCTATGATGTGATAGCAATAATGCCCATTGCAGCCCTGCAGCCCTTCTTGACTTTATGGCAGCTTTTTGTGATTTTGCTGTTTCTTATAAATATTATAGTTGTATGTATTTATTAGTGTAGTTGAGATATTTTTGAATATGGTTGTGAGTCATTATGTAATATTTATTTTGAATTTCTATATAATAGATGTCTTGTGTCTCATTTAGGTACTTTGGGGTTTTTGCATATTTGTTTGTTTTGTGATGAGTAGATCATTGTTTTTGTTTATTTGCCTTCATTTGGTATCAAATCACTGTAAGAGATTGCAGTCCCTCATAGCTATTTGTTCAGTTAAGAGGAAATTGTTGTATTTGTTTTGTGTTTCCTGCAGGTTGAAAGAAGGCCCGTGGAAAAAGGCATGTAGGCTCAGAAAATCAGCACCTCTATGTAAAAAGGCATGAATCAGTCGCCGATTTTTGCTGCAAAGAGGCCGCTGTTTCAAAGTTAAAAAAAAAGAAAGATCATTGTATGAAATTTATATTGCCTATGTGAAGAGGCGTACACTGCATATAAGATAGTGATTAAGTTGCCCCATGCAGTGCACAGGAGGGAGCTGCGTATGAAAGTTTCTTATCTTTGAATTTCCAGCTTTTATTTATATGTGGAAGTTTTCATATTTTTTTAAAACCATAAAGCTTGCCCTCCTTTCTTATGATCTATATTAAGAATAATTTAAAAGCCTTAATCTTTATAAGGCCACGTGAAAGTAGTTTCTTAAAGAAAATTTAGAGTATGATTTGAATTTCAATATTTTATTTTTTAAAATCTTTCTCATTTAGTTATATGAGAAAGTGGTATATTAAAAAATAAGATTTTTCTTAGAAGGTTATCAAGAAAAATGTTGTTTTTTGTAAAGTCAATATTGTGTCATTAAGTGCATTATCGGTTGCAACCGACACTCAATTTCGAAAAAACAATATAATATAAAAATCTGTTTGGCGTGGGTCCTATTTGAAAGGACAGGGAGAGTATCCATTTGCAGAGATCTCTCTAGGTTTTTTGTGTTGAGTTTTTGAGTTATTGTGCACATTACTCTTATGGCAAATATGGCAGGAAATGTTATGTCTAACATATTAATTCCCGTATTTGAAGGAGACAACTTTACATATTGGTGTACTAGGATGCAAACCCTACTTAAATCCAAAGATTTGTGGGAAATTGTACAAGTAGGGTATGTAGAACTAGATACAACTGCATTTAATGCATTAAATGATCAATAGAAAAGGGAGTATAAAACTAATATCTAGAAAGACAATGAGGCCCTATTTCTCATTCAAGGTGCAATTAATCAAACAATTTTTCCTAGGATAAATGGTGCTAGTCATTCTCAACAAGCATGGCAAATACTGAATAATGCATATCAAGGTGCACAAACTTCAAAATTACAGGCAATGAGGAAAACTTTTGAAAATGTAAAGATGACTACTAGTGAATCTGTGAATGAATTTCTAACAAAGGTGGAAGGTCTAGTGAGTCAAATGAAAGTTTTAGGGGAAGATGTAGATGACAAGCATGTCATTGAGAAAATTTTAAGGAGTTTAATTTCTAAATTTGATGGTGTGGTTTCTACAATTGAGATTTCCAAAGATCTCACAACTATGCACATAGATGAACTAAGTGGAATATTGTTAACTATTGAAGAAAGGATGAAAAGTAATGAAAAAGGTCTAGAACAAGCATTTTCCTCTAAAGCAAGCTTAAGATGAAAAAGAAACAAATTTTTTAGGAATAAAAATAAAAATGAATACAAAGGTGAATCTAGCAATTTTAGAGGAAGAGGTAATAGTTTCAGAGGAAGAAGTAGCAACTTCAGAGGTACTGGAAGAGGAAGAGGTAGAAACAATGGGGGAGACTATGATAAAAAGAATGTCCAATGCTTTCATTGCAATAAGTTTGGACACTATGCATCAGAATGTTGGATTAAACAAGGTGAAACAGGGAAAGGAAATGCTCATAGTAGTGTTGAAAATAAACAAAATTTGTTTATTTTTTGTTTTAATGCAAATGCTAGTGAAAATAATGTATGGTATATTGATTTTGGATGTTCTTCACATATGACATCTAACGAGCATTTATTTGTCAATTTGGATGAAAAACATCAAAGTACAGTAGTACTAGGAGATAATCAATCTCATGGAAGCAAAGGTAAAGGTACAATTGCAGTTACAATAGAATATGGTGAAGTTAAACATATCAATGCAACACTATTGGTTCCAGCCCTCAAAAAGAATTTGTTGTCTATTAGACAAATGCTAGAAAAAAATTATCAAATGACTTTTGATAAGAATGAGTGCATAATAAGAGACAAGTTAAAAAGGAATGCAGTTATTGCAAGAGCAAGGATGACAGGTGATGGGATGTTTCCTCTTCATTTCACTCATGGAAGCCAAGCATTGAGGTCTAGTGAAATGAATGAAAGTAAAATTTGGCACCAAAGATATGGTCACCTCAGTTTTAGTGGGTTAATTACTCAAAAGATTTAAAATGGTTGAAGGTCTACCTTTCATTGAAAATACAAAAGAAATGTGTGAAGAATGTATTGTTGGCAAACAACACAGAGTTAGCTTTCCAATTGGTAAATCTAGTAGAGCTAAACATCATCTTGAGATAATCCATACGGATTTGTGTAGTCCTATGGAAACACCTTCTTTGAATGAATCAAAGTATTTTCTAACCTTCATTGATGATTACTCAAGGAAAACTTGGGTATATTGTTTGGTTTCAAAATCAGAAGTGTTTGACAAATTTGTAGAATTCAAGAGGTTGGTTGAAAAACAAAGTGGTAAGTACATCAAAGTGATAAGATTAGACAATGGAAGTGAGTACAAATCAAATCAGTTTCTAGATTTTTGCAAAAATCATGGAATTAAGAGAGAGTTCACTACTTCCTACACTCCACAACAAAATGGAGTTGTTGAAAGGAAGAATAGGACAATTGTTGAAATGGCAAGGAGCATGATGAAAGAGAAGAACTTAGATAAAAGTTATTGGGCAGAAGCAGTATGCACAATAGTGTATCTTCTAAATAGAAGTCCTATAAAAGCAGTCAAAGGAATGACTCCTGAACAAGCATGGTCTGGGATAAAGCCAAGTGTTAATCACTTGAGAGTATTTGGCTGTGTTGCTTATGCACACATACCAAAAGAAAAAAGGTCTAAGTTAGATGATAAAGGCCTAAAATGTATTTTTATTGGGTATGGATCAAAAAATAAAGCATATAGATTGTATGACCCAATAGGAAAGAAGCTTGTTATAAGTAGAGATGTAGTATTTAATGAAGCAACATAATATATCAAGGATAATGAAACAAAGGGAAAAGAGATAATGATTGATGAGGTTGAAGGAGAAGAAGATGAAAATGAACTTGAGTCTTCTAGTACAGGAGCAAGAAAGTATCAAAAATATCAAAGGACATAAAAGAATCATCCATCAACTCTTATATTGGATTCCAATTTTGAGAAAATGACAACAAGATCACAAGCAAAAGTGAATTATGCTTTGATGACTCAAATCATGGAAAGTAATGAACCACAAACATTTGAACAAGCTCAAGAAAAAGAAGAGTGGGTTGAAGCAATGCATAGTGAGATAGAAACAATTGAAAGGAATGACACATGGGATTTGGTTCAACTACCTCCTGGTAAGGAAATTGTTGGTACAAGATGGGTGTATAAAACTAAGTATAAATTTGATGGAAGCATTGATAAGCATAAGGCTAGATTGGTAGCCAAAGGATACACTCAACAGGAAGGTATTGATTACACTGAAACATTTGCACCTGTAGCACGAATGGATACTATCAGATTGGTTTTGGCTTTGGCAGCTCAGCAAAGTTGGATAGTTTATCAAATGGATGTAAAGAGTGCTTTTTTGAATGGATATATTGATGAGGAAGTGTATGTTTCTCAACCTAGAGGTTTTGAAATACCCTCTAAAGAGCATTATGTTTACAGATTAAAGAAGGCCTTGTATGGTCTTAAGCAAGCACCAAGAGCATGGTATTCAAGGATAGACTCATACCTACAACAAAAGGTTTCTTAAGAAGTCAATCAGATCCGAATCTTTATATTAGGATCTCGGCTAAGGATATTTTTTTCTTAGTTCTCTATGTTGATGATCTTATCTACACTGGGAACAATCCAACTTTATTTGCAGAGTTTAGAGCAGCTATGGTTGTTGAATTTGAGATGACAGATTTGGGACAGATGCACTATTTTCTTGGTATAGAAGTATGGCAAAACAATGATGAAATATTTGTCTCAGAAAAAATATGCTTCAGACATCCTACAGAAATTTCAGATGAATAGTTGCAAACCAGTTGCAACCCATTGAAGTTGGACTTAAGTTGTCTAACTTGGATGTGTCAGATTCAGTGGACCCCACTATATACAGACAGTTGATTGGTAGTTTGATCTACTTAACTACTACTCGACCAGATATCACATATGCAGTGAGCTTGGTATCTAGGTTCATGTCAGAACCTAAGCAAACACATTGGAATGCAGCTAAGAGGATTCTTAGATATGTCAAGGGACATTAGTTATGGTCTTAAATTTCAGCATTCAGAGGATAGCAAGTTGGTTGGCTATACAGATTCAGATTGGGCAGGTTCCATAGATGATCGAAAGTCTACTTCAGGTTATACTTTTAGTCTTGGTTCTGCAGTATTCTCTTGGAAGTCCAAGAAACAACCTACCGTATCACTTTCTACAGCAGAGGCAGAGTATAAAGCTGCAACATTTGCAGCATGCCAAGCAGTGTGGTTGAGACGACTATTGGAGGATTTGCACCAGATACAGAATGGACCTACTTTGTTGTATTGTGACAACAAGAGTGCTATACAAATGACTAAGAATCCAGTGTTTCATAGTAGGACCAAACATATTGAGATTCAACATCACTTCATCAGAGAGTTGGTTCAACAGGGATTGATCGAGATTATGTATTGTAGTACAGAGGATCAGATAGCAGATATCTTCATGAAGCCCCTAGCTCGTGAAAGGTTCCAGCAGCTTAGAGATCTACTTCATGTTCTTCCCAATGGTCATTATGGGGGAGAATGACAACAATAATGCCCATTGCAGCCCTTCTTGACTTTACTGGCAATCTTTTGTGAATTTGCTGCCTCTTATTAAAATTATGGTTGTATGTATTTATTAGTGTAGTTGGGATATTTCTGAATATGGTTGTGTGCCATTATTTAATCTCTATTTTGAATCTCTATATAATAGATGCCCTACCTCTCATCTTATTAAGGCAATTTCGGGCTTTTGCATATTTGTTTGTTTTGTGATCAGCAGATCATTGTTCTTGTTTATTTGCCTTCACTCTCATCTTGATGATGGATCACGGAGTGTGATCCAAAAGTTGATGCAAAAATTCTCACACAATCAAAACCATCAATCATTGCAAAGAACTTTACTTGCGGTCAGACTCCAATTCACTGTAGCATGGTTTTCAAGATAAAACTGCAGTTTCTCGTGAAAAAATTAGCACAAGTCATTCTCCCTTAACCACTTTAATTCATCGTTCTTTGGATGCAGATCCAATTATGATCATGAAAATATCTCGTCAATTGCAGGAAAGCTAGCAACGTACAAGAATGTGCACTGTACGAGAATGAACAAATAGGCGCCACACTAAGCAAGCCAATCTGAATTAATGGACATAATTTAGAAGGAAAACTAAACTTGCCATTTAATAGATAAATCCAAAACCCAAACCCTTAATATTTTATATAATTGTTTGCCAAGTCAAATACAATACTTACAGTTCTTGTGAATTAAGAGAATTTTACAGAGCTGCATTTTTACTGAATTGGAAGTCTAAATTTCCTTTCATTATGGGAGTTTTGTAAGTAATGTATCGGGAGAGTGATAAAATTGGGTCAAAAGAAGAATGCGGTGTCGCAGGGACTGTGGTGGAGAAGGATATTTCAATTTTTCACTACGTGAGACATTCCATTCCGATGGAAATAATTTCTTGATAGCAGACACTATAGAAGGACCTGAATTGTTGTAGGGGACTTTTTAGTCAACTAGTGAAGGTTCATTGAAATTTCTATTATAGTATCGTACCATCGCGAAATGGATTATCAACCAGCGATACCATCCTTTTCGTTGTAGACAAGGAAATGACCAATTCAAGGTTTATGAGATCATCACATCAGCCATATTCATGAACATTGTTGGTGATTTTTTTTGGGTCATCTCTTTTCCATGGAAGCTCCAACTAGCGATACTTATGATAGTCGTGTTTGACCCACCTGTTTTAGGCCTATTGTGAAAATTCCTATTGCAGTCACTGATTATTAATCTCCTATCTCATTAAGATTATTTAACTGCTGAAAATAAATTTGCAGCTGAATATCGAAAAATAACACAACTGCAACTTCACTAAAATACGAAAAGAAATAAGCAACACAAGGACACAATATTTTTGGACAATCGTCCCTGGAAAAACCCCTAAGGGAAAACCAGTTCTACAGATGGAAAATATATTAATCTTCAGCAATATAAGAGTTACAAAAGAATTCCTTGCCTCTTACTGGCAGAACTCCGACAAACTCCTAATATCTCCTCCTGATATCCTCCACTGCTATACCAATGCTATCTCTACGCCTCTTGCTAACACTGCAAGACTGTTTGCTATCACTGCAAATTCTGCTCAAAACTTATGCGACTCCAACTGACCCATGACCCCTTTATATACTACTCTCATTGGTTTTCCAACGGCCGAGATTAATTCAAACCAACAGCTGAGATTAAAACAAATCAACAACCAATTAACTAATTTTGGCTATGAGGTGTCACCTAAAAAAAGCCACTATTAAATAACAATTGTTTTTATCCTAACAATACTTGTTTGAAAAAAACAACCATTTTCTAATTCTAGGTCAGGACGAACAGCTGTCCAAAACTACCCATAACTAATGTCGTTATTTCTGGGTAAGGACGAACAGCTGTCCAAGCTACCCATAATTAACACTCCCTCTTAGCGAGGAAGACACCCATCTTATCTCTGAAGAAGATGAATTTTTCCTTCCCCAATGCCTTAGTCAGAATGTCTGCTACCTATTCCTCTATAGGTATGTATTGTAGCTGAACAATACCCCTCTGTACACAATCTCTGATGAAGTGATACCTGATATCTATATGTTTAGACCTATCATGAAACACCGGATTCTCAGACAACTTGATGCAACTCTGATTATGCAATGTATCACAGTAGTCTCAACCTTCTAACCAAACAAGGCCACTAGCAACTTTCGAAGCCATATAGCTTCACATGTTGCCATGCTAGCTACTATGTATTCTACTTCTGATGAACTCAAGGCCACAGATTTTTGCTTCCTGTTGAACCAAGAAACAACTCCTGATCCAAAGCTGAAACAACATCCTGAAGTACTCCTTTTGTCTGTTGCACTGCCTGCCCAATCTGCGTCAATATAGCCTATCAACTCGATACCTTCACCTTGAACATATTTGATCCCATACTCAACTGTACCATGAAGATAGCTCAGCACATGCTTAGCCACCGTCCAATGCACTCTCTTTGGCTCCACCATGAACTGACTAAGAGAGTTTATTGCAAAGGCTATATCTGGCCTGGTGTTGACCAAATACATGAGCGAACCAATCAGATACCTGTATAAGGTGGGATCAACATCCTTTTCCTTGGATGCATCTACCTTCCTCCAATTAGTGATCATGGGTGTAGACATGGCTTTGCAATATTCCATCTCGAATCTCTTCAAGATTTCAATGCAATATTTCCCTTGACTAAGGAAAATCTCTCCATCAGTCTGCCACACCTCCATGCCTAGAAAGTAGTGCATAAGTCCCAAATCCTTCATCTCGAACTCTTCTGCAAGGTCCCTCTTGCAATCCTCTATGAACCCTAGCGCACTTGTAAAAAACAAGTCATCCACATATAGAACAAGAATGAGAACCTCACCCCCAACCACCAAGTAGTAGAGGTTCGCATCAGCCTCACTCTTCACAAAGCCCATTTCCTACAAGTATGTATCAATGCAGTCATACCATGCTCTAGGAGCCTGCTTGAGTCCATATAAGGCTTTCTTTAATCTACACACGTGAGTCTCTTTGCTATGTGCTACAAAGCCTTTTGGTTGTTCTATGTATACCTCCTCCTTCAATTCTCCATTAAAGAATGTTGTCTTGACATCCATTTGATGGATCTGCCATCCCATCTGCGCTGCAAATGAGATTATAGCTCGTACAGAAGTATACCTGGCCACAGGATCAAATGTCTCCTCATAGTCTATTCCCTCCTTCTGAGAGAACCCCTTGGCCACAAACCTCGCCTTATATTTCTTGATGCTACCATTTGCACCGTGCTTTATCTTGAAGATCCAGCACGATCCAACTACTGCTCTATCGGTTGGTCTAGGCACTACCTCCCATACATCATTCTGCATTATTGAGTTATATTCCTCAACCATAGCATCTCGCCATACCTGATGCTTTGCAGCTTCCTGATAGTTGGAAGGTTCACTATCTACCAACTGGCTGACTAATGCCACATAGTCATTGAACTTGGCTGGTTGTCTCCTTTGTCTTGTACTCTTCCTAGGAGCTCCCACAGACTCTTGAGTATCCCTTTGTGTGTCTTGAACCTCATGGTTCCTGTTGCCAACTGTAGAGGATGAAATATCAACCTCTATATCATCTAGATGCATATCCTACTGCACTAGTTGCTCCATACACTGTGAATCTTCATCACCTGAGTCTATGCTTGTACTAGTAATTGTACTTGAGCTTTGTTGTCCTTGACTTGGACTTGGAGCTTTCATTGGCTGCTCACTCCGATCATCTGCTGGAAAATCTCTGGACCTTCTAAACGCCTTGTCTTCCATGAACTTGACATCACGTCTGACAATAATTCTTCTGGTCCCTGGAATGAACATCCTATATGCCTTTGAAGTTTCACTATACCCAACAAAGTACCCCTTCTCTGCAGTTTGATCTAACTTGGTATGTGTGTCTCCAAGAATAAGGAAATATGCCAAACTCCCAAATATCTTGAAGTGACCAACATCTGGCTTCTTCCTTGTGAAAGCCTCCTCTGGTGTCATTTTCCCTAGTACCTTGTGTGGAACCCTATTCTGAATGTAGACTGTTGTACTACACGTTTCTGCCCATAAGTAGCGGGGCATGTCCTAGTCATGTAGCATAGCCCTTGCTGCCTCTAATATAGAATGGTTCTTCCTCTCAGCAACTCCATTCTAATGTGGATTGTAAGGAATGGTCCACTCTCTCTTGATTCCTTCTCTGGTACAGAAATCCTAGAAGTCATTTCCTTTGTACTCGCCTCCATTTTCTGACTAAAGAACCTTTATCTTCCTTCCTGTCGAGTTCTCCACAAGAGCCTTGAACTCTTGGAAGTGACTGAAAACCTCATCCTTGGTCTTCAAGAAGTATATCCAGGTCTTCCTGGAGAAATCATCAATAAAGGTAACATAATATTCATATCCTCTGAGAGACTTTGTCGACATTGGTCCACATACATCTGAATGTACTAGATCAAGACACCCGTAGATCTGGTGTCACTCCTTGGAAAAGATGCTTTCACAAACTTTCCCAGCACACATCCCTTACATACATCATCATGCTCTGTGCTCACCTCTGGAACACCTGTCATTGTCTCACGAAGCAATCTAAGTGCTCCATGATGAATATGGCCCATCCTCCTATGCCATAGCTCTCCAAGATCTCTAGGGTTACTGCTGCTCATGAGTGCCTTAGGAGTATCAACCTTCAACCTATAAAGGCAACCACTCCTAACTCCAATAGATACGAGTGATTTCCAATCTTTATGGTTAATCAAAACATGCATCCCTCTAAAGAGAACATTATACCCTTTATCCTGAAGGACAGATACAGAAACCAAATTCATACCTAAGCCTAGCACATGCAATGCATCATGAAGAGGAATTACCTTTCCATTCTCCCTCTGAAACTGAACAGTCCCTTTCCCAACTGAGTTGAGCTTGGACAAGTTTCCCATAGAAATCTGGATACTGGTGTTCTCCTCCTTGTAGCTAGAGAAGTATTCTCTAACTCCTGTCATATGAAATGACACTCCACTGTCTATATACTAGACACTCTATGAGGTTGAGCTAATCATACAAGCTATGAGTGCAAACTCATCCTCCAATCTACTAGAGAGCTCCTTTGCACTTGCTGAAGCCGCCACCTGGTTCTTGCCCTTGTTATCTTTCTTTCTTTGTGGGCAATCACTGACATAGTGGCCAAACTCGTGACAACCAAAGCACTTGACCTTAGATAGGTCCTTCTTCTTCTTTTCACTTTGTGAATTTTCTCCTCTTCTAAATCCCTTCTTTGCTTTCCCTTTTCCCGCTAGGGCAACATTTTCTTGTTCTGCCTCACTTTTCTGACTCTTGTTGTTGGCTCCATTGACAAGACTTAGTCTAAGCTCCTCTGAGTGAAATCACTCCACAGTTGATCCAAACTCGATAGGGTGTCTCGTCCATTAATAACTTGAACAAAGACATCCCACTGCTTAGTAAACCCATTTAAGGCTACCCTTACTAGCTCATCATCTTCTAGCTTATCTCCAACAACTGCTAACTCATCCTTGACAAGTCTAAGTCTGGTGAGGTAACTTGTAACGTCTTCTCCCTTGTTCATTCGGGTATTCCTCAACTTTTCTCTGAGAATCAGCTTCCTATTAGTGGTAGCATTCTAGTACAATTTCAGAATGGCATCCCACATCTTATTCGCTATATCCAACTCAACGATATGTGGAACAATATGATCCTTGACACCATCAAGGATTATCTTCCTCGCCTTGGCATCCTCTTTCTTGTATGTTGCAAGTTGTGTTGCGTCTGTAGGTACAGCTACAACATGTAGGATTTGAGAAATACAAATCCACAAAACCCGATCAATACCTGCATGCAAAAGACTTGTCACAGAGAAAGAGAGAGATCAAGACAAGGGTTTGGCTCTCACAATGTGCAAGATGTATTCCAGAAAAAATGAATAGAGCATTAAAGAAAAACAAGAGATCGATCCTTATAAAAGGAGATCAAAACCTAAAAGGAAAACCTAACCTTAAAGGTGAGTGCATTTAATAATTAATATTAATTATTAAATGACTACTATGTGTGCAAGGCGAAATCTTAAGATTAGAGTAAAGTTAGTTAATTACTTTACTCTAACACCCCCCCTTAAGATAAGTAAGAGTGCGGATACAAACATGTGCAGAAAAGCAAAAGATAACTACAATGCATGAAAATAAACATGGGTCCCGACAACTAGGCCTGATCAGGTACCCATTTACAAAAGCAATGCAAACTAAATGAAATGGGGTAAAAGAGAAAACCTAGTGGGAACAAAACTCCTCCCCAAAATAGAATGCAAGGAAGGAATTCAATGCACTAATGAAAGAAGGATAGGAGGTGGATAACATGACACCCCCCATAGACAACTTCTATCATATAAGTACATGTACAATGGTCTCCATAGGAGAGATAGAAAGAGAGAAGAAGGCCCCTCCACAATGAAGAAACTCCTGTCACAATGGTAGATGTCTGATGTAGAATCCAAAAAGAGATCCTGAAGCGGCAAGTGATATTCCTCCCCTTGGGAAGAAATGGATCCAAAGGACAATGTTGAAGAAACCCTGTGAAGAATGATGAACCAATCTGTCTCAAGATGTGTGCCATGATAGGATACTGAAGAGTCTCACTGTCTGAACTGAAATAAATAATGTCAAATCCAAACTGAAGTGGAGAATACTGAAATGCAACCTCTGAAGGCGCGGATAATAGTGGGCGAACAGTGATAACCTGACTATCAAGGTAGAGGAGATGAATGTCCTCAAAATAATCCTCCAAATCTGTAATATAGGACTCCACAAACAAGAAAGATATGTCTGCAACATAAGAGTCCAAAGTAGCTATATCTGGAAGATGTATGATTCCCTGCTGCACTAATAATGGTGGGCATACAGTAATAACTTGACTGTCAAGGTAGAGGAGATGAATGTCCTCAAAATAATCCTCCAAATATGCAATATAGGACTCAACAAACAAGAAGGATACGTCTGCAAGATAAGAGTCCAAAGTAGCTATGTTTGGAAGGTGAATGATGCCCTACTGCACTGAATCAAAATCAATAGGAGATGTTGATGAAATCTCAGTCTGAAGAGTAGGAACTATGAGACAAGCCTCTGATCCATCGGAATATGTAAGGGTGTCTAAATACGCAAGCTCCTCTAAAGTATCATGATCAAAGGGTGTATTCTCTCTCCAAGCAATGGGTAAGAGACAATCTGAAGCAGGATCCTCTGGGAATGGAGAGAGATTAGGGTCTCCATAGATCTCCCAAAGACGTGTCCAAAGTGGGTGAGGATAATCAATGTCCGATATAGCCAACATAGTGTCATGATCAACACTGCACAATATAATTCCTACTATGTGATTTCTAATGATATCCCATGCTAATTTTCCCTTTAAAGCTATTGGTTCAGGTATGAGATCATACAAATAAGGCAAAAGATTAAGCTACCTACAATGTGTAAGTATACCCTTTTCCCATGACTCATAATTACCCCATTCTAGAAGAACAACTAAAGGGTGAGTAGAGAAACCCATGATAAATCTTCAAATGAAAAATTCAAAGACTAATGATCTCAGCAATGATAAAGCATATCAACATAACCCATCCAACACAAAAAAACCCCATGTAGGAGCCAAGATGACCAAGTAATTGAGCAAAGTGTAAAAACACACAAAGCTGAATAAAAAATACCTAGTAAATATTCTAGTAAAATAGATTGTAAATCTATAAAGATCACTATAATACCTTTCCAATGCCTATTCGTTTGCGCAAAACAGAGTTCGGACGCAAAAGATACGCCCCTTGGAGTGAAAAAACTAAGTACTGACTTTGACTGGCAAAAAAGACTGCAAAACTACAAAATCAGGAAAAATTACTAGTACCACTGGAATGGCACCGAAACCCGACTTTCGGTGATATCTCGTTTTCAAAAATATGAGAAAAATGCCCATTCTTGCAGATTTAAGCATGTTGCTTAAAGGGAAAAAAAATTCCACAGCCCTCAAGGGCTAAAAAACTCGACCCCTGGCCATATGGACGACCAGGGGGCTGGCAGCTAGAGCTAAGGCCGAAGCTTGTGGGCCTGCATGTGACCCTGGTGAAGCCCGCGGGGGCTATACAGTCCACCGGTGGCTCCGCCTGGCCCAATGGCGCTCGGGTGGCCACCCGGTGGCCGTCGGGTGGCGAATCGGCAGCGCCCGGGTTATAAACTAGTGGCACATATTTTGTTTTAAAAAACCTTTAAAAATCAATTAAAAATTGATTTTTTTATATTTTCTGCCTCGAAGATCGTGTCGTGAGGCCGTACGGCCCTGGAGTAAAAAAAATTTGCTTCTCCTTACAACTTTGTCCAAACCAGACAAACTTTATATAAAAATAGGGGTTTTTGGGCCTTCTAGACTCAATCGTGATGTCGTTTTTTACCCACAGTGCACCAAAAATAAACTCCCCCCCAAATCCACAAAAAATAGAAAACAAACACAGATCTGATGCAACCAAAACCTAGATCTCTAATTCTTTCAAAAACTGAACAAGCTGCAGCAGATCCTGCTTTGATACCATGTAGGATTTGAGAAATACAAATCCACAGAACCCGATCAATACCTACATGCAAAAGACTTGTCACAGAGAAAGAGAGAGATCAAGACAAGGGTTTGGCTCTCACAATGTGCAAGATGTATTCCAGAAAAAAATGAATAGAGCATTAAAGAAATACAAGAGATCGATCCTTATAAAAGGAGATCAAAACCTAAAAGGAAAACCTAACCCTAAAGGTGAGTGCATTTAATAATTAATATTAATTATTAAATGACTAATATGTGTGCAAGGCGAAATCTTAAGAGGAGAGTAAAGTTAATTAATTACTTTACTCTAACACAACAATGGTGACATAATCCTTGATACCATTCTCTTCCAACAATAAAGAAAGTTTGGCCTTCCAGACACCAAAATTCGAGGCACCATCTAATATGTCTTGATCTCTCAAACCAACTGAAGCCATCTCAAAGGATAAAAGCAATAATAATTTAAAGAGATCAAACTAGGTTATAGAAACCCTCAATTTCTTTCCTAGGGCCAACCTTTTCTACCCTTAACTTAGCTTTGATACCATGTGAAAATTCCTATTGCAGTCACTGATTATTAATCTCCTATTCATAAAGATTATTTAACTGCTGAAAATAAATTTGCAGCTGAATATCGAAAAATAACACAACTGCAACTTCACTAAAATACGGAAAGAAATAAGCAACACAAGGACACAATATTTTTGGACAATCGTCCCTGGAAAAACCCCTAAGGGAAAACCAGTTCTACAGATGGAAAATATATTAATCTTCAGCAATATAAGAGTTACAAAAGAATTCCTTGCCTCTTATTGGAAGAACTCTAACAAACTCCTAATATCTCCCGCTGATATCCTCCACTGCTATACCAACACTATCTCTGCGCCTCTTGCTAACACTGCAAGACTATTTGCTATCACTACAAATTCTGCTCAAAACTTATGCGACTCCAACTGACCCATGACCCCTTTATATAGTACTCTCGTTGGTTTTCCAATGACTGAGATTAATTCAAACCAACAGCTGAGATTAAAACAACTCAACAACCAATTAACTAATTTTGGCTATGAGGTGTCACCTAAAAAAATCCACATTAAATAACAATTGTTTTTATCCTAACAATACTTGTTTGACAAAAACAACCATTTTCTAATTCTAAGTCAGGACGAACAGCTATCCAAAACTACCCATAACTAATGTTGTTATTTCTGGGTAAGGACGAACAGCTGTCCAAGCTACCCATAATTAACACCTATTTGACCTGCTAATTGTGACTCAAAAATCAATTCTCCATTGTCATTTTTCCTCTATTCCTATACAATGTACATGTTGTCTGTATCAGCTATGTCAGCTAGAGAACTTTATACTCGAAATCATCGTGGAGCTTCTAATTTCTTTGCTAAAATAGATTATAATTTTGTCTGTTCTTTATAGTTTTTGTGTAACAAATGCCTTTAACTACCAAACTTAATTGATAAGCATCTTCCATCTAGTTTATGAGTGCTTACTTATATTCTTACACATGGGAGTAGTAAGCTCTCAAGGTTAGGGTCATTCTTAGACCTAGAAGAGAGTTCATTCATGATGACCTTGCCTACATATCCTTTATGGGGAATCAAATGTTTCAT
Organism: Sequoiadendron giganteum; assembly: GCA_007115665.2. Lineage (NCBI taxonomy): Eukaryota > Viridiplantae > Streptophyta > Pinopsida > Cupressales > Cupressaceae > Sequoiadendron > Sequoiadendron giganteum. Next base: position 100,298,618 of record CM021108.1, read on the forward strand.
AGTTCGTCCACCAATGTTAGAAGTTCATTCTCTCCTTTTGTATAAGATCGTTGATTTCACCTTTTAACCATGACTATTCATTATGCACAAGCTATCAACTTAGCCAATTGTAATAGAATGACAATATTTCCCCATCAAGTGTTGGTTCCATACCAAACATAACCAAGCATTAATGTATAAACACACCCGATTACACATAGGGATCATATCACTTCATAATCCCAAGATCATACACAATGAATATCTCAAGCATACATCACATATGCACAATGTGAGTACTTCATACACACATAAGTACAATAGTGACAAGCTCATACACACATCACAAGTATAAGGTCACGATTGACTCATACACACATTACAAATACAATCGTGACTAACTCATATGCACATAACAAGTATGATTGTGATTGGATTATATGCACATCAAGTAAAACTATGACTAGGTAAAACATACATCACATATATCGAGTGGAACAATCCACACAGTATATCACGTGTTCACATAAAGAACAACTAGTAAGGTTGAAATGGATGCAACATACTATATGCATCATCCCACTACCTAATTCATCCCACTACATGTTCAGAATCAAACATCTGATACCACTTGATGTCGTCATTAGTAAGGGCACTAATATAACAATGTGCACTAACTCTAGTTCATTTATAAAAGTACACATGGAGTTACTAACATGTATGCAATGAGTGACTAACACCCACTCTTTTAATGCATCTTAGATAAAAGAAAATGTTGGTGCATTACATACTACACCATGGATCCTATCATTTTTCGCAATCTTCTATAATAAGAATGATGATGGAAAGCATCCCATACTACTTCCAATCATCACTGGGTAAAGAGTAATTAAAATAAAACATGCATCACAAGTAACACACACAAATTCCTCTAATACACCAATGCCTATGCCAAATTCATGAGATAAGTAGATCAGATTAGTCACCGCTTACATACCACTAACCTTAAGTTCTACAAGCCATTGGTGGAAACCAGCCAACCCTCTAGTCTAGCACTGGGTACCATTGTCACATCCCTTTGATCAAGGAATAGGAACATTAAAAAAATAAAAAATAAAGAAAAATAAAATGACTTTTGAATAATAAGAGATAAGAAAGAAGCTCACATTAGTTGAGCATGGCACAAGAGAGGGAAGGGGGTTGTACATGCCATTAATAGGGCATGGTCACCTTTTCAGATATATCCTCCACATCACTCTCTTGGGAAACGATCATGGCATATAGCAGGTCTTTCATGATGATAAAGAATTAGGACTCTTATCTTTTCCACAAGAGGAAGATTACAACAATGAGTATGTTGTTTCTACAACTTATCTAAGAATTATATTTAGTTTTTTATCATGAACAAGAGTTATACTATCTACAGATGAACATATCATTCTTGTGTTATTAAATGCTAGGTACAATGAATTTGTTTCTTGGAATAGAAGAAAGCAAGCAAGTGAATCCATACATTTAAAGTAGAGATAAACATAAGGATTTAACATGGATAATCTTGTTATAGAATAAATCTAGAAGAGTGAATACATAGATACATACATACATACATACATACATACATATATATATATATACACATATATATATATATGTATATATATGTATGTATGTATATATATATATGTATATATACAAAAATACATATATGTGTGTGTGTATGTATACACATATATACATATACATATACATACACATACATACACACACACACACATATATATCCTTCACTGTCATTTGACCAATCATGTTGCTCCATCTAAGTTTTCAAATGTATTGTAGCTTTTGCTAGCATCCTTTCAATTCTCTATAGCCTATCTTGATGAGAATTAATTGCTCATCTAATATGTTTCATGGCCACCCTCCATTGTTACAATCATTTGTTACCTCAAGAACTCACGTGGATCACTTTTTCCAATGCTCTAATGCATTTCGATTGCCTATGAATTATTTTAAATAGTGTTTTTGTTATACTTAGAGGTCTTAGATTTACTTTCTTATCGCTAAGCCCTATTAACTATTGGAAATCATTTAAGGGAATCTTGTCGAAAAAAGACACAATAATTAATGAGCCCTTGGTTATAAGAACCTATGTGTAGGTTTCCTTGAGAGACCTTGTGAGGAGAACTACGTGTGACTTTAATCCCACTTGGAAGTGGGTACGTAGGTAATCCTTTAGGGAAGGATGCCCCTATCATTAAATCAGTTTACCATGAAAGTAAATGATTGAATAAGAGGGGAAAACATCTCTTAAATAGATTTCTTGGTTGGAAGATGGATGGTTGAGATTGGATTTCAAGATCAATGGTGGCAAATCCATGAGTAGATTGAAATATGGAGAGTATTCAAATGTCATCATTATATTGATACATTTTGGGGAGAGGATCATTGAGGAGAAATTGATGACTAGATTGATTTGACCAAATCCAAGTGTTCAGGATGAGTCATCTCACATGTGTAAGAGCCAAGAGGATGTATGAAGAAGGACCAAGGACAAGTTTCATCTCACATATGTGTGAGGATAACTTGGGAAGAGATGTATAGAAAAGCATCCTCTCACATGTCTGAGGACACTCAGGAAGAGTAAATTTGGCATGTCTCCTCTCGAATAGAAAGGGAGATGGAGACATGTGAATTCCCACATGTGCGAGATTCAAATGGGATAAATGGAGAGTGAGGATTTTCTTAATCGAATGGATGGTCAAGATTTGTTATATCTTCTTAGGATGATTAGGATTATTTGGTAATTAATTAATTTAACCACATTTAGGCATGTCCATGGATTAATTAGCTAATTAATTTAGTTTTACTAACTAATTGTGTTTAAAGTGGAAAAAAGGGATTAAATAAATGATTTCCATTTATTTAGTTTTTGAAACATAAGAGAACAAGTTTATACTTAATAAATCAATATTTATTTTTTTAATTAAGTGCGCAGTTCATGAAGATAAAATATTAAATACATAAATCTTATTTATTTAATTAATAGATGGAAAAAGGATAAACTCTAGTATGGTTAGGTTTGGAAAAATTTAGGTTTATATAGAAACTTTAAGGCAAATAATGTAGAATGAAAGGAATATATCACTAGGTCTAATAAGTGATGAACTAAAAACATAATTCATGTGGATCTTAATGGTTGTAAATGGAGAAAATAATAATACGAATTTTATAAGCTATTTTTTGGAAAACTCTACATGGTTTGATGAGGATTGTAAAACTACAAGGAGAGTTATCGAAAAGTTAGGTAAATAGAAAGAGAACATAAATTTATACAAGAAAATTATAAAAAAAATACAAAAAAGTGTTCATTAATTCAAGGAGAGAAGTTTTGACATATCTAGGAAATAATAACCCATAACTTTTTGGAGGGAACTTCAATAAAAAAAGAACAAACAATGAATAACATAATAGCCACTCAATGGTTTGTGTATGAAGATAAATTGTATGAGCAAGAGTCAAAGTTTGAAGTACCTCCTAGAAGGTCAACATGATAACAATAAAACTCACTTTACAAGAGATTAAGGAAGGTATCAAGAAATTGGGTGCAAGAAAGGATAGGGACATGGTTGATTTTTAGGATGAATATCTAAACTGGGGGATGAAAATCCTCACTCCTCACATTTTGAAATACTTAATAACATCATCCAACATGTGTTCCCAAGATATTGGGTTACTAACTTAACAATACCCTTCATTAAAAGTGGGGGTGTTAATAATCCTTCCAACTAAATTGGACCATCATGATCAATCCTTTGTTTGTAAATATTTTAATAGCATGGTTAAGCATAGAATCAACAAGTGGGTAGAAGAGAAAGAAACAGAGCAAAAGGGTAAGAAAATTTTAGACCAAATCACTAAAAAATTGACCACTAAATCACTTTGAGGCATATCATTTAAAAAATATAGAATGAGAAAGATGAAGCTTATTGTTATTTTTTCAATTTTAAGAAGAATTTTGACACATTTTGTAGACACTAGTTGTGGTGTACAATTGAAGATCTTGGTCTCTGAATACAAATTAGAGTACCTACCCATAGGCTTTATGAAAATGTTTAGGTAAAACTTAGAACTCATACAAGTATATCAAAAAAAATGGGTGTGACATTAGAGTTAAACAAGGCTACTATTGACATTTCATGCCCCCTTATAGACCATTAGTAATAACCAATATGAGAGATCTTACCTAGACCATATCACATGTTTTTATGTATTTCTTTCCCTTCCCTTCACCTTATCTTATTACCCAAATTGGAGAATCCCAAAAAAATGGCTAAAGTATAAAGAATATATGAGTTTCCTACCTTATAAAGTTCCCAAATCCCTACTTCTAGTTTAGATCTCAAGGAATTTGGGTGTTTTTTGGTGAACTTATGAGTGGTTGGACCTTTTGTATCCATTAGGAACCCCCTTGTTAGAGATTTCTAGCCCATTGGGAACTCTTTAATCACCCTATTAGCAATTCCATAGGTATTGGGAACTATTAGAGGTTCCTATTTCTCATGGAACCTTCAATGAAAGGAAATTTAGACTTCCAGTTAACTAAAAATGCATCTGTGTAAAATTCTCTTGATTCACAAGAACTGTAAGTATTGCATTTGACTTCACAAGCAATTATATAAAATATTAAGTGTTTGGGTTCTGGATTTATCCATTAAATGGCAAGTTTATTTTTCTTCTTAAATTTGTTCATCAATACAGATTGGCTTGCTTAGTGTGGTGCCTATTGGCAGTGGCTATCCAGCCCCTAAAATGCACCGAGCATGGATGCTTTCTATACCATCATAACTATAGTTCCTTGTTTCTCAACAAATTTACTCACAATCAGACTCTAGTTCACTGTAGCATGGTTTTCAAGACACAAAACCGCAAATTCTCTTGAAAAAATTATCACTTCATTGTCCCTCAACCTCTTAACTCATTGTTCTTCGGATGCAAATCCAATTACAATCATGAAAATACCCTGTCAATTGCGGTCAGGCTAACAATGTACAAGAATGACGGTAGCAGCATGAATAAAAAGGTGTCACACTAAGCAAGCCAATCTAAATTAATGGACGAATTTAAGAAGAAAAATAAACTTGTCATTTAATAGATAAATCTAGAACCCAAACCCTTATTATTTTATATAATTGCTTATGAAGTCAAATGCACTTATGGGATGGATGGCCATACACCATAACTGTTGTTCTTCCCATTCCTCAACGAGTTAACTCACCGTGCACTTTTTCGTTCCTCAGAGACTTAACTAGCCACTTTGTAGAGACAACTCCAGTTCACTTAACACCATTTTGAAGCCAATAAAACTGCAATTTCTCTTGAGAAAACTCAAACCTACAAGC